>CAUYUJ010002981.1:0-15000 GCA_963575745.1 Prorocentrum cordatum
CTCGATCGGGGAAGACGTGCGCGCGGCCGCCGAGTGGGCCGCGTCCGCGCCCGCCGAGGAGGCGCGGCCCCCCCTCCACCACCCCTCTCGCGCACGGCTGGCGCGCGCACGCGCGCGCGCTCCGCGTCGTGCAGGTAATTGCTCATCGGGGGGCGGCCACGAGTCGCATCGAAAACATGGGCGCTCAGCTCCGGGCCTCTGGCGAATGTGCGCGGTGGTTCAGCGGCTGCGACCCCGCAGTCGCGCGGGTGTCCGAGTCCGTGAACGGCCCGCTGCTGCGCATGTTAGCGCGCGAATGCGACCATCCAGATGCCGAGGTGGTCGAATTTTTCCGTCAGGCGAGCTCGCGTTTGCCCCGCCTCGGCGAACCGCGCGGCCGCGGCAGGGCGCCCCCCTGATCGGGGTTCTCCATCGCTCGGGTGTGGGCGAGCCGCGCGACCACAAGCGCTGCATCTCGGCAGACGAGCTCAGGGCAGGCCCCCCCGAAGCGCGCCGTGCGGAGCTGACCCGCCGACGTGTCGAAGCGTCGCAGGCGCCAAGACGTCTGCCGACAAAGTTCTGAAGCGCGCGAGACGCGCTTCTCGCGACCGCGCGTTCGGACGCCGCGCTGGGGCGACTGACAGTGCCGCGCGACGCGGCGGCCGAGCCGCCGCCAGACGGGGCCGTCGTCCTCCCGCGGTTCGGCGTCCCGCAGGGTATCAAGGAGGACGGCTCGCCCAAGGCGCGCCGACCTTGGCGCCGGCGCCCCAGTCGCCGCCCTTCGCGCGGCAGGTACGTTCGGTGGACGATTGCAGCGCCGCCGACCTCAACAGAGCGACCCAGCCCCAGGCCGCAGGGCACGCGCCGCCAGAGGTGCAGGCCGGCGCGTCGCCGCGCGCTGGAGAAGTGGCGGCACGACACTATTGATTCGCTCTACGACGTCGCTCAGACGGTGCACGAAGCATCGGGCGGCGAAGATGTCCTCCTGTTCAAGGCAGACATCGACGCGGCTTTTCGCCGCGTGCCGCTGTGCCCACGGGGCCGCGACTTCGCGTGGGTCGCGTTCCGCCGCGGCGATACAGTGCTCATCGCGCAGCACACGGCTCTTCCTTTCGGCGCAGGCGGGCGCGCGACCCGCGCGCGCCGTCGCGGGGCCCTCTTGCTTTGTCAGTGAGCAGCGTGCACAACTGGGAACGGGTCGGCGCGTTGATCACCCGCATCTGCCGCAAGCTGCTGCGGGTTGCGTTACTGCGATACGTGGACGATTTGTTTAGCGTCGAACGGGCGTCGCTGGCGCCGCCCGCGCCGTCGCGCGCGACGGCGGCCGCGCTGAGCCGGCGTGTCCGCGCGCAGGCAAGGCACGCGCTGCAATGCGTGGTCCGCGTGGTCCGCGCTCTGCTCGGCGACGCGGCCATCGCGGACCGTGAGACAGAGTGCGGGCGCCCTCTTGTTATCCTGGGCTTGCAGATCGAGGCGCCCGCCAAGCGTGCGCGCGCGCGTCTGTGGCGCGCGCCATGGGCCGCGCGGCCAGGTCGATCGCTGGGGCTTCCGCGCTCGTCCATCCGCGGACAAGCGTGCCAAGTGGCTCGAGCGGGTCCGCGCCGCCTTGGCAGCGGAGGAGCTGACCGCCGGGGCGGCGTCCAAGCTGGCGGGCGCGCCCTCCTGGGGTGCATCGCATCAGTTCCGCCGGTTGGGGCGCGCGATGCTGCGACCGCTGTTCGCGCGCGCGCACGGCCGCTCGGCAAAGCTGTCCGCGGACGCGATGAGCTGCCTGCGCTGGTGGGCGGAAGTCCTGGCCCATGATATAGTGGAAACCAGGGCTTGGGCCGGCGGCGACGAGCGACCGCCTGTCGTCATTCTCGCGGACGCGCGCGGCACGCCGCCGAATCTTGCGGCCGTGGTTTGCATCGACGGGCGCGTCGAGTATACGGCGTGGGAACCGCCGGGGCCTCTATTACGGCGGGGCAGCATCGCTTCACGTGCCCGTGCCCGACCTGGCGCATCGCCTGCCAGCGCGCGCAAGGCAATTCCGCGAACGGCGGGGCGCCCAGATTGTCGGGCTGGAAATGCTCGCAGTTGGGCTGGCAATGTGCACGTGGGGCAACAGGATCCGCGGCCGCGACGTCCGCATCTACAGTGACTACACGGTCGCTGAGTGCGCCTTCCGACGTGGCTCGGCGGCCGCGCCAGATCATTGCGCGATCGTTCACGCGTTCTGGGCGACCGCGTGCGCACTGCACTTGTCGGTGCTGGTGGACCGAGTCGCTACGGGCGCCTGCTCGCGCCGCCGCGCACCGCCGTCGACACGCGCGCTCTGCGCGTGCGCGAAGACGATACCATTGCCGATCTGCCCAGCCGCGAGGAGTATCGTTTACTCGACGATTTGGGTGCCACGTGGCGCTGGCCGACGCTGTGGCCGCAGTTCCAGCGGCTCCAGCAGCCAGGGTAGCTCGCGTAGCGGGCAGCGTGCGCGCGCGGCGCGGGCATTGCCGCGCGCGCGACCACCGGCTCGGCGGATTTCCGCACGCTCTGACCCGGAGCGGGCGCGCAGCGGGATGCGCGCACCCGCTGCAGCTCGGCGGTTAGTGCACCCCGCGCGCTTAAGCGGTCGCGAGGCCAATGTCCGCCGCTCCCTGCTTGCTTGACGAAGTCGCGCAATGGTGCCGCGGGAGCGCGGCCGCGGCCGCGGAGGAGGTCGCGGCGTGCATGCGGCAGAACGACGTTTTCCGCGTATCCTGCGTCGGGGCGTTGCCGCCCGTTCGGACGTGGAACGGATTCGAGGCGCCCTCTTCGCGCGCGTTTCCATAGCGACCGCGCGGCCGCGCCGCGTTCGCACGGAGGCGTTATCAGGGGGGGCGGCGCGGATCCTGGAGCGGATGGCCACGGCGCGCCCTCCGCCCGGCCCGCCGCCGAGGGGCGCGGCAGCCAGCGTGGTCGGGCATTCTGCCGCCGCGCGACCGCGCCAGCCCGCTGCGCGCCTCGATGCCGAGTCTGTTTCGTCGTCGAGCTCGGACTCCTCCTCTGAGTCGGCACCGCGTGCAAGGCCGTCGCAGCGCGCGGCGCTAGCCCGCGCCTATCCTGCCGCCGTGCACTTTGAGCGCGAGTGCGCCGGCCGCTCGCGGGCTGGGCCGGCGGCGAGCGCGCGGGCAGCGGCAGAGGCGCACGGCCACTTTTCGGATGCGCAGCGGGCCGCGCGGCTGGAGGCCGCGCGCGCGACGGCCCTCGTGGGCGGGGCGCCGGCATCCTTCGGCACGCGGCGCAGCGCCCTGCGGAATTATTTCGCGTTCGCCGCCGAGGTTCTCGGCAAGCGCGACAACGAAGCGCTGCCGCCCTCCCCTTCTGAGCTCGCGCTGTGGGCCACGCATTTTCGCAATCGCAAGACGTTTGGCAATTGCAAGGCGCAGGTCCTCAAGGCCTGCAGGCTATTGCGCCTTGATTGCAGTGCTTTCGACAGCGCGGAAGCGAGCGGCGCGCGCGCCGCCGTGCGCAAGCGCTTGCGCGAAGAGCCGGCGCCGAAGCCCGCGATCGGCCATCGGCTCTTAGTCGACATGCTTGCGCGCGTGCCCGACGAGGCCACTCGGGGCCTTTTCGTCGCGGCTTTCGCGTTCGCTCTTTGAGTGCCGTCGGAGGGCCTCCGAATCGAGAAGGGTGACCCGCGCATGGCCGCGTCCTTCTCCTTCTCTGACGAGGATTGTCGCGCGCGCAAGGCACGCGCGGTTGTATTCTTCGCCGGCGGCCGTGTCACCCTGCATTTGAGTAGACGCAAACACGTCGACCATCCCTCGCGCATCGTGCGCAGCTGCTGGTGCGCGGCGTGCACAACCACTTGCCCAGTGCGCGCCCTCGGGGCCTTCCTCGACCGCGCGCCGGCGGGCACCGCGCCGTTTGCGCACCTGTCGTGCGGGTGCATTCTCAGCTTGGTGCGGCGGCTCGCCCATGAGGCCGGCGAGCGCGACTTTGCGCACTTTTGCACGAAGTCCTTCCGGCGTGGCCACGCGGAGACTTTACGCCGCAGCGGTGGCAGGCTCGCAGAGATTCTCCGTGCGGGCTGCTGGCGCTCGGGCGCGTTCCTCGACTATATGGATCGAGAAGAGCTCGAGGGCGACGCCATGCTGGAGGCGCTGCAGGCAGGCCAAGCACCTGCGCGCGTGCCGGGATAGCTCTCGCGTCAGGGGAGCGCGCGCGCCAGCGGTGGCTGGCTCGGCCTTGGGTTTCGCGCCCCCTCCCCTGGCGGCTCCCTGGCTACCGTCGGCATTGGGGTCATCGGCACCCAGGTGGCCCTGCCAGGGGGTGGGCGCCGCGCCCTGGGCGGCGAGTGCGCAGACCCACGGGCGCGGCCCGCCCCCTGGGGGCGCCGCGCCCAACGATGGTGTGCTGGCGGCCTCGCTGGGGCGGTCGCGACAGGTGCGCGCGCTGCGTTTGTGGTAGGCCCACAAACTCGTTTGCTTGGCAGGCACAAGCGCGCGATAGCGAACGGGAGCGCGGGGTGTCGGCGGCCATGTCCGCCGACGAGCGCGACGCCGCGCAGGAGCGGCCTGCGAGGGGGGGCCGCGCGCCGCGCCGCGCGGCGCTGCCAGCGCTGGCTGTTTGTTCGCGTGGCCGCCGCTGGGATCCCGCGTCGCGGCGGCTCTGCGCGCGCGCGGCGCGCGCGCCGCGCAGGTTCCTTTCCTTGCTGCCAGCCATCGGCGCTGGCAGCTGGGGGTGCGGCGTTTTCTCCCACCCTCAACCGCCCCTGGGGGTCGTCGGCACCCAGGTGACCCTGCCAGGGGGTGGGCGCCGCGCCCTGGGCGGCGAGTGCGCAGACCCACGGGCGCGGCCCGCCCCCTGGGGGCGCCGCGCCCAACGATGGGGTGCTGGCGGCCTCGCAGGGGCGGTCGCGACAGGTGCGCGCGCTGCGTTTGTGCCTCGTCCTGTCGGTGTGCGCCCACATCGGCACCGGCTTATCTCCCCTCCCTCGCGACGCCCACTGCGGCTCGGCTTGGGGGCGCGCTTGGTTGTTGTCTTCTGTTTTTGTATGACTTTGTTTGTGAATTTGTGGTGCTGGTCCTGTTTCGATTTGTTTGTTTTTTTGATTTTCTTTTTTTTTAGTTTTGTTTTTTTGTTTGTCGGTTGTTTCTGTCCTTTTTGCTTCTATGTGCTGTTTTCGTTTTTTGATGTCTTTTTTTTTTCGTGCTTGGTTTTCTGTGCTTGTATTTTTGATTTTTGTTTTTTTCTTCTTGCTGTTTTTTTCTTTTTTTTGTGCCTTTTTTTTTGTTTTTTTTGTTGTTTTGCGTGTTGATTGTTTTTTTTTTTTTTTTTTTTTTTCTTTTGTTTTTGTTTTCTGCTCGGGCGCAGCCGCCGTCCTCCCCCCGTTCCGCTGTGTCGCCGTCCACCCGTTCCACGCCCTACCTCCTGGATTGACGCCTGTGTTCCCTGTGTTTTCCCTTTCTCCTCCGACTGGGCCCCTCCTCCTCCTTCTCCCCGTCCTTCTTCCTCCTCCTCCTCCTCCTCCTCCTCCTCTTTCTCCTCCTCCTCCTCCTCCTCCTCCTCCTCCTCCTCCTCCTCCCCCACCTCCTCCTCTCTTCCCTCCTCCTGGCGGTCCCCGCCGGTGTCGCGCCGCGCGCCCACCGGGCCCTCCTCGCCTCTCCCCCTTGCAGCCCCCCTGCCGTGAGCTGCCCCCGCCTCTCCCCGCCTCCCCTGCTGCCCTCTCTTCTGGCCGCTCCTCTTCGGGCAGCGAAATCTACGCATGCGCACTGCTCCCTGGCCAGGCCCATCTTGAACCCAGGATCCCTTTTTCGTGGCGTATACACTGCTGCTGGGTTCAGGATGGGCCTGGCCAGGGAACGGTGGATATGTACAGATTTCGTCGCACTACCTCTTGGCCAGCCTCGGTGCTGCCCCGCTCGCGTTGGCCGGCGGGCCCTCGCGCCCCCCCGCCGCTCCGATCAGGGGCAACGATAGGGCGGGATAGGCCAATCGCTCATCGATCGCCGATAAGAGTCTGATAGCTCCAAGCCGCCCAGGAAGGTGCGGGTTCACTGTCGGGGGCCTACCGCCGATCTAGCGGCCGTGTATCCCCGATTCCAGGTCGATGCATCCCCCCCCTGCGCCAGCCCCCCCTATCGTTGCCCTCCCCATGCGGGCCGTGCCGCTCTCTTCCAGCATGCTGCTGCTGCTGCTTCTCACCCCGGCGCCGTCTTGAGCTGGGTTTCGACTGCCTGTCGTCTCTCCCCTCGCGGCCCGCCTTCGCGGCCCGTCGCCGCGCCTCGTCCTCCCGCCGTGGTGCCGTGTGCCGACCCTGCCCTCGTCTCTCACCGTGGCTCCCCGTCTCCCCGCCCTTCCCCCCCGCGTCGGCCCCCCCCGCAGGGCGACCCCGTCGATCCTCTGTGGGCGGATCCTGGGTCCCCACGCCGCATGACCTGGGCCAGCTTTGCGCGCCTTTTCGCCCGACCTTCTACGCCGCGCCGCCGCGCGCGCGGCCGCGATGCCAACAAAAAGTGGGCGTATGTCTATATTCATAGTTTTTGTTATTGCATATCATACATGTCTGTGCGTGCGTGCGTGCGTGCGTGCGTGCGCGCGTGCGTGCGTGCGTGCGTGCGTGCGTGCGTGCGTGCGTGCGTGCGTGTGTGTGTGTGTGTGTGTGTGTGTGTGTGTGTGTGTGTGTGTGTGTGTGTGTGTGTTGTCCCCCTCGTCCCTCTTCGTCCTCTCTCGCCTTCCTCATCATCCGCTTTGTAATTTCTCGCCGTCATTTTCCTTGTCATCTCTCATCTCACGTCTGTCGTCGTCATCGGCGTGTCGTCGTCGTCGTCGTGCCCGTGCCCCTACCCCCTTTCCCCCTCGTCCTTCTACTGCCCCTTCTTCCTCTCCCCTCGGTATCTTCCTTCTCCCCTCCCCCTCCCCCTCTGCCCCCGCTGCTGCTCCTCTTCATCGTCGTCTCTTCCTTCGTCGCCTCCGCCGCCGCGTCGCGGTCTGGGACAGAACGGCGGCCCTCATCCAAGGGGCGCCGCGAGGGCGTCGCGCATCGCGAGGCGCGGTGCGCGAAGTTAGGTGGCTTAGTCGTCGCCAGCGCCGCCGTCGGCGTTCTCCTCTCCGCCGTCCTCCTCGCGGTTGTCGCCGTCCTCCTCTCCGCCGCCTTCCCCCCTCCCCTCCGCTCACCTCTCCGCCTCCGCTCCCGTTGTTGCTGCTCTTCCTCCTCCCTCTCTGCCTCGTCGCCGCCGCCGCCGCTGCCGCCGGCGCTGCCGCCGCCGCCGCAGTCGTCGCCGCCGCCGCAGCCGTCGTCCAGGCCGGCGTGGGGCGCTCGCGCTGCGCCTCGCCTGTGCCGCCGCGCTCTCGGCCTGTGCCTGCCCGGGCGGCGGTGCCCGCCGCGGCGGCGCAGCCTTCGCGCGCGCGCCCGGGAGCGCGCGCCAATCCGCCCCTCCTCCTCGGCGGCCTGCCGCCGCCGCGCCGCTGCCAGTGGTGCTCGCCGTCGCTGCCGCCGGTTGTCGCCGTGGCCGTGGCCGCCGCCACCGCCGCGTCGTCGGCGTCGCCGTCGACGTCGGCGCCCACGGTGGTCGCCGTCGCGGTGGCCGCTGCCGCCGCCTCCGCCGCAGGCGTCGCCGTCGACGTCGTGCTTCTCGTCCTCTTCCGGCCACGTCCTCCGCAGTTGGGTTTTTTGTGCCCTTCTGCTTGTCCGGAGCTTCTTGTGCCTAGGCAGGAGTTGCACACCCCCTTCGACGATCCCAGCATGGGATCTCTTCGCGGCTTCATTGTGTGCGGTATTCTGTAATTTCAGCAAGTCTTTAGTTTTGATGACCCCCCCTGTTTCTCTTGGCGGGGAACAAGCTCGCCCCTCCTCCTCCTCCTCGTCCTCCTCGTCCTCCTCGTCCTCCTCGTCCTCCTCCTGCTCCTCCTCGTGGTCGTCCTCGCTCCGTTTGCTCCTCACCCTCCCCGCGTCGCTCTCTGGGCCCCCGCCTCGTCGCCCCGCTGTCGAGCCGCCTCGCCTGGCTGCCATCATTCGCTCCATCTCTGCGCTGGCCGCTCAGGCCAGCCCCCATGGCCCCCAACGGGCCTCCAAAAGAGCCCCACTTAAGGCGTAAGGCTCTCCATGTTGCGCGACGGCCCGTCGGGGGCCGTAGCGTTTACCACGCCAAAGCCCGAGCCAGAATTTTCATGGTGTATGCTAAGGCCTGTGGGGCCGTAGGTGGTGTTGTGTGTCGTTTTCTGGTCCACAACACGCCCCCTGGGGTCATCCCAGGGCATGTCGTAAGTCTGCATTCTGCATCGCGCTTCCGAGGACCCCTGCGGAAGTTCCGCGACGAACTCCAGGAGCTCGCTAGAGAGCAGTACTTTTCTCAGTGCTCAGGACTACTAGGAGCCCGATGGCCCTCTACTCAGTGCCTGTGGCACGGTGTTGGATGCGGAAGATGTGTGGAGGAGGGAGAGGTGGACGAGGAAAAACAGAGAAACAGGAAAGGAAATGTAACACACATCCTGAGACCCGCCACATACTCTTCCTCCTTCTCCCCTCTCCCCTCCTATTTCCTGGGGGAGGAGGAATCGGTTCCTAGGGCCTCCTGGGGCTTCCTGGGGGCTTGCTGGGGTCTCCTGGGGCTCTAGGGTCTACTGGGACCGGCTTCCTGATGCTTCCGGGAGTTTCCTGTGGCCTCCTGGAGTAGTTCCTTTCCTTCCTCCAGCGGCCGCTCCTCCCTTCCCCTTCTTTCCCCTCTTGCATTTGGGCATTTCTCAATACCGTCACCTGGCTTGCCCGAGCGCGCGTGCGGACTGCCTCTGCTTCGCTGCGACTTAACAACAGGTGGCCTCCTAGAATGTCCTTGGGCCTCCTGGGGCGCCTTGGGGTCTCCTGGGGCTTCTTAGGGCTTCGTAGAGCCTCCTCAAGCTTCTTGGTGCCTTTGGAATCTGGATGAATCCAGAGGAATCATGAGGGATCCTGGAGGATCCTCGGGGATCGTGAACCTTCCCCAGGAATGTCCATGAGTCCTCCCCAGGCACTCCCTCTCACCCCTGCGAGTCCCCTTCGGAAATCACCCCCTCCCCCCCCCCCACTGGGAGTCCCTCGTGTGACCCCCCGCCGCAGGCTGGGAATGGATAAAAAAGACAGGTCTCCCGTTGACTCGACTACGCCCTGGCTCGAGCGACCTCGGGCTGGCGAGCTCGGATTGGAGAGGGCGCCTCCCAGGACCACACAAGCCGATATTGTCGTCGACGGATTCATCAATAAGACGGATGGGGGAGGAGCGGGGAGGAAGACGAAGATGAGGATGAAGAGGATGAATATGATGCTGATGCTGATGCTGATGATGATGATGATGATGATGATGACGATGATGATGCTGCTGATCATGATGACGATGCTGATGATGCTGATTATGATGCTGATGATGACGATGATGCTGATGATGCTGATGCTGATACTGAGGCGGCTGCTGCTGCTGATGATGATGATGCTGATGCTGATTCTGATGCTGCTGCTGATGATGATGACGATGATGCTGCTGCTGATGACGATGATGATGATGATGCTGATGCTGATGTTGATGCTACTGCTGATGATGATGCTGATGCTGATGATGATGATGATGATGCTGATGCTGATGCTGATGCTGATGCTGCTGATGATGCTGATGATGCTGATGATGATGATGATGATTCTCATTATTATTATTCTTATTGTTAGTATTCTTATTCTTCTTATTATTATTAGCGTTAGCATTATTATTATTGTTATTATTATTATTATTGTTATTATTATTATTGTTGTTGTTGTTATAATTATGATTATTATTATTATTATTGTTATTATCACTATTACTATTAATATTATTATTATGGTTCTTCTTATTATTATTAACATTATTAGTATTATTAATATTATTAACGTTATTAATATGATTAGTATTATTATTTTTATTATTATTATTATTATTCTTATTATTATCATTATTATCATTATTAGTATATAGGCTTACGCCACATCCGCCGACTCCTATATAAACTATTGCGCCTCCGGGACTGCATTTCACGAGGCTTGTCCGATCGTGACACGGCGCTCGACATCTTTCCTGTTGCTTCGTTGCTGTTATCGTACCTCTTGGTGCTCTTTTGTGGCCTTTTGGTGGCATCTTGGCCTGTCTGCAGACCATGTCAGGCCGCCTCGAGGCATCTTGGGCCAAGTTTTGGGGCCGCTTGGGGGCTTCCTGGGGGCTTCTTGGAGGCATTTGAGGATTTCTTGGGGGCCCCTCAGGGCCCCTTGGGCTCATCTTGGGGCAGGCTGGGGGCGTCTTGGGGCCGAAGGCTCGAAAAAGTGCCCTCTGGACTCCGTCTTGTAGCCGTCTGGGGGCCCTCTTGGGCTGTCTTGGGGGCTTCGTGGGCTGTTGTTGGACCCTCTTCGACCCTTCTTGGGGGCCCCTTTGGCCGTCTGGGGGCGATATTGAAGGTTTCTTTGCCCGTCTGGGACGTTGTGGAAACCGATTAGGCGAGCATGCGAAAAATGTTTGTTTTTCTCGGGACTCTCTTGGGGCGCATCTTGGGGCGTCTTGGCAGCTTCGGAGGCCGCCTGGAGGCCATCGTGGGCGTCCAGGGGCGATATTTCGGCGAACCGTGGTCCCCTGGGACCGTCTGGGGAGCGTTTTGGTGCCCTTTTGGCCAGTTTTGGAGCCCTCCGCTTCCCGGTGGCGCGTTCGGTCCGGGTCGGGCTCGGCCCCGGGGGGGGGTTGAATTGCCGGTTTGGGGTCCCTGGGGGGGGGGATGATGGGGGGTCAAAGGAGGAGGAGGAGGAGGAGGAGGAGGAGGAGGAGGAGGAGGAGGAGGAGGAGGAGGAGGAGGAGGAGGAGGAGGAGGAGGAGGAGGAGATGGAGGAGTGACGATTTGGTTTGGAGGCGTGTTTATTTCCTGTGTCTGGTGGCCTTTCTGAAAAGATGTCCGACACTTCGGACAGCGTGTGCGTCACCCTGGATTTCGAGACCCGTACAGGTGTCTGGACCGTGCAATTTGTCATGGCCGTCGGTACAAACCAGCTTGGTAGGGGGTCAGAATCTCAGAGGTGCTTCGCGGGGTCTCTTCGGAACGCTCTGACAGGGGGGGCACTGTCGGATGGTGGAGGGATGCTGCGTGGTCAGTGCGTTTTTCGTGGCTGACTTTCGACGTGTTCGCCGTGCAGGCATGGGGACATTCATGCGAACACCCGCGCTCATAGACGGCAGGCGTCGGTCGAAAAGCCGGACGAGTGGTTCGCGAATGGCAGGCGGCGCATCCCGCCACCTTGCTTGAGTTGCGGGTGTGCGGCCACGCGGATGGTTGATGGGATCTCGTGGGAGGCCAGACGGGGTCGTCTTGCAGGTAGTTTTGGGGCTTCTTGGGGACTTCCTGGGGGCTTCCTGGGGGCCCCTGAGTTTTTTTTGGAGGTCCCTCAGGGCCTTTTGGGGTGTTCTTGGAGCAGGCTGGGGGCGTCTTGGGGCCGAAGGCTCGAAAAGGTGCCCTTTGGACTCCGTCTTGGCGCCGTCTGGGGCCCTCTTGGGCGGTCTTGGGGGCTTCGTGGGCTGTTGCTGGACCCTCTTCGACCCTTCTCGGTGGCCCCTTTTGGCTGTCTGGGGGCGATATTGAAGATTTCTTTGCCCGTCTGGGACGTTGTGAAAGCCGAACTGGCGAGTATGCGAAATCTGTTTGTTTTACGAGGGGAATGGGGCGATTTTTGTTTCTCGGGGCCCTCTTGGGGCGCATCTCGGGGGCCTTTTGGGGAGTCTTGGCAACTTCGAAGGCCGCCTGGAAGCCAGCGTGGGCGTCCATGGGCGATATGTCGGCGGCGAATCGTGGCCCCCTGTGACCGTCTGGGGGGCGTTTTGGTGTTTTGTTTTTTGGGCAGTTTTGGAGCCTTTCGCTCCCCCGTGACGCGACGCTCTCGGTCCGGGGTCGGGCTCGGCCAGGGGGGGGGTCAAATTGCCGGTTCGGGGCCCCTGGTGACTCACAAGGGGTCGGCGGATTGTGATAATGCTGGTGATGCTGATAATCCGGATGCTGATGATGATGCTGGTTCTGATGTTGATGCTGCTGATGATGGTGGTGCTGATGACGACGGCGATGATGATTATGATGCTGATGCTTATGCTGATCTTGATGCTGTTGATGATGATACTGAGGAGGATGATGATGATGATGATGATGATTATGATGATGATGGCGACGATGCTGATGAGGGTGGTGATGGTACTGACGACGAGGATGATGCTGATTTAGGTTGTTTTGATGTTTCCAATGCTGGTGCTGATGCTGGTGCGGCTGCTGCTGATGATGATGCTGTTGATGCTGTTGTTGCTGATGTTGATGCTGATTCTGATTCTGATTATGATGATGGTGTTGCTGCTGCTGCTGATGATGATGATGATGATGATGATGATGACGATAATGATGATGACGATGGTGGTGGTGATGATGATGATGATGACGATGATGATGTTGATGATGATGATGATAATGATGATGATTTGTGATGACGATGATGATGATGATGGTGATGATGATGATGATGATGATGAGGATGATGATGATTATGATGATGGTGATGATGATGATGATGATGATGTGATGAGATGATGATGATGATGATGGTGGTGGTGGTGGTGGTGGTGGTGGTGGTTGGTGGTGATGATGATGATGATGATGATGATGATGACGATGATTCGGGGGAGGAGGGGGGGGGACAGTGATAGGGGACGAATGGTGATTATCGAAGAGCGCGAGGAGGAGGAGGAGGAGGAGGAGGAGGGGGAGGAGGAGGAGGAGGAGGAGGAGGAGGAGGAGGAGGAGGAGGCGGAGGCGGAGGCGGAGGCGGAGGCGGATGCGGAGGCGGAGGCGGAGGAGGAGGAGGCGGAGGCGCCGCGCCGCGAGGGCGCGGCTGCGGCGGCCGCGGAGCGCCGCAAGCGGGCGCGCTATCCAGGCGCGCCAGTGGTCCCGTTCGTCATCGAGGACCACGGCCGCCTGGGAGAGGACGCAGCGGCGCTGCTTCGCCGGCCGGCCCCGACGGACGCGACGGAGCGCTCGGCAGCGATCCGCCGCATGCACCAGGCCCTAGGCAGCGTGCTACAGCGCCGCGCGGCCGATGCCGTGTTGGCGGCCACCCAGCACCGGCCTTGGCGCGAGGCCAGACCGGGCGAGCGGCTGGAGGAGGAGGAGGAGGAGGAGGAGGAGGAGGAGGAGGAGGAGGAGGCGGGGGAGACTGAGGCAGCTGCCGGCCCGGTGCGAGGAGCGCTGAGGAGGAGGAGGCGGGACCGGGCCAGCTGCCAACCCGGGGCGAGGAGCGCAGCGGAGGAGGAGGAGGAGGACGAGGAGGCGGCGGAGGCAGCGGCCAGCCCGGGGCGAAGAGCGCTGAGGGAAGACGAGGAGGAGGAAGGAGGAGGTAGAGGAGGAGGCCGAGGCAGCGGCTGGCCCGGGGCGAGGTGCGCAGAAGAGGAGGAGCGGCCCGGGTGCCGCCACGGCCAGGGGGGGGGATTCAGACCCCTGTCGTCGCACCCCCTGCGACCGGGCGCCCGGGCTGCGGCTGGGCCAGAGCAGGCGCCGCGACGGCCCCGGCCGCAGGGTGCGGCGGCGGCGCTCCGGCCGCCTGGCGCCCCCGCCCGGCGGCATGGCGCGCGGGCCGCCCGACGCGCCGGGCGCGCGGGGGTGCGCGGCGCGGGCGCCCCTGCCGCCCCAGGGCCCCCCCGGAGACAGCCCGGGCCGCCGCCCCCGCCGCCGCCCCCGCCGCTGCCTCGCCGCCGCCCCCGCCACCGACCGGCTGAGGGGGCCGGTGGACGGGGGGCCCTCCCAGGGCCCCCCGCGGCCAGCGCGGGCGCCGGTCCGCAGGGGGCGCTCGCCGAGTGCCCCGGGGGTCCCATCGGACTCGGGGACCCCCGGGGCCCCGCCGAGGAGGAGGAGGAGGAGGAGGAGGAGGAGGAGGAGGAGGAGGAGGAGGAGGAGGAGGAGGAGGAGGAGGAGGAGGAGGAGGAGGTGGAAGAGGATGATGATGGTGGTGATGATGATGATGATGACCCCCAGACCGTCTGGCCCCCCATCCTCTTCGTTAACCGACCAGGATGATAGATCAAGGGGATAGTGATGACCGAGCGCCTGGCAGCGCGAAGGCCGCCAGGCGCGAGGCAGAGGATGGCCGTAGACTGTACAGGTGTCCTCTCGCCTGTTGCCTCGTCCTTCGTTGCCGCTATTTGTTCGTGTCGTCGTCGTCGTCGTCGTCGTCGTCGTCGTCGTCGTCGTCGTCGTCGTCGTCGTCGTCGTCGTCGTCGTCGTCGTCCGAAGTCCTTCCTCTTGTAGTCGTTTGCTGGGGATAGTGATGATGGGATGGCTGTTGGCGATGAGGGAGGAGGCTCTCGCAGTTGGCGGCGCCCGTCAGGAGCGCGCCCGCGCCACACGTCCGGGAGCCGCGGCCCCCGCGCGCTGGCCCTGCACAGTGCAGCCAGGCTGTACCCTCCGGCCCGCGACTTTAGGACGACGGCGGCGACGGTGGCGGCGACAACGCGGCCGACAAACGCCGCCGCCGACGGTCAGGCACGCCTGAGAACGGGATTCGTCGCTCCAGGGCGTGCCCGACGGCTCTCAGAGAGTTCCAGAACGCTCTGCGAAGGCCGCGGCGACCGATGCACCCCGTAGAACCGCCAGGTCTCATATCCGATTCTGTCGCGTTCCTGGCCCCGTTTTGCGCGGCGGCGCTGGCTGGTACGGAGGGCCAGTGGCGGCAAGCGGCGCCCTGCGGCGGCCCGCGCCAGTGGCCTCTCGAAGCATGCTGGGGCGGCACCTCCTCATTCTCGTCTGGGCCTGGGGGGGGGGGGTGGCCGCCGTGGCCTGGTGGGCCTTGCGCGCGGCATCGGGAAGCGGGGAAGGGCTGTGCCCGAGAAGGGCCCGGGGGCCAGCCTCGTTAGATTACGTGTAGGAGTTGACCCTTCGCCCGAGTGACATTCGGTGCGGGCCCACTGGGGTCCTCCCGTTCGCCGAGTGCGATGCGACAGTAGCGTCTTGCGCGCTTGTCTTTGGTCCCCCAGCGGCCTTAAAACAGCCACG
>CAUYUJ010002981.1:20000-62500 GCA_963575745.1 Prorocentrum cordatum
GTGAGCGTTGTGGAGCCCGCGGGTGCCAGCACTTCCTGCTGGGCTTGCCGCGGCCTGCAGGCGGCGTTGCCCGTGGCGCGGCCGTCCCCTCTCTCCTGCGGCGCTGCTGGCCCTGGCCGCGGCAGCGCTGACCGGGCGGCAGCCAGGGTGGCCGAGTTCGATGCTGACGTGCCTGGCGGGACGACGGGCCAGCAGGACCCCCGCACGCCCACGCCGGCGGTGCGCTGCGAGGAGTGTTCAGGCAGGGCAGTCTTCCGAGCAGCCCGTGGGCGGAAGCCACATCCGTATCCACGGCCTCGCGGGCGCGGCCCCTGGGCCGCGACCCCGTGGATACGGGGCGTTTTTTCGCGGGTGCCCCGCGCGGAACGTCTGGTTGCATTTGCCCTTCTTCCCCCTTTGCACTGCTATTAGCCCAAGCCCTTCGATATCCATGTCGGTCCACTCGACTTCCTGTCCAGCCAGTGAGGCTTTCCCATGCCAGCACTCGTAACGGCAGTTCGGTTGTGATCACGGAACAGGAACTGCTTCGAGCCAAGGTGCCTGCGGGGCTGGGCGGACGGGACCAGGGCATGTACAGGTCGGAAACCGTGCCATGACGGCACATCGGCAGCAGTGTGAGCAGTCAGAGTGAAACAGCGTATTGTCGAACAGCCCATTTCCACGTGTTGAAGCAGCCATTGTCTCCGCCCAGGGCGGCGGACAGACGATCTTCGTCTCCTCCCACGGCCCTTTGCGCATGCATTCTGGTTCTGTGTCCCCAGGAGACCCTTCCACTCCCTCGCTTTCGCACGCCGCCGGGCCGTGCCCGCTGCGTTGAAGACGGTTGGAAATCAATCTGCGAACAATGCTGGTGTCTGGCGTTCGTGCGTCTGTGCCGAACAAGCACAGTTGCTTGGCAATCGGCTGGTCTGACAGCGGGCGCGCCGAGGCAGTGCCCCAAATCCTGTCGTTTGATACTCTCGAAGTCATGGGGTGCGGTATCCGCCATATTTGATATTTGCCTCAATCAAGAACCGTGGAATGAATCATTCCGAGAACATTTAGCTTCGTTTAACCGTTCTGTGTCTAGGCTGTACAACAGTTTGGAGACGGCGCACGCTTTGTAAATCTTCTGCTTCCTACTCCTGCTGGCGGCGGGCTTACGATGCGCAGGACGACGGTCTTGTCCCGATTGGGAAGCAGACCTTACGGAGCAGCTCGAGACAGTAGGCTGTTCAATGCTCCTTGTAGACAGGTGGATGATGCACAGATCAAGGCGGAGTCGTCGGCGTACTCAACGTCGTCTGTTCTGCAACCATGTTTTTCCCAAATTGCATCTGCCGTGATGATGGTCAGGACAAATATGAAAACATATTGGGATAATGGGCAGCCTGCTGTGTGCGCCAGATCCTTTGCCAGCGTCTCGCACTGTGAACGATCTGCATCTATCTACCCAAGCAACCAATGTCGATATAAGCTGCAGGGAGACCAAACTTGCACAGAGCCAGTTGCATCGCTCCTGGATCGATGCGGTCGAACATCTTCGACCAATCCAGTAGTAGTACGGACAGCTCGCCGTCTCTTAGGTCCTGCGCTGCGTCCATGCTGCGCTGCACGGCGATGATGACCAGGTCCGCGCCTCCTGCCGCGGCGAAGTCCAAACTGATTGTCTCGGAGGCGACTCTCCACGGCTTCACTTCGAATCCGCTCCAGAATTCAAGCCGCGAGAACCACTCATTGCCAAGAGTGAAATAGCACGGTAAATTGTTGGCAGCGCCGGGTTGCCTCTTGAAAATTGCAGGATTGGGAGATTGCCCGCAATTTCCAGCATGATTTCAACAGCCGAAGCAAGATCTGGAGAGAAACGTCTTTGCAGCCGAGATTGGCCCAGAAGTCCAGGGGCCTGGCAGGCCCACTTGCTTTCCCCCCCGCAGTTGCGAAAGCGCATTCAATTCCTGCCGAGAGAATTCTCGGGTCGGAATCTCCACCACCAGACCCAATCGAGGCTCGGATGGCACGTCTTCCCTGCGCCCGGAGTTTTTTCCACTGCACGTCCTGGAATTAAGCCAGCTATGTCATTCGAGTCCACGATATTGCCATCCAGACTTTGTAATTGGCCCTGCTGTTGGTCCGAAGTTTCACGCCGCAGGCGCTTGATAGCAGACCAACCATTCTCGGCGAGGTCTTTTTCTAGCCATTCTGCTCGGTCTCGTTTGGCAGCGGCTTTGATGCGCTTTTCCAGGGAGGCTTCTGGCACGAGTTGCCCCTCAGCCTGGGCAGTGTCAGGGTGGCTACTCGAGTCCACGGCTGTTCGCGGTAGTGGATCTGATTGGAAAGCCACTTTCTTCAGCAGCCTCTATGGCAGCTCTCACAACCTTCGCCATCGCATCAGCATGCTGGTCTGCACTGCTGTGTAGAAGGTCCTCGGCACCCTCCGAGAAACGTATACGGAAGTGCTCGGCGATGGCATGTAGCTTCAACTTCAGCAATTTGGTGTCGCGTACCTTTTTCCGCTTTTTAGACTGCTGCTTCTTGATCTTCACCGTGGTGTCCAATACAATGAGAACATTCTGATCTGATGCTGCTATGTCTCTTCTGCTCCGTACGCAGCGCACTGTTCCCTGCCATTTTCTTTGCACCAACATGTGACAGATTTCGGCACATTTGTTCGCAGTGATCTCAACGAGCGGGTGAGCAGCGAGGTCGTAGTAGGTGACTTGTTCGTGCACAGGTCCCTCGAGCAAAGTATTCGCCACCAGCAGTCGCGTAGATCTACACCTTTCTATCAAGTGGTCTCGGTTGCTCGCTGCATCTGCGGATGGATTGCCGGAGACGAGCGGGCCGAGCACGTCCTCCTCTCCGGCGCAGCCTGCAATTCAGATCAACGAGAGCAGTGATTGGTCCATGTGTTTCGCTTTCTGGACGGCCCCCTCGAGTTCAAGAAAGAAACTCTGCCGCTCTTCTGATTGGTGGCCATTGCCGGGATCAGATCCGCTGATGATTCTCATCTGGCCCCTTTCGACTCTGATCTTCAAAGTAGCGATGCGTGAACTCAGCTGCGAAAAACTCAGGATTTAGGTGGCAAATGATGGGAGCTTTCTTTTTCACCCAATGGTGTCTTGCTTCCTGCTTCGTGATCATTTAGTGTGTATTAGTGTTGCGTAGCGTTGCTCGTGCACGCCGGTCGGTGCGCGCGCGCGGCATCGCAGTTGTGCGAGCAATGCCAGATTCCTAAGATCGGCCGCAACCTTTTTCAAATTTCCTTTCTTCCTGTCCCTCCCGCAGGCGAACTAAATTGTACTCAGCGCAACTAAATTGCACTAAATTGCATTAGTGTGGGGCGCACTAAACGCCACTAACTTGCACTAAATTGCACTCGATTGCACTGAATTGCGCGTGACGCCACGAAATTGCACTAGACGCCACTAAATTGCACTAAATTGCACTAAATTGCACTAGTGTCTCCCGCCGCGACAGACTAAACGCCACTAAATTGCGCTAAATTGCACTAGTTTGGGGCGCACCAAACGCCACTAACTTGCACTACATTGCACTAAATTGCACTAAATTGCACTGAGCGCCACTAAATTGCACTACACGCCACTAAATTGCACTACGTTACACTAAATTGCACGATCGCCTCCCGCCGCGCCACACTAAACGCCACTAAATTGCACTAAATTGCACTAGTGTGGGGCGCAGGCGACGCCAAGTTCGACAAACGAAGCTCCCATCATATGCCACCTAACAGGATGGAATGGCGGATCCGCGGTGACCAAGAAACCCACTCCAGCGCGCTACCTTCCGTTTTCAATGCCTCATGATAATATCCAGCTGCCTACGGCAATTGTCGCCACCGTGCCTGGGTTGTGGGTATGCAGCCTATTGAGTGTTCGTTGGGATCTCGTGGGAGGCCTCTCGGGGGCCTCTTCGAGGCCGTTTTGAGGCCTTTTGGGGGCCGTTTTGGGGCCCTCTTCTGGCCTCTTTTGGGCCTCTTGGGGGCCTCTTGGGCCCTCTTGGGGGTCTCTTGGGGGCCTCTTGGGGCCTCTTGAGCACCTCTTGGGTCCGCCTGGGGGCCTCTTTGGGCGAAAGGTCGTTTCGTGTTCCCTCTTTTGGGCTCCTTTCTGGGGCCGTCTTGGGGCACTGGGGCCGTGTTGGGCGCCTTTTGCGCCTTTTCGGGGCTCTCTGAGGCCGTCTTGGGGCCCTCTTGGAGGCCCCTTGGAGGCCTCTTGGGGCGACTTGAAGGCGTCTTGGGCCGTCTGGGGGCCGTCTTGGGCGTTTTAGAGTGATCATTCGGCGACGTGGGGCTTTCTTGGACCGTCTTGGGAGCCTCTTGGGCCGTCATGGAAGTCCTGGAAAGCCCAGGGAGGCGCCATGGCAAGACTACAGAAGCCCTGCCAGGCTGCTCTCGGAATTCTTCCACCCCTCAACGTGCCGCAGGCACGGTGCCGGATCACAGAGCAGTCGTTGCATACGTACGACGCAAGGTCAACCAGGCAAGTGTGTCTCCTGTGCGCATAACATGCAAATCTGTGGTTTGCTTCTTCATGGTCAATACTAGTTGGTCCAATTTGGTCTCATTCATGCTACTCTCCTCCGATAGCCCCTCCACGTTCCACGAAGCGAGCCATCCCACGCATTTCGGCCTCGGGATGTAGTGCTGCGGAATTGCTTTGGACTGTTCCATCTTTCTTTAAAGCCTGCTTTCGCAGTAGTTACTTCTTGGCGAGGACAAGGTGGGAATGATAACTCTATGGGCGGTCGCGCGCCAAACTCCCCGGGATATGACACGCCGATGTGCCGTCCGAGTCCTTAATGCTTACCCTTTCCCGTTTCCTCTGCTTTATGCCTTTTGCCCTAGTTCATCCCAGCCCCTTGCTATTACTGGGGCATTCTCGAACTTGCCCTTCGTCTTCACAATGAGGTTGGGGAAGTCTGGGTAGCTTGCGTCCGAGAACCAGGCCTCCCAGTCCGTCCCGTAGTCTACCTGGAGGCTGCTGTTGTCGATGGCGACGTGCACTGCGAACTTCTGGCCTACTCGGACCTGGCCTTCCTGCGGATCTGCCCAAACGGCCTTGGATTCGTAACTACGTTGTTTCAGCACGTATTTTCGGGCGAAGAGAATTATGCACATGCACCGATCCTGGCAAGGCCCATCCTTGACCCAGGATCGGTGCATATACCTTCCTGGCCAAGGTATGAGGGCGCATGCACCGATCCTGGGCTCAGGATGGGCGTGGAAACAATGTCACGTTTTTGGAGCGGTTGGTCCTCTTGCCCAGATGTGTCCGTCCACCTCGTTGAAAGAGCCCTTCTGGAGCATATTTGCCGCGATGTTCTGGTCACCGTTGCTCAGAAGCTTCGCGAAGATCATGCTTCGGACTTCTTCTTTTAAACAGTATATTTCCTCCAGCTTTGGTTCCTATCCCCCCCGAGGTTGATTTTTGACCCACCACTTCGCGGAGCCTAGGTCCCCGATCGACTGCAAACCTCCGAGCGCCATGGTCGTGTTCTTTCCTGGGTCTCTGTGGAGTTCGGGCCGGCGACCCTGAGCATGGACACCTGCACCTCTAACTCCCGAATTTTCATCATATTGTCGTTTGCACTCGCATTGGAGCGGGGCGTCTCGTTCAGGTCAAAACTGTTCTCGAGATTCGGCGTACCTCCACCTCCTCACTTTTCTCCTCCGCGCTACCGACACTCTCCTCCACTGAGTGCATCCTCGTTCCAACTGCCCCGCTCAGCTGCGTAACCTGGCTCTCGAGGTTGGTCATCGCGGTCCGCAGCGGCTGCACCTACTCTCTGAGAAGCCTAGGGATCTCGTGGAGCGCTGGTGGGTGAGCATCTGCAGGAGCATGTGGGGTAGCGAGTTGATGCACCTCCGCACCAGTCGGCACGTCGTCCATCTCGTGTTGGGGGCTGAAGAGGCGGCGCGAGACGCTCCTTTCGCCTACCATCGGCGTTCATAGCACCTGGGAGTTTGCGTAAGCGGAATGTAAAAAGTATTGCAAGAGTAAGCGGAGGTAAGCGAAAGTAAAGTAACCAGCTTTGACTCAGGGCATTTACGCAGGAGAGCATCCCAGACTTCGTGAGAAATTCTAAGATCAGGATGGCCAGGAGGGCGCGCGAGAATGGTTGGAATGTCAGCGTGAAATGTTGCCCCAAAGCTGCTTACGAATTCGTCGAAACGGAGTTGGCGCAGCCCCTGATTTGCCTTGCAGCTGGTGGCCACCATTGAGTAAACATGCTCGATCTGAACTCTTCGTCGTCCAAGAGAGAGCTCAAGGAAATGCGTGGATGTCCAACCCAAAAACAAGCGATAACAATTGCCCGAATGGACTCCTGGGAAGACGACTTCAAGGCAAGGTACGCAGAATTTGAGCGACGCACTTCCAACGTCACCGACGTACCGTAGCCAGAACACTTTGATTATTCTGGATTTCACTCACTATCAAGGGGGGGCTCACAACCCTCCCAGACGAGCACTTTTAGACCCCCCAGACCAGCCATGAAAGGGCGGCCTTTTGCCCAGGCCCCCAGGAACCCTCCAAGAGAGCTCAACTCAGACCCCCCCAAATCAGGCAACCCCGCGTGTATTGAAATCCTGAGTAATGAATCGTGCTGCCCCAAAGGTTCAATACCTGCCATGCGGATGACATCCTCGAGCGCCCGCGCTTTCTTCGTTCCGAAGGGCGACTCCGACGACGGCGGCTGACGTCGCCCCTCTCATTGAAAGACCCAAGAGTTTCAGTCGGCGGCGCGCCCGGGGGGAAGTGAGAGTGGGCAGGCCTTCTCAGAAGGCTCAGAAGAAGGCCTCTGGCCTTTGAGACACTTTTTGAGCCTTCTCCGACGCCACAGAGGGCTTCTCAGAAGCCACAGGGGGCTTCTCAGAAGGCCGGAGGGCTTCTGAGCAGCCCCGCCGCCTTCTGGAACGCTCTGCCCACTCTTTCTCCCCCACCCCTTGGCGCGACGCCAATCCAGGACCCTGCCAGTAGAACTTATGACGTTGAAGATGGTCGCGGCACGCAGCGCGGAAGCCATGGCCGCTCATGAGAGCGCGCGCCACTTCCAGGACCGACTAAACTCCGCAGGGAGGTGATGTGTGCACTTTTCTATTCTCTTGATTAGCCTGGAACTTCCCCTTATCCCTAAGATCGGCAAGCCCAAAAACCATGACAATTCCTAGGGACATGCTGTCAGAAACTTGAGGGGATCCTTGTTATCGGCATGCAAAACATAGAGATAGGAATATGTTCCATGCTGGTAATCTTTGCATGAAGACTGAAGCGCAGTCGATGACGGAGCAATGGTGCGTTTCGAACCGAGCCCGCGCTGGCGACGCACGATCCGCTCGGCAAGCCTCGAGTGCTCGATCCGCCGTCGCTGACAGCAGCGCCACCCGACAGTGAAGGTGGCAGCCCGCATCTCTGACAGCAACTTGTAGCTGCAGCCGACGGACAAAAAGACTTGACATCGATTGCGAAGGCCTTACGGCCGGTACCGCCGACCCTGAAGGGGGACGACGGCGACGCTTTGGCCTCCTGGAACAATTTGGGGGTGCTTTTGGGGCTCTCTTGGGCCTCTTGGGTGCCTTTTGGGGGCTTCGTGGGCGCCAGCAGCCTGTAGCTGCAGCTGGCGGACACACAGACATGCCTCATTCCCGAAGCAATGAGACCAGCCGAGACGTTGAACAAACTCGGTGGTACAACGCGAGGCTTCAGTAACTGCCCGCGCCGCGCGGGTACAGGCCTTCTAGCTTGCGGCAAACGGCACCTCGGTCACATCCGGTGCCCGTCGGTGGGTGCTAGGGCTTGGTGCAGGAGCGCCAGCTTTCGCAGGTCGTTGCAGAATTTTCACATGATGTCTTCCTTCAGCGCGTGGGGTAGGTAGGCCCCGGGTTCCGCAGCCCGGTCGATCTGAACTTCTGCGCGCACCTTGGCTTTGCTGGCGTCTGTGAGCAAGAGGCCAAGGAGGTTTCGATGCTGTCGTGTCTGGCGGAATGACGGGCCAACAAGACCTTCGCACGCCGCGCAGGCGGCGCGCTGCGAGAAGCGTTCATGCTGGACAGTTTTCCGAGAAGCTCGTGGGCGGAAGCCATGTCCGTACCCACGGCCTCGCGGGCCAAGCCCCTGAGCCGTGACCCCATGGATAAGGGGCGTATTTTCGCGGATGCCCCGCGCGGAACGTATCCGTGCGACCGCATATCCACAGGATCCCAGAATCCAGATCGCGAGGGCGTGGATATGGATACGTTATCCGCTCGACAGTAGCGTCCAACTGTGGCGACAGAGCTTCTCGAATCGAGCGGAAACCTCCAAGACGACATCGATGAAGACGACGACGCCGCCGCCAACGTCTCAGCCTGGTCCGCCAGGTGGGCAGAGCTGCCGGCGCGGAGGCCGATGCCGAGGCGGTGGCGCCGCCATGGGGGCTGCGAAAACCCAGCCGTCCACCTCCGAAGGCCGCTGGTCAGAGGAGGTAAAGGTACCAATACTGCTCCGCTGCCCTAGCTTTGTTTTCGCTTTTTTGGACCTCATGGGAGGTCCTCGTCGCCACCGCTTGATTCGCCTCGGAATGCAGATCAGAACGCACCCCGGGAGAGGTCTGGGGAATAGCGGTATCGGTACCTTTTGGCTTCTCAAGCTGGGCGCAGTGAATTGTCGGGGCTCTTCCTCCTTCTTAGGGGGTGAAGGCTTTGGACGTTTGTGTAGCCAGGTTCGCGGTTTTCGGGCGTTTGGTATCCAGCTGCCTGCGGTAAGTCCCGTCACCGTGCCTGCCTGGGTGGCGACGGTTCGAGAGTGGAAGAGCTGTGATGATGATCATGATCATGCTGCTGCTGCTGATGATGATGCTGATGCTGATGCTGATGCTGCTGATAACGATGATAATGATGCTGATGACGATGCTGATGCTGATGGTGCTGAAATGCTAATAATGATGATGCTGAGTATGATGATGATGCCGATCATGACGACGACGATGGTGTGATGATGCTGATGATGATGCTGCTGATGATGACGATGATGATGATGATGATGATGAAGGTGACGACGGTGATTTTAATTCTGATGATTCTGATGATGGCGATGGCGTTGGCCATGAGGATGAGGTTTTTCCTGCTGCTGCTGATGATGATGGTGATCATCATGATGAGGATGATCATGAAGCTGATGATGATGCTGATGATGCTGATGCTGATCATGATGATGATGCTGATGATGATGATAAAGATGAGGATGGTGGTGGTGGTAGTGGTGATGATGATACGGATGATGATGCTGATGATGATGTTGATGATGATGATGGTGATGATGATTTTGAGGATGATGATGATGTGGAGATAGAGGAGGTGGAGGAGGAGGCCGAGGAGGAGGATGATTCTGGTGGGGGTTTTGATGACGTTGATGTTGTTGCTGATGAGGATGATGATAACGATGATGATGATTATGATGGTGATGAGTATTCTTCTCATTTTAATGTATAATTATTTTCACTACTGTCTGCATTACTATTATTACTGTAGTGATGATTATGATGCTGCTGATGATGATGCTGCTGCTGATGCTGCTGATGCTGCTGACGCTGCTGAAGATGGCTGAAGGCGATGATGATGATGCTGATAATGCTGATGCTGATGCTGATGCTGATGCTGATGACGATGACGATGACGGTGATGATGATGCTGATGATGATGATGATGATGATGATGCTGATGATGATTATGATGTTGATGATGCTGCTGCTGCTGCTGCTGATCATGATGCTGCTGCTGATGATGCTGATGCTGCTGCTGCTGCTGTTTATGCGTATGATGATGCTGAAAATGTCAATGATGCTGCTGCTGCTGCTGATGATGCTGCTGCTGCTGCTGATGATGATGATGATGATGATGAGGATGATGAGGGTGGTGGTGGTAGTGTTGTTGTTGCTGCTGTTGGTGGTGGTGATACTGCTGGTGATGATGATGACGAGGAGGAGGATGAGGAGGAGGAGGAGCAGGAGGAGGATGAGCAGGAGGTCGAGAAAGGGCGTCACATGTGTCACGTCTCGTCTCCACTTTTTAGGAGACCTCATCGAACGCGTTTGGGCCGTCTTGAGACTGTCTTGGCCTCTGTGAGGCAGTCTTAGGTCCCTTGGGGCCCTCTTGAGCCGTTTTGGGGCTTCGTTGCGCAGTCTTGGGGCTCTCTTGAGCCGTCCTTGGGCCCTCTTGGTCGTACGTTGGGTGTCTGGGCGCCGTCGTGGGGCCGTCTTGGGGTGTCGAAAGGCCTTCTAAGGCTGTTTTGGGTCCCACGGGAGGCTCTCTTGGCCCGTCTTGGGGCCCTCTTCGATGCCTTTTACTTGGGGAATCTTGGAACCCTCTTGGGGGGCTCTTGGGCCATCTTGGGGCCATCGCGGAGGCGTCTTGGGCCGTCTTGAGCTGGCGGAAGCCCGAAAGGCTAGTTTGCAAACGTAAGCAACAACCATAATCCATGATTTTGGCCTCTTCGGACCCTGTTCGAGGTCCTGAGGTGCCATGGGACTCTCGTGGGGGGCCCTCTTGTCGCTTTGGGAGCAATGCCCCAAGACGGCCAACGAGAGCCCCAAGGGATCCCCAAGAACGCCTCGCAGGAGGCCCAGACAGCCCCGCAACGTCCCAAACGAGTTCCATAAGATAGCGAAGACGAACAGGTGACGCATGTCACGGCCTTCTTCCTCTTCTTCCTCCTCCTCCTCGTCCTCCTGCTCCTCCTCCTCGTCCTCTTCCTTCTCGTCACCAACATCCTCCTCGGCAACGCCAGAATGAAGAGTCGGACCTAGCATGGTAAGCCGACCCAGAAAGAACCATTCCATCTTCGTCGGGAAGTAATGAGCGGCGCAACCCACAGGGCGCTCGCTCGTGACGGTGCGTACCGAGGGTTTGCTGAACTTCTCCCGCGTCCAATGCATAAGCTTCGTGCAACATGGCCTCCTGCAACTGACATGCAACGTCGGAGCCATCTTGGAACCAAACTGGAACCAAGCAGGAGACTTGTAAATTCATGGCGTCGGAGCCATCCTGGAACCAAGCTGTCGCCCCTGTCTGATAGGGAGTTCCAGTGAATGCCACAGTGGCTGCGGTCGCCTGCCTCTTGCGCGCCTCGTTCGCCCCTCTGGTTTCCTGCTGGGTTCCTCGTTGTCCTTTGTTGTCCCCGTGTGTCCCCTGGCGTTCCCCGTTGTCCCCTCGCGCACCCTGTTTCGTGCCCCCCTGTTGTCCCTCATGCCCCCCCCCCCTCGTTGTCCCCTGTTGTCCCCAATCGTTGTCCCCTGTTGCCCCCGTGTGTCCCCTCGCGTCCCCTTGTTCTCTCCTCGTGTCCCCCGCTTTGTCCCGCATTGTCCCCTCGCGTCTCCTGGTGCCCCGTGGAGTGGCCCCGAGGACTTAGGCGAAGGCCCGAACCAACCAAATGACGTAGTTTCCTGCTTTGAACACAAGCATGGTTCGCAAGTCTCCCTCGCGGGAGAAAGTACTCGAAGGGGAGAAAAAAGAGGAATGTGCCAACAGCAGCATTTGATCGTCATCGGGCTGTTCCACATATGACAGGGGGGGCATCCACTTGTGGATGCCCCTCCTACCATATGTGGATGCAGAAGTCGAGGTGCGGCGCGCCTGCTCGCGTTGCCGCCTCCTCCTCTTCCCGCTTCGGTTCCTCCTTCCTCCTCCCTCCTCCTGCTCCTCCTTCTACAGGAAGGCCAGGACTTTGCTGGAGGCAATTCCTCCTCCACCTCCTCCTCGTTCTCCTCCTCCTCCCCCTCCTTCCAGCGGAACGCCACAACTTTAGGAGAACCCTGAGAAAAAAAACCAACAAACACCAAATAAACTGAAGTGCTGGAGGCCGAAACTTTGGAAAAACCATTGGAAAACCAAACCAACCCCACAAAACAAATATTCCAGGAAAGACCCGTCCGCCCCAAAGGGGAGGTTACACGGGCGGGCGGGTGTCATTTGTGTGTGTGTGTGTGTGTGTGTGTGTGTTTTTCAATGGTTTTTCCAAACTTTCAGCCTCCAGCACTTCAGTTTCTTTGTTTTTTTGTTTTTTTTTCTCAGGGTTTTCCTAAAGTTATGGCGTTCCCCTGGACGGGGGGGGGGAGGAGGATGAGGTGGTCCCTTCGGACGGGTCGTCCATGGATTATGTTTGTTTGTTTGTTTGTTTGTTTGTGTGTGTTTTTTGTTGTTGTTTTCGTTGTTGTTTTTTCCAATGTTTTTTTTGTTTGTTTTTGTCCAAAGTTTCAGCCTCCAGCGCTCAGTTTCTTTTTTTTTTTTTTTTGGTTTTTTTCAGGGTTTTCCTAAAGTTATGGCGTTTCGCTGGACGGGGAGGGGGGGGGGGGAGGAGGATGAGGTGGTCCCTTTGGACGGGCCTTCCCTGGAATCTTTTTTGTTTGTTTGTTTTGTTTTTTCAATGATTTTTCCAAAGTTTTCAGCCTCCAGCACTTCAGTTTCTTTGTTTGGTTTTTTTCTCAGGGTTTCCCTAAAGTTATGGCTTTCCCTTGGAAAGGGGGAGGGGGGGAGGAGGAGGAGGAGGAGGAGGGGGAACGGGGGGTGGGGGGTGAGGACGAGCAACTGAATGATGATGATGAGGATGAGCTGATGAAAGGATGAAGGGGGGAGGAGGAGGAGGAAGAGGAGGAAGAGGAAGAACCGCTTTGAAATGGCCCAAGAGGCCCCCCCACGGGAGTCCCATGCCGAGGTCCTCTTGTGGCCCTTTTGGGCCCTTTTGGAGGCATCTTGGGTCGTCTTGACGCCATACTGGGCCGCCTTGGGATCGCGGCCTCGGGAGGGCAGACCCATGGTTTTTTACGTGGGATCATGGCCTCGGGAGAGGGGGGGGGTCCCTGATCAGAATACAGAAGCCCTACCAGACAGCCCTTGGCACTCTTTCACGCCTCAACGTGCTCAAGGCACGATGGCGGATTCTCTTGGGCGTCTGCGGGTCTCTGCAGGGCGTTTGGTGGCCTTCAGGGGTCTCTGGAGATCTCCAGAGACATGTGTGCAGGCATTGTGCATGGTCAGGGACGCTTTTCCTTCTGCTTCTCCTTCCCAGACCTCCAATTTTCTGCCGAAAGGATCGAGACAATTTGTTTTGTTGGTTTGCAGTTTCTGTTCTTAGGGGGTTGCTTGCGAGCCCTGGGACCGTCGAAAAATGGATCCAGGATGGAATGCCGCGTGAATGGGAACCACATTTTTCGTTATGTTCTACGTAATAAGACGTCTGTCGGTTGGGGGCGTCCATTGACCCCGTGACCTGGTGACTTAGTCACCCAGTGACCTAGTTACCTGGTAACCTGGTGACCGGGCGACTCTGTGATTTTCCGACCCGTTGACGGGGTGACGTTGTCCTTTGGTGACTTGGTGACATTGAAAACTGGTGACACGGTGATCTTGTGTTCGTGTGAGCTGGTGGCCTGGTGACCCAGTCACCCTATGGTCTATAGTTAAGAATAGAGCACAAGGAGTCAATAGTATACAGCAGAAGTTGCAGAACTGGAGGTACAGTGTGAAGATCTCTGGATGATTAAGAGGGTGGAACCTCTAGGGTGGGGAGTAGAGAGTGACCGAATAGAGAATATCAAGTAGCCAGTGTGAAGAAGGCTACGGGGAGATGGAAAGTAGAGAGTGGATAACTGGAGACAGTGGAGGGTATCAAGTAAGTCTGAGTGTAACATGCGGAGGGTGACGAGCAAGGAACATAGTGTGTACTCGTCAGTAGCGAATCTAGTGCAGAGAGTAGAGCAGTAATGGGTTGGGATAATTTATTTTGGGAAGCAAGAGCCAGGTGATGAGTAGTGGGGAGCCAGGGTACAGAGTAGAGGGTGCATCATCGAGAGTAGGTGACTAGAGGGGGCCGTGTAGAGTGTATGGGGGAGATAGTAGAGAGTGAAGACCGGGGGGTGCACAGTAGAGGGTAGAAGGTATGGCAAAAGTGACCGAGTGGTGTTTGTCAGCTGGCCTGGTGATCCAGGACCCAGTGGTGTGTGTTAGTTGACCTGGTGGCCCAGAGATACGGTGGTTTTGGGTGAACTGCTGAGGTGTGGGTCATGCTGGCCTAGCTGCCCCCGTGCCTCCGCGACCTGGCGACCTGGTAGTGTGGGTCAGCTGACCTGGTGGGCATGCGATCCGTCGGCATGGGTCAAACGACCTGGCTGACCTAGTGACCAGGTGGTGTGGGCCAACTGACCCGATGACCCTGCTGACCCAGTGGCGTTGGTCAGCTGACCTAGTGACCTGGTGGCGTGGCTCAGCTGACCTGCTGATCTGTGGTGACCTGGTGGTGTGGGTCAGCTGACCAGATGATCCGGTGACCTGGCGGTGTTGGTTAGCTGACCTCGTGACCCGCTGATCCGTTTGCGCCGTTCGGCTGACCTGGTGATTCGGCGGCATGGGTCAGCTGACCTTGGTGAGCCTGTGACCCAGCGACTGGGAGTGTGGGTCACTTCTCAGGAGGTGCGCGCGAAACTTTGAGAACCTCCCAGGCAGCGCTGCCTGGCTGCGTCTCATTGCCAAGCGCGCCTTTCACAGCGCCTGGCACGCGCACGCACGCTTCTGGCACGCTCGTGCGGAAAGCAATACACCTTGTATAAGATCACCGACCTGACCATGCGGTTTCCTGGTAAATTGCTCGCCAGTTCATTGGGCTTTAGAAGAAGAGCCACCCTGTGGGAGTACGCCCGCAGGTTCGCTCAGCTTCGTTCCACATTCCTCGCAGAAGTTGCCTGAGTTCGCAGCGGGCTAAGCAGCGCTTTTCAACGTTTCCCACTGAACTTTTGCTTGGGTTAGATCAAGATTCGCACCATCGCTTCGGCACGTGCGTGCACGGCCGTGCGCCCATTTCTGCACACATGCGTGCACTACCCTATACGGTCGTTCGCGTGTGTGCGTGGACCTTCTCAGGTTTCTCCGCTATCCAAGTTTATTCACATTCACATTCACATTCGCATTCGCCTTTATTGTACATTCAATTCACATTCCCATTCCCATTCACATTCACATTCACATTCACACTCACACTCACATTCACATTCACATTCACATTCACATTCACATTCACATTCACATTCACATTCACATTCACATTCCCATTCCCATTCCCATTCCCATTCCCATTCCCATTCCCATTCCCATTCCCATTCCCATTCCCATTCCCATTCCCATTCCCATTTCCATTCACATTCACATCCACATTCACATTCACATTCACATTCACATTCACATTCCCATTCCTATTCACATTCCCATTCCCATTCCCATTCCCATTCCCATTCCCATTCCCATTCCCATCCCCATTCGCATTCGCATTCGCATTCGCATTCGCATTCGCAGTCGCATTCGCATTCGAATTCGCATTCGCGTTCGCATTCACATTCATCTTCACATTCACGTTTACGGTCATATTTACACTAGAACCATCGCGCGCGCTCAAATTCCAGCTAGCTTGAAGGATAGCGCGTAGCGGAGGGAAGAAGAGAGGTCAGCAGTGGCACGCAACCTGGTCGAATTAGCCACGATTGCGTCCTTCGTCCGTCGTCCTTCGTCCGTCGTCTGTCGTCGTCGCCACCATCGTCGCCGTCGTCTGCGTTGTCGTTTGCCGTCCGTCCTCCGTCGCCTGTCGTCGCCTGTCAACTGTGCGAGGTCAGGCCTCATCGTCGTCGACTTCGAGTTTTTACGCAGATCTTCGCTTTCTGACTCTGTATGCATGTTTTCCAGCCCCAAGACCTTCAACACGGAAGTGGGATGAAACGCCATGAAGATCTGCGTCGCCAGCGTGGGAGAGGAGGTGGGGGAGGAGGACGATTCGGAGGTGCAACACGAGCTTAAACAAACATTGCGAATTCAATTTACTCAAGTGTAGCGCGATAGAGGTAGATCGAGCTTGTGTAAAAAACGCAATAACGATACATACAATAACACACAATCAGTATGTAGCTATTTTGGAAGCCGTTTGTTGGTCGATTGGGGGCCATTTGGGGGCCTTCCGGAAGCTTTTCGGGGAGCCTTCGGGCCCCTCGGGCTCTTTGTGGTCTGGATGGGGGCTCTCTTGCTTTGTCTGACGTCTTCGGAGGCTGTCTTGGGGGCCAGACCTGTGGGTGTCGACGCTGTGAAGCAATCACGACGTCGGGGGTCTGCAGGATGGAGTAGAATCGAGAAACCGCTATAAGAACGTAGGTCAGGAACGCGAGCCTCTTTGCAGAAGGCCCCAGGCTCTTGGGGGCCTCTTGGGGCCTCCTCGGAGCATCCTGGACTGCTTCTTGAAGTCGTCATGGGACCTTCTTGGCATGTCTTCGGGGGCCTCTCAGAAAATGTTTTGAAGCCTTTTGGGTGTCGTCTTGGAGCCTCTTGGAGCCTCTTTTGGGCTTCTTGGGGGCCTCTGCGGGCCTCTTGGGCCCTCTTGGGGGCTTCCCGGGGGCCTCTTGTGGCCTCTTGGGGGCATCTTGGGGCGGAGAGCTTGATTTTTCAGTTCGCGTTCCCTCTCTTGGGCCCCTCTTGGGGCCTCCTTGGGACCCTCTTGCACCGTCTTGGGCGGCTCTGGGGCCGTCTCGGGGCTCTCTTGGGCCGTCTTGGGGCCCTCTTGGGGGCCTCTTGGGCCGTCTTGGAGCGGTTTGGGGAGCCTCTTGGGCGGTGCTTTAGCGCCGGAAACACGAAACAGCGAGAATGCAAAAACCATTGAACAAAAGCCCATCAAAATCAACGATGTTGCTCTCTCGGGGCGCTCTTGGGCGGCATCTTAAAGGCCTTTTGGGGCGTCTGGGGGTCTCCGTTTAAAACGCATCGTGCGTCGCCAGAGACCCCTGGACGGCGTCTTGGGGGTGTCTCGAGACCGTCTGGGGCCGCCAGGATTGCTGTCTGAGGGCTCCCCTGGGCGATTTCAGGCCTCCCAGAGGCGGGCCCGGGCCCCGGGCCCCACATTTGCGGTCGAGGTTCCGGCCCTCGGCCACCGAGCCTGGTGCGCCGTTATATGTAGATGTATATTCACATTCTTATTCACATTTGCATTTGTATTCGCATTCACATTCACATTCACATCCCAATTCACGTTCACATTCACATTCCAATTCACATTCACATTCACATTCACATTCACATTCACATTCACATTCACATTCACATTCACATTCACATTCACATTCACATTCACATTCACATTCACGTTCACGTTCACGTTCACATTCACATTCACATTCACTTCACATTCACCTTCGCATTCGCATTCGCATTCGCATTCGCATTCGCATTCGCATTTACATTCGCATTCACATTCACATTCACATTCACATTCACATTCACATTCACATTCACATGCACATGCACATTCACATTCACATTCACATTCACATTCACATTCACATTCACATTCACATTCACATTCACATTCACATTCACATTCACATTCACATTCACATTCACATTCACATTCACATTCACATTCACACTCACATTTACATTCACATTCACATCCGCATCAGCATCCGCATCCGCATCCGCATCCGCATCACATTCACATTCACATTCACATTCACATTCACATTCCCATGCACATGCACATGCACATTCACATTCACATTCACATTCACATTCACATTCACATTCATATTCACATTCACATTCACATTCACATTCACATTCGCATTCACATTCACATTCACATTCACATTCACATTCACATTCACATTCACATTCACATTCACATTCACATTCACCTTCACCTTCACCTTCACCTTCACATTCACATTCACATTCACATTCACATTCACATTCACATCCACATCCACATCCAAATCCGCATCCGCATCCGCATCAGCATCCGCATCCGCATCCACATCCGCACCCGCATCACATTCACATTCACATTCACATTCACATTCACATTCACCTTTACCTTCACCTTCACATTCACATTCACATTCACATTCACATTCACATTCACATTCACATTCACATTCACATTCACATTCACATTCACATTCACATTCACATTCACATTCACATTCACATTCACATTCACATTCACATTCACATTCACATCCACATCCACGTCCAGCATCCACATCCACGCCTTCTCCACATTCACATTCACATTCACATTCACATTCACATTCACATTCACATTCTCATTCATATTCATATTCACATGCACATTCACATGCACATTCACATTCGAATTCACATTCATACACGCAAGTATGCCCGCAAGCACGCACGCACGCACGCACACACAGACGTACGCACGCAAGCACGCACGCACGTACACTTTTTGCGTTGGCGGCGAGGCAGAGGGACTGCGCTGGCGAGTAAAGCGAAGCCAGGGGAGGGGACCAAGAGGAGCCTGGCCCACTCAGAGCAGCCCGGGAGCGTGGCGGGGCCGGCGTCGGCGGCGGCCAGGGGGCGGGCGGCAGCAGGGCTGACGGGTACAGCCGATGAAGTGGAAGTGCGACCAGTGCGAGTGCCGAACCCCAAGGGATGTGGGGCGGGGCCTGGTGACCAGGCATGGCAGGGGGGGAAGCGCAGGCGGCAAGACCAGCCCAGGCCCCAGAGCGTGGGGGGGGGAGCGTGGCCAGCAGGCCGGGTAGCAGCGGGCACGTGCTCAGTCCCTGCGAAAGCCGCGGGGGAGCCGACCGACGCTACGTAGGCACCGAACAGGTGCAGTCAAGGTGGGGGGTGGTCACCCAGGTGGGGAGACCGGGATGGCCGAGCGGCGGGAGGGGCCAGGGGGAGAGCAAGCGGCGCAGGTGCGCGGCTCCTCGGCCTGGTCGAGGCGGCGGGATGCGGCCCCAGGCGGGGGGCGAGAGCGTGGCAGCGGGGGCGGCGAAGTCGCCCGCCGGCCGCCTGGCCCGCCGGCAAGCATTGGGAGCACGGGAGCGGCCAGGAGGCGCAGGCGGGGGCGGAAGGGGCGCGGAGAGCGGCCGAGAGGCCGCGGAGGCAGACGGGCGAGGGGGAGGGCCAGTCCTGGGCGAGGCAGGGACGCACAGCCGCGGCGGGAGCAAGGGGGCCCACGCCTCTGCGCAGCCAGGGGGGGCATGGGAGGGTTGGGGCTGGGAGCTCGGGGAGGCACCGCACTGGTGCAGTCGTGGGAAGGTGGTGGCGCACGCGCACGGCCCCGCGGGGGGGCGGGGGGGGGGGCCGCGGGCGCGAGACACAGCAGGGCGGCCCGCCCCCCTGGGGAGGGGGGGAGGTGGGCCGTCATGGGGGGGCAGGTGCTGCAGTGCCCTGGGCGTGGCTCGGGGGCTGCATGGGGGGGCGCCGCGGCCGACGGCCCTGGATGTCGAGGAACCGGCAGCTCGGTACAGGGGAACCAAGGCTGATGCAGCAGAGGGGAAAGGACGGGACCGTTCGGGCACGGAAGCCCTGGCGGAGCCTGGGCGCGGGGCCAGGTGGTTAGGTATGGCGGGTGCAGCTTCCAGGGCGTCGCTGCCTGGATTGTTCGTTGCTGGGCCAGGTCGGGTCGGCGCGGCGTTTGCCTTCCCCAGTGGGCTCTGGCCCCTTCCCTTTGCCTTTTGCCTTTTCCGGCGAGCCGCTCCATTCTTTGGATCTGCCTGTCCCAGGCTTGGTACCATTCGATGTGGAGGCCGTGTCTCTGGCAGAGTTTGCGGATATCGAAGTCTTCTTCCATCAGCTGGCCCACGAAGTCTTGGCAGATGTGGTACTTTCCCTCGGGGTTGTAGGTGGCCCCTGTGGCGTCCTTCCCTATGATCGCAGAGGGCGTTCCAACCAATGACTAAGATGGGGCTGCACTCCCTTTTAAGCCTGTTGACGACTTCGGGCCAGGTTTCTTCCCTCCTTGCAGAGTAGTTCCACAGGCGGTGCCATTTAATGGCCTGGCGGGGCCTGAAGTAAAGCGTGTCAGAGGGGTTGGGGTGGGGAGTGTGGCCGGCCTGCAGGTGCGAGGTGCGGTGCGCACGGTTGGGTGGGTTAGGCCCGTCCCTCGCGCCCGTCAGGAGCCCCCGGTCCACCATGCCGGTGTCGCGGGCCGTGGGCCCGGCTGGTGTGTTCCGTTGTCCGGGGGGTCTTGCGCGCCGATTCTTCGTGTAGCGCGGCGGACGCGGGTCCACCGTCCGACTGCTCGGCTTGCAGGGCCCGTCCCGCTTCAGGGCTGCTGTCGCAACGTTCCGCTTCGTCGTGAGGCGAGCCGCGTCGGCTGGACGGGGCGGGCCCGCCGTCCTGTGGCGCTGGGCAGTCAGGTGGTGGCGATTCGCACGTGGGGTCCCAGTCGGGCGCATCGCTGCGGGGCGGGGTCGGAGAGGCAGGGGATGCTCCAGAGGAGGCGGCAGCGGGAGAGGGACCGACAGCGTCGTCGCTGGCTGCCGTGACGTGTCGGACTGCGTGCGGAGGGGCAGCGCCTTCCAGGGGTCCGTGGCTTGAGCTGCTTGCTGTGACCTGCCGCGTGCTGCGCGGGGGGGCTGTGGGCTCTGCCCGGGCTAGGTGGGCTGGTGCCTCTCTGGTCTGCGGCAGACCTTTGTAAGGGCGCTGGGCGCCCTGCCCGCGCGTCTGTTACGCGGGGCGGGGGGTCCGCCTGGGGCGGGCAGGCTGCTATCATAGTGGCGGTTGGGGCGCCCTCCTCTGGTCCTAGGGTCGTATCCTGCGAGCGGGGCAGCGCGCATGTCGTGGATCCCGACTGACGCCAGGAAGCCAAGGAGCAGCTGTCGGCTGTGCCTGATGGGGTCCTGGCCTTTGTCCTCTGTGTGCTGGTCGTGCTCCAGGCGGTAGGCGTCCCACCGGTCTGCCATGCCGTCCGCGCATCCAGAGGCAGGCTGGTACCTCTGAGTGTGCAGGTGGCTGACGAGGTGGGCCAGAGCGGCGCGTCTCCCGTCCCACGTGGTGCCGTCGGGGATCCCCGGCACGGGGGCGCTGGTGTCGTAGATGCTCGGAAGGAACGCCTTGCAGTGGGACTCAGACCAGGCCCTGGGGTCCCGGGGGATGCCCTGATGGGAGAGCGCGCCGTCCTGCCGAACTGCGGTCCATGCTCTCCAGGCGTCGTCAATGTGATAGTGCGGCATCCTGGCGTAGGATACCACAACGCGGGAGATGGTGTTGTTGGCCTTGCCTTTCGTGGGGAGTGGGGGAACGTCAGTGGCCGCTTCCAGATCACTGATGACCTTTGCCCTGAGCGCAGGGCAGGGGGGGGGCAAGCGTCGAGAGGTTGTCGAATATGTCATTGGCCGCGTCAGGGGAGGGGGTGGCCCGGTGGTCGTTCGATTGCAGTCGCACTCGCCCCATTTCGGTGGTTGGCCTACGGCTGGGACTGAGGCGGCGGGCTGCCAGAGCTGCGGCCCCTTGGTCGGCTGGTGTAGCTCTGGGATGTGTAGCTACTTGGTGTGTTGCTGGGCGACCTGCGGTAGGGGTTGCGGCCGATGCGGTGTCGGCCGCCGTCTTGGGAGCGTGCTGCTGGGGAGTGCCCCCTCTTGGTGGCCTGGGGGTACCGGCGGCGCACGGGGCTGGCGGTCTGGGGACGCCTCGCGCTGGTCCTGGGGTCGCCCCTACCAGGGTGGGTGGCGGGCTGCCTTTCTGCCCGGCCCCGCGTGTCCGGGGTGCCAGTGGGCGCGGTGCCTGGTGCCTTGGCCGTGGGACCTCCCGAGAAGAGGCGGAAAGGGTCGTCCGTCGCCTTCGCCTTGCCACGAGGTCCCTTCGTAGCCTGAAGTGCACTGCGGCCGCTGTCCAAGGGGCCGTAGTGATGGATCCGGGGGAGTAGGCGGGCGCTTCCGCCTGGGCGTTTGGGCTGGGTAGACCTGGGTCCCGTCGAGTGTCGCCTGGACGTCCAGGGGGCGGGCATTCCGTAGGTCCACCAGGCAGCGCGCGCAGTACCACGTGGCGTTCCACTTCTCGTTTGTGAAGAGGTGCCTCCGTTCTTCGAAGGACGGGAGGCCGTGGGCGTCCGAGCCCAGGGCCTGTGCCCCGTAGCGGAAGATGGAGATGCCTTTGGGGGTGTCTCCGCGCTGCCATTCGTGCGCCGGCTCGCTGCCGGGGCAGCGGTCACATCTGCAACGCCATCGTTCTCTGCTGATTTCCTTTTCCAGGCCTGTCGTCCTCGGTGCGCTGGACGGGGATGCTGGTGTTGGTAAGGGTGGGGTCTTGGGTGCCGCGCTGCGGGAGGAGGAGCTGCCAGAGGGGCGTGTCGGCCTCAGGCAGGGGAGCGGGAGGTCTGGCGGGCAGGGGCCTGCGCGCGTGGTTGCCTTGGGTCGCAGGCGTGTTTTCAGTGCTGGCCAGAAACGCCGTGAGCTTGACGACTTCGCGTATGGGGAGGCCCAGGACGTCCTGACTTACCTTCCAGCAGGTGATGCAGCGCCAGCGACAGTCCGCCCCTCGCCTATAGAACTCGAGTCGGCTTCCGGCAAGCAGCCGACGCGTCTGCGGGCTTACACATGCGCCACCGTTGTTTTTCGAGGGTCGAAGTGGCCACGCCTGCACGCGTCGTTGGGTGCTTGGTCAGTCGTCTGAAAGCGGTTGTCCCCGCTCTGTAGGGTGGCCGGGAGCAGCGTTGCCTTCGGGAGCGCGCCCGTTGGAGTTGGCAGATGTAGGTCCTTCTCAGTGCCGGAAAGTCATCGCCCTAGGTCTAGTGGGGATTCGGAGGCCCCGTCCTTGGGTAGGAGGCCAATGTATGATCCGACCAGGTCCTGCGAGAGTGCGCAGATGGCGTACTCGTGCTGGCGCAGGGCGGACAGTTTGGCGGGGGCCGCGAGCTGGCTGCAGACGGTCAGGGCGTCCTGGAGGGGGAAGTCGCGGGCGGCGGTTTCCCTCCACGTGGATGCCTGCTGACAGCGGCCAAGGCAGGGGCGATGGTGGGCGACGGTGACCGGTCGCGAGCAGGCCTTGATAAAGTCCTCGATGCGTCCGTGGAGCCGGCGGAAGTCCGGCTAGGCGAGGTTGTGGGATTTCCCAAGGCTGTCGCGGATGGCGAGCCACGTCCTTGTGGAACGGCACGCAGGTGCCGAGGGCCGCCTCGAGGATGTCGCCGATGTGCCCGGGGCTTCCGTGTGGGGCTAGGGTAGGGCGGGGCTCGCGAAACAGCGGGAGCACGATCACAAGCACATTGTTGGCCCAAGGCCGGGTGATTGGAGTCCCGTTGGGGTCGCACAGCTGGTTGCCAACTGCTGGGTCGGTGCAGCTGTGGGGCCCCGTGGGGGCGTGTAGGTGCTCGCAGCTGGGCTGCCCGCGGTGGCGGCAACATTCGCAGGTGGACTTGCTCCGTGCAAAGGGAGGAACCTCGTGGTACCGACGGGGGGCTGGTCGGCGGCTCTCTTCTAGCGGTTGTCCCCCTGGCGTCCCTTGGGCGGGGGGAGCAGCCTCTCCTCGGGAATGCCTGCCTCGGGGTCGGTGCAGGGCTGGAGTCCTGCTGCCTGCAGCAGGCGTGCCCAGATGGCGGTGTAGACGTAGTTGGGAGGGTCCAGCCCTTGCCAAGCTCGCCGTCGAAGAGGTAGCGTCGTGGCTCACCATTTTGCGACATTGCTCGAATAGGTCCCTGGGTGCGTCGCCGGGACCGTGCAGGTATGGGTGCAGTCTGAGGACGTAGTAGAGGACTGTGGCGGAGGCAGGGTCCGTAAGTAGGGAGGTGCCTGTGGTTTGGAGCTCCTCGGCGAGTCTTTCCCAGCAATGGCCTTGGGGTAGGCTGCTGTCGTAGAGGGTCTGGAAGCCGATGGCGCGCTGGTCGGCCTTCTTCTGGGCCGTGCCGTCTTCAGAGCGCTTGTCCTGCTCGTCTGTAAGCTGTTCTTGTTCCTCCGGACAGAGATTGGGGGTCTCGGAGCCGATGGGGGCTTACTGGGCCTTGCCGTAGGTGAAGCCTGGTGCCTCGTCCAGTTGCACGTGCGCACGCACGCAGACGCACGCGCGCACGCGCGCGCGCGTGCACGCGCACACACGCGCACGCACGCACGTACGCACGCGCGCACATGCGCGCGCGCACGCGCGCACGCGCGCACGCGCGCACGCGCGCACGCGCACACGCGCACGCGCGCACACGCGCACGCGGGCACGCGCACGCGGGCACGCGGGCGCGCGCACGCGCACGCGCAAGCGCACGCGCACGCATGCGCGCACGCACACGCACACGCGCACGCACACTCACACGCACACGCACGCGCATACGCACACGCGCACGCACGCGCACGCACAGGCACAGGCACGTGCACGCGTGCACGCACACGCAAACGCACACGCACGCGCACGCACTCGCACATGCACGCGCACCCGCACATGCAAACGCACGCGCACGTGCACGCGCACGTGCATGTGCAAGCGCACGCTCACGCGCACGCGCACGCACACCCGCACACGCACACGCGCACGCACGCGCGCACACATGCACACACGCACACGCACACGCACGCGCACAAGCACACGCAGACGCACGCGCACACGCACACGCAACCGCACACACACACACACACGCACAACCGCACACCCCCACACATGCGCACGCACACCCACGCACACGCACACGCAGAAGCACATACAGACAGACGCACACAAACACAACTACCCAAACACACATGCACACAAACACACAAGCGCACGAACACAACACACAGCACACATAACCACACACATACATAGCTTCATAACGCACACAATCACACACTCACAATCACATACCCACATAAGCACGCAACCACGCAAATACACCACACAACCACACAAACACACACACATATGAACAGACAAACACACACAAAGGCACAACCACACGGACGCACAAATACAAACACATAAAATACGCGCGCAAACACGCACACACAACACGCACAAACACGTACGCACGCACGCACGCACACACGCACGCACGCACGCACGTACACACACGCACGCACGCACGCAAACACACACACACACACACATCGCACACACACACACACACACACGCGCACGCACGCAAGCACACACATCACACACGCACGCACGCACGCACGCACGCACATATACACACACTTACGCACACGCACGCGCACGCACACACGCACACGCACACAAACACACACACACACACACACGCACTTCTACCTGTTTACAAACGCTTTTTTTGTATTGGTAGTTTCAGGTTATCTAATGGCCTTCGGCCCATCCCGACACCGTGCCTGGGTTGTGGGCCAGAGTTCTTAGTGCTGCTTCTTGGGGTCTCGTCGGAGCGCTCTCGTGGACCTCTTGGGGGCAGTTTTGGGGCCTCTTGCGAGCCTCTTGGTCAGGCGATCGTAAACATGGATTAAGGGGGTGTGGATTAGCGACGGATCCCGTTTCCATGGGAAACCGCGGATTGTCGCCGCCGAACGAGGCAGCACCGGCCGCATTTTGGGGAGGGCACCTCGCCCCCTCCCCCGATCCATGGATTTGGTGACCTCGCGCCAAATCCATGGATCGTTAATCCATGTTTGCGCGTCCCCGACTTGGGGGCCTCTTAGGGGCATCTTGGGGGCCTCTTGGGGGCCTCTTGGGGCCTCCCGGGGGCCTCTTGGGGGTCTTTTGGAACCTCCTTGGGGGCTCCTCGGGGCCGAGGACTCGATGTGTTCGTTCGGGTCCCCCATCTGGCAGCCGTCCTGGGGTCCTCTTGGGCCGTCTTGGGGCGCTCGTGGGCCGTTTTGGGGCCCTCTTGGAGGCCTCTTGGGCCGTCTTGGGGCGATCTTAGGGGCCTCTAGGGCCGTCTGGGGACGGCGGAAAGCCGAAAAGGTGAGAACGCCAAAAATTGTCAAAAACCTGCGGGAACTGAATTTGGCCTCTTGGGGCACTCTTGGGGGGCCTCTTGGAGGCCTCTTGGGGCGTCTTGAAGGCCTTTTGGACCGTCTCGGGGCCATCTTGAGCGTCTTGCAACCATCGTTCGGCGGGCCCTCTTGGACCTTCTTCGGAGCCTCTTGGGGCCCTCTTGGACGGCCCTGGTACGGCCCAGCAGGGCTGCATGACGCCCCAGGGGCGCCCAAGACGGCCCAGGAGGCCCCCACGACGGCTTCCAAAGGGGGTGCGTGAACCGAAATTTCGAGTTTTTCGCCCCATGAAGCTCCCCGAAGGCCCCAAGAAGGTGCCGGGACGGCCCCGGGCAGGCCTCAGTGGGTGCCGTAGGCCTCAGACGAGCGTCCTGAGAGGCCCAAATCTTTGATTTCCTGAGAAGTTTTTCAATGCTTCTGGGCTCCGCCACTCTTCAAGCTTCCGACGATCTACGACGACCCAAGAAGCCTCCCACACCGCCACAGGACGGGCTCCGAGGCGCCCAGGAGGGCTGGGACGGCCTAGCAGGGCTCCTTGGCAACGGCCCCAAGATAGCCTCAAGAGGGAGAGCATGAACCGAGATTTCGAGTCTTTCACCCCAAGAGGCTCCCAGAAGGCCCCCACAAGACTCCCAGATGCTGCCACGGGGCTCCAAGAGGTCCACAGCAGGCCCTCTCGACACCCCCCTCTATATATATATATATGTATATTTATGTATGTATGTCTATGAAATTGTATATATATTGATATGCACATACATTCGAATGTGAGTATGTAAGTGTATTTGTATAGGTGTATACGTATAAACGTATATACGTATGTGTATATGTTTATGTGTGTGTATGTTTATTTGTATACATTTACGCATACGTATATATACATGCATATATATGTACATATGAATGTATATGCGTGTGGGTATCTGTATATGTGTATGTGTATATATGTATGTATATGTATGCATACGTATATGTATATGTATTTCTATGTGTATAGGTGTGTGTATCTGTATTTGTAGGAGTGATCGTACATTTTCGTGTATGTTCATGTGCACATGCATGTGTATATATGTATATCTATATACACGTACATGTATATGTATGTGTATATGTGTATGAGCATGTATTGGCATATGTACATGTATGGGCAGACGACTATGTACATGTGTATGCATGTATAGTTGTATGTTTGTTTGTATATGTGTATGCATGTATTCATGTATGCGTATGTATGTGTATGCGTATGTTTGCATGTACATCTGCATGCATCTATGCATGCATGTCTGTGTGTATATGTGCGTGTCTGTACATTTTTATGTATGTATGTCTGCCTGTCTGTGTTTGTGCATGTATGCATGCATGCATGCATGCATGCATGCATGCATGCATGCATGTACGCATATTTGTGTGCATACATGAATGTATGCATGCATGCATGCATGCATGCATGCATGCATGGATGTAGGTATGGTATTGTATGGTATGGTATGGTATGGTATGGTATGGAATGTAATGGAATGGAATGTAATGACATGAAATGGTATGTATGTATGTCTGTATGTCTTTATGTCTGTATGTCTGTCTGTCTGTCTGTCTGTCTGTATGTATGTCTGTATGTATGTATGTACGTATGTATGTGTGTATGTGTGTATATACAATATTTGTATATCCTTTCAAATGAACCCGAAAGGAGGTTTGTGGGTTGGCGGGGGCCCCCGGCCCACCGAGGCCCCCGGGGGGAGGGGGCCCCGGGGCCTGGGGAGCCCCGATTTCAGTGTACGGCCTCGTGGCCCTTTCCCTGGGCGGCTCGTGGCCCTCCTGTGTACGTGCGGCAGGCTTTCAAATTGCTCCCAGGCGGCCGGAAGTTGCCGAAATATCGTTCCAAGACGCCCAGGATGGCCTCAAGACGGCCGAGGATTCCCCCAAGACGCCCCAAGAGACCCCCATGAGGACTCCCAAGAGGGCTTCAAGAGGTAGAAATATGGCCCCATCCCTTTCGGACAACGTATATTTTTTAATACTCGTTTCTGGAGCTTTCAGAGCATCCGAGACGGCCCGCGAGGCCTCCAAGGTCGTCCAAGACGGCCCAAGAGGCTCCCTCCAGGGCTCCAAGACCGTCCCAGAGAGCCCCAAGAAGGCCCAAGAGGCCCCCATGACATCCCATGAAGGCCCCAGGACGGCCCCAAGAGGGGGCCCAGAGAGGATACCCGAACTGATATTTCAAGCCTTCGGCCCCAATGCGCCCCCAGGAGGCCCCAGGAACCCTCCAGAAGGCCCCCTCTGTGGCCAGCCAGTCTGGCTCAAGGCACACATCGAAGGATCTTCTTCCGATAGTGCGGTTCCCAGGTTCTCCTCCCTTGCGCGAGCGTACCTATGCCAGGCGATGCAGAAACGCGCGAGCTGCTGGACAGCCCGTCGCCTCACGCGGAGGTGGCTGGAGCAACATACGAAACCCTCTGCAGCGGCCTGTTCTACCTCTCGGTCTTCCTGCTGCTGCTCCCGTTCTACCTGATCGTCTGGCTGTGCTGCGCGGGCACCTTCCAGCTTTGGGGTCTGCAGCGGCCCGATAACCTGATCGTCAAGCTGCTTCTGCCCATGCTCGGCGCCCTGGAGAGCAACACGGGGGCGGGGATGAGCAGGAACTTCTTCCGGGCGTGGCAGAAGTGGGGAGACACGTTCTGCACGTGCAATCAGGTCTGGATGGGCTCTTTCAGGGATGTTTCCAAGGCGTTCACCTCCCCACAGGCCAGGACCTTCAACCTCGGGGAGTCGGCCCTGCTCCCGGAGCGCCTGCCGGACAAGAAGAACACGAGGTGTGTCTTTCTCTTGGCCTTGTCAGATCAGGCAGCAGGTGGTAATGGATGGCACGAAGCTTTCCTCAAGTGCATGGTCGACTACACGCTGGGCGCCCAGGATGTTGCCACTCGCCGGAGCGATGCCACCGCCAATTCGCTGCTGGACACGTTAGTCCAGCAATATGAATCGATGCCGCATGGGCCCCAGGAAGAGTTCTGGACGTCACAAACTGGAGGCTGGATTCCTTTCGTGATCAAATTCTTGCACTATGTGATGTTTGGGATCGACCCCAGCAGTGAGGAGACCTTCAAGATACTGAGTGCCAAATATCTTGGGGCACTGGACAATCTACACTATTGGGTTGGCCTCCAGCCAGTGCCGCCGATCCGGGGGGGGTGAGAGCGAGATGATGTTGGAGGCTTCTGGAGCCGTCTTGGGGGCATCTTGGGCGGCTTGGAGCGATGTTTCGGCGAGTCGGGGCCCTCTTGGACCGTCTAGGGGGCCTCTTGGGCCTCTCTTAGCTTTTTCTTGGGCCGTCTTGTGCGGTCTGGGCTCTGGACTTGGGTCGTCTTGTGGCGCTCCTGGGCCGTCTTGGGCCCTTCGGGGGCCGTCTTGGAGCCCTCTTGGGGGCCTGTTGGCGTGTCTTAGGGAGCTCTGGGGCCGTCTTGGACATCGTGAAGGCCCAAGAAACGAATTTGCCGAAAATATACGTTTTCCCGAGGGAATGGATCCATTTGTCAGTCTTTGGGCATTCTTGGGAAGTGTCGTGAGGGATCCTGGGGACGTCTTGGAGGTTTCTGGAACTGCCTTCGGGGCATCTTGGGCGGTTCGAGCGATGTTTCGGCGATTCGGGGCCCTCTTGCATGGTCTAGGGGGCCTCTGGGGCCTCTCTTGGCTTCCTCTTGGGCTGTCTTGGGCGGTCGGGGCTCCGGAAGTGGAGTTTTCTATACCCCCCTGTCCCCGGGTACCAAAAAACGAAGGAAATGACGTCGGAAATATCCCCGTGTACCGAAAAACGTCGGAAATGACGTCGGAAATAACGTGCCCCCCCCCGCCCCCCTGCAGAGCGAAGCTTGAGCGAGCTCAAGTCCACGCTCTCAGAAACTCACGCCGGATCGGCGGATTTCAATCCTGTTGGTTGGTTGTATAACAACCAGCGAGAAATTGAGGCTGTATGTGCTGTCTATGAACAGTCACCAGCTTTCAAGGAGTTCAGGGATAACGTGTTGGAACATGCGGGCATGACTAGGCGTGAGGCGTGCTCTTTGCTGGCAGCCATTATGCGAATAGCAGGGGTAACAGGCACCACGGCGGCAGGCAATATTGTTATGGGCGGGCATGGGCTCCCCGGCTACAAGAGTGACTTCTCCCAGGGCCTTGACCAGACAAAGTTTTGGGACACAGTGGACCTTGATGACGAAGTGGAAGTCCGCAAGTACATCTTGGAGTGCCTTCGGCTGGATGCGCCAGTCTCCGTGACTCACCGTGTGGCCACCGAGAGCTTCACGACCGATATCGCGGGCAAGTCATACACGTTTCCCAAAGGAACCAGAATTGGTATGAACATTGGTCTTGCGAACATCGACCAGAAGAAGTGGGGCGAAACCGCCTACGAGTTTGACATGCAGCGCCCTGGTCTCCTCGAGAGCTACCTGTCTTTCAACTCGGTCGGAGGCAGCCATGCCGGACGAGAGTGCCCTGGCAAAGACTTGGTCCTTGGACTTCTCAGTGAGTTGGTGCGGAGGTTAGGCAAGGTGCGACGGCGGCAGCGTGCTGGAGGCGGCCCCTAGATGTCCCGAGTGCCTGCACGACACGAGGTCATCGTTCGAGGCATCCCGGATAGGGCGGAAGTGGATGCCAGACGTCCGGCGCTCCAAGTTTCTCGATGCATTACCCCTCGTCCCCCCCCTCCTCCTCCTCCTCCTCCTCCTCCTCCTCCTCCTCCTCCTCCTCTCCCTCCTCCTCCTCCTCCTCCTCCTCCTCCCTCCTCCTCCTCCTCCTCCTCCTCCTCCCTCCTCCTCCTCCTCCTCCTCCCTCCTCCTCCTCCTCCTCCTCCTCCTCCTCCTCCTCCTCCCCCTCCCCTGGCTGCTCGCTGCCCGATTGCCCGCGGGATGCGCGGGGGCCGCTGCCGCGAGCGCGGTCGGCTCCGTGCCGCTGCGCGCCCGTCGGCTCTCTGTGCGCTCCCGTGCGCCCGCGCGCCCCGCCGCTTTGTCCGCCCCTCGCCGTCCTCGATCTCGGCCTCCGTCGCTTTGGGCGAGCCCTCAGCTGACCAAAGATGACCGCCGAAACATCGCAAGAACAAACACAAAAAAAGAGGCTCCAAGAGGCCCCGAACAGGCCCCCAGGAAGCCCCAACCTCCAGTCCCAGGCTTTGGCGTGCCCCCGAGAGCATTTCCGTTTCCCCTTATCCCTCTCTGTCAGTTCTTCTTGATATCTCTCCTGCTCTTGGGTTTCTTGCGTCTCACGTTCCATATCCTTCTCTTTTCTCTCCACCTCCCTCCTCCCCGCTGCGCCATTTCCCCTCGTTCCCCCACCTCGTCTCTCCTTCACGCCTTCCTCTCTCCGCCTCCCTCATGTTGTTTCGGCTCCTACATCCCTCATCCCCATCTCTCCGTCACTTCTTCCTCCCTCCGCCTCCCTCGCCCAGCATCCTGCACCGCCATGTGGTAGGAGACCCAGCTTGACAAAAAAAGGGGAATCCCTCAAACCCTTTTTTTTCACGTCCTCCCCCCTGTGTTTCCTCCTGTTTCCAGACTTTGGCGTGCCCCCGAGTGCGTTTCCGCTTCCCCTCAGCACTCGCCGTCCCTTCTCCTTGTTCTCTCTTTCTTGCTCTTGGTTCTCCTGCGCCTCCCGTTTCACATCCACCTCCTTTCTCTTCTCTTCTCTCCTCCCCGCTGTGTCATTTTCCTTCCTACCCTTCTTCGTCTCTCCTTCGCGCCTTCCTCTCTCAGCCTCCCTCATGCGTCTTCGTCTTCCACACCCTTCGCTGTTTGTTTTCCCCGATCTCTCCCTTTCTCTCGGTTCTTCTGCGTCTCCCGTTCTTCGTCCCCATTCCTCTCCCACTCCCTTCTCCCCGCTGCGTCCGTTTCCCTCTTTCCTCCTCTTCGTTTCTTCTTCACGCCTGGTTGTTCAATGATTTTGACCTCTCGAGCGCTTACCCGTAGCTCTTGGGGGACTCATGGAGGCCTCTTGGGGCGATGTTGGGTGCTCTTGGGGGCCTCCAGAGCCACCTTGGAAAAAGGGAATTCCCCCCACATTCTTGTTTTCATGGTCGACCCCCCTCATCCGTTCCCTAGAGTCCCAGGTTTCTGCGTGCCCCCGAGTGCCTTTCCGTTTCCCTCATCCCTCGTTGTCTGTTCTCTTTGATCTTTCTCTCTCTCTCTCTTGCTCTTGGGTCTCTTGCGCCTCACTTTCCACAATTTCTCCTTCCTCTCTGCCTCCCTCCTCCCCGCTGAGTCGTGTTCCCTCCTCCCTCCACCTCGTCTCTCCTTCACGCCTTCTTCTTTCCCCCTCACTCATGCGTTTCCGTCTCCCCTCTCCCTCATCCTGATCTCTCCTTCACTCCTTCCTCCCTCCGCCGCCCTCACCCAGCATCCTGCCCCACTGAGTGGAAGGAGGCTCAGCTTGCAAATAAAAGGAGTTCCCCAGATTTTTGTTTCAAGGCCCTCCCCCTTTGTTTCCGCCAGTCCCAGGCTTTGGCGTGCCCCCGAGAGCGTTTCCGTTTTCCCCATTCCTCGCTGCCCGTTGTCCCTGATCTATTTTTCCTGTTTTTGGTTCTCCTGCACCTTCCGTTCCACGTCCACCTCCCTTTTTTCTTTTTCTCTCCTCTCCGCTGCGTCATTTTCCCCCCTCCATCTTCCTCGTCTCTCCTTCACGCCTTCGTCTCTCCCCCTTCCTCCTGCGTTTCTGTGTCCCCCACCCCTCGCTGTTCGTTCTCCCCGATCTCTCCCTTGTTCTTGGTTCTCCTGCGTATCTCGTTCCACGTCCTCCTCGCTCTCCCAGCCATCCCCTGCTTCCTCTTGCCCCAGGCTTCGGCGTGCGTGCCCCAGAGCGTGTTTCCGTTTTCCCCATCCCTCGCTGTTCGCCTCCGCCTGCTTCTTTCCCGCTGCGTCGTTTTCTCCGAACCCTCCCCATCGTCTCTCCTTCACGCCTTCCTCTGTCCGCCTCCCTCATGATGCTGTTTCGGCTTCCCAACGCTGCAACACGGCCCAAGAGGTCCCCAAGACAGCACCAAGGCAGCCCATGAGATCCCCGCGACGGCCCGAATACGACGAAAGAGAGCGCCAAGACGGCCCCAGATGCCGTCATGACGGTCCAAGAGGCCCTCAAGACGGCCTCAAGACGGGGGCAATAGCGGGGATCCAAACCGATATTTCGAGACCAGATGCCAAGAGCCCAGGGGAGGCCCCCGAAGCGCCCCCAAAAAGTCTTAAGAGACCACCAGGAGAGCCCAAACCCAAACCCGAGATGCCCCACCACCCCAAACCCCCAAGAGCCTTCAAGACCGTCCCCCACAGGCATCCAACAATACTCACAGCATGGTCTTGCCAGGCTCTCAGGGGGTTCTCGGGCATCCGCCTGAGCCTGCCCTGTGTCCTTTTTTTGGACGCCTTGCGCAACTTCCTGGAGCGCTTATTCAGCGTCTCCTGAAGCATCCACCAGGAAGTTCGCTCCCATATAGTGACCCTTGCCGGATGATGTCCATTCTCATCCGATCTTGTGTGGTTGGCTAGGACTGCGCTAGAATCTAGGCGCGCGCGAAGCGCGCGCGTGGTTCTAGTATATATATATATATATATGTATGTTATATATGTATGCGTACAACAAATAATGATGGGGAGGGGGTCCCGGGGGCCCTGGAGTGGACTGATTTGTTTTTCGGCCGTTTTGGACCCGTCGGGGGGCGCCAGAACGCGTCAGAGGAGGGAAAGGGGGGCGACGAGAGGGCCCGAGGGACGTGCAAGAGGGCGCCAAGATGGCCCAAGAGCGCTCCAAGAGAGCCCAAGACCGCACAAGAGCGTTTCAAAATTGGTCCAACATGGCTTGAAGACAGCCCAAGAGGGCCTCAAGATGGCAAAGATGTCCTCAAAAGGACTCCCACGAGGCACTCAGGAGGCGAAAACAGTAGGTTTTTCCAACGGGTTTTGAAGGTTTTTCGTGTTCTCGCTGTTTCGTGCTTCCGACGGTCCAAGACAGCCCACGAGGCCCCATAAGTCAGCTCAAGACGGCTCGAGAGGCGCCAAAAAAAGGCGCCACGACGGCGCAAGAGAGTCCCAAGACTGCCCAAGAGTGCCCCAAGATGGCCCAAGAGGCGCCCAAGATCGCCCAAGACGGCCCCAAGAGGGGGAACACGAACCGACAATTCGAGCCTGCCGCCCCAAGAGGCCCCCAGAAGGCCCCAAGAGGCCCCCAAGAGAGCCCAAGAGGCCCCTAGAGGCCCCTTAGAGGCCCCCTAGAGGCCCCACGAGACCCCAAAGAGGCCCCAAGAGAGACCCCAAGAGCACCCCAACCGGCCCCCAAGAGGCCTCCAAAACTGCCTTCAAGATGCTCCCGGGAGGCCTCCCACGAATTCCCAACGAACTTCCAAGAGGCCTCTAGCCCACAACCCAGGCACGGTGGCGGGATGGCCGAAGGCCACTAGACAGTCCAAGACGGCCTCCAGGGCCAAAAAGGCTCCCAAGATACCCAAGAGGCGTCCAAGACGTTTCCCCAGAAAGCTCGAAGAGGCCAACACACACTGATTGGCCTTAGGTTTTTGATCAATTGTGGCGTTTCCGCCTGTTCTGCTTCCCGACGCTGCAAGACGCCCCGAGAGGCCCCGAGGATCGCCCGAAGACGGCCTAGTAGGCTTCAGAAGCGCCCACAGACGGCTCCAAACTAGCCGAATAGACGTCCAAGCGGCCCGAGAGGGCCCCAACCGCGGCCCAGGATTGGGAACGTGAGCCGAGAACCCGCGATCTTCGCCCCAAGAGACCCCAAGAGGTCCCCAAGAAGCCCCAAAGAGCTCCAAAAGAGGCCCCGAGGATATCGAAAAAAGAGGCCCCGCAGCTTGGCTACAATCGCGCGGAACAAAAACAGAGGGCGCGCCGCTGGATCTCCCCAAGTGGAGGGTGGATGGAAACCCCTCCCCCCCCTCCTTTCCCCGATCCGTTGTCGGGGACCCCCCCCTCCCCCCCTTTCCCGATCCGTCGTCTGGGACCCCCCCCCCTCCCCCCCTTTCCCAGTCCGTCGTCGGGGAACCCGCCCCTCCTCCCCCCTTTCAAAAGGGGGGGGGGGTCGACCCCCCCCCCTACCCCCCTTTGGCCGCCAAATTCGACCCCCCCTCCTTCCTACCTTTCGCCACGGCGCCCGCGGGGCTCCGGAACCCAACCCCTCTACCCTTAAAGTTAATCTGCACCCTTACCCTAACCCCTAACCCGAGCCCCAAACCCTAACCCTAGCCCCAAACAGTACTCACTATTCATTACGCACTACTCACTACCGACTACTCACTACTCGCTACTCACAACTCACGACTCACTACTCACTACCCACTACTCATTTCCCACTACCCTCTATTCACTGTTCACTACTCCGTACTCCCAGCTCACTACTCACTACTAACTATTTGCTATTCACCACCTACTACTCAATACTTATTACTGACTAAACAAGTCACTACCCACTACTCACTACTCACTAATCGCTACTCCCTACCCACTACTCACAACCCACTACTCACTACTCACTACTCACACTTCACTACCCACTACTCACTGCCCATCACTCACTATTCACTATCCACTATTCGCTACTCGCAACTCCCTACTCCTTACACAGTTCTCACTACTCACTACTCACTACTCGCTATTCCCTACACCCTACTCGCTACCCAATACGCACTATTCACTACCCACTACTCACTACTCAGTACGCACTACTCATTATTCACTACCCCCTACTCCCTACTCACTAGTCACCAGTCACTAGTCACTACTCACTATTCAAAAATCTCTACTCACTGCTCACTACTCACTACTCTCGACTCACCACTCTCTATTCACTACTTTCTACTCGCTACTCAGTACTCAGTACCCACTACTAGCTACCCAGTCCTCCCTTCTCACTACTCACTACTCACTACTCCCTACTCAATACTACTACTCACTACTCACTACTCACTACTCGCTACTCCTTACTCGCTACTCGCTACTCCCTACTCACTACTCACTACTGACTGCTCCCTCCTCACTACTCACAACTCACAACGCCCGACTCGCTACCCAATACTCACTACCTACTATTCAGTACCCACTATCCACTACCCACTACTCATCTACTCACTATTCACTACTCACTACGCACTACTCACTACTCATTACCCAGTACTCACTACTCACTACTCAATACTCACTATTCACTACTACCTACTCTCTAGTCAGTACGCACTACCCACTACCCACGACTCACTACTCACTACTCTGTATGCACTACCCACTACCAACTACTCAGAACACACTACTCACAACCAACTACTCAATACCCACTATTCACTACGCACTTCTCCCTACTCCCTAGTCCCTACTCAGTACTCACTACTCAGTACTCACTACTCACTACTCACTACTCGCTACTCACTACTCACTAATCAGTACTCACCACTTTCTGTTGACTACTTTGTAATTCAGTACTCAACACTCACTATTCACGACCCACCACTCCCCACTCCACACTCCCGATGCCCTACTCGCTACCCACTACGCACTATTCGCTACTCACTACTCACTACTCACTATTCACTACGCACTACTCACTACTCACTACTTACTATTTACTACAGACTACGCCCTACTCCGTACTCCCTGCCCACCTTCTCCGTCTCAGAAAGGAGAAGCGGGAGAAGCCCCCTTCCCCCTTCCCGGACCCCCTGTTCGGCGCAAAGGTGGGGAGGGGTAGTGGTTCTGCGAGCACCCCTCCCTTTTCAATTACAGGGTTGTGCAGTGGCGCGTTGTCGCAAAAACATGTCCCATTTCCTCCTCTTTTTCCTCCTTCTCCTCCTGTTCCTCCTCCTCCTCCTCCGCGGCCTCTTCCTCCTCCTTTTCTCCTCGGGGAACCCCTTCACCTTTCCTGCTCCTCCCTCTCCCTCCGGCTGCGTCCAACCGCGGCGAAGAGAAGGGCACCCGAAATGCTTTTTGGGCCTCTTTTAGGCCGCCGTGGATGGACCGTAGGGAGTCTTGGAAGGCACTTGGGCCGTCTTCGTTGTTCTTGGAAGCCCGGGAGAAAACATATCATGACATACGGCCCCCCCGAGATTGCGACCATCCAACCTAGCTAGAACTTGAGCGCGCGCGAAGCGCGCGATGGTTCGAGCATATACGTATTTATAGTTGTACACGAGATGTACACATCTTTATAGATGTACACAGGCATGCTCGAAGTAAGGGAGCACCGTTATTGCGTTAACACATGGGTGCATTCATCTTTCGGCATGTCAGGAAGCATGGGCACGATGCTGAAGCGTGGCGCGGCTGTAATGTTGCATGGTCGTCACAATGTTTTTGTCATAGGGTTTCGAGGAGGTTTACTCTTAGTTTTCTTGATGCCAGTTTGGGGTGTCGGGGCCGTTTGTCGCCACAAGGAGGCTGCGAGGATTTCTCCAATAATTCGCCCTTGGAGGCCTTCGTGGCAGAGGTCTTGACGATTGGATGGCCTGATTCGCCTCCTGGCCTAAGCATCTGCCTCCTCTGTGTCCTCGTCCTCCTGCGCCGCCTCCCCCTCCTCCTCCGCCTCCTCCTCCTCCTCCTCCTGGCCGTCTCCTACTCGGGGCCGTCTTGCGCGCGATGGTTTCCATGAGCTCTTCCGGCGAGACTCGGCAGAAGCATTTGGGCCTCCTGGTCAGGACCCGGGCTTGCCTTTGAGCTGTTCTCGGGCTGTTTTGGACCATCCTGGGGAGTCTTTACGCCGTTCGGGGGAAGTTTTGTGGCAGTCTGGGGGGATATTTGGGGTCTCTCAGGGGCCGTCGTGGGGCTCCCAGAAGCCTGTCTCATGTTATCCTAAGCTGAAGAGTGTTGGGACCAACCAGAATATGGAAGACCTGGGCAGCCCGGCCGGGGGGCTTCTTGGGAACATCCTGAGATTTTTGGGGCTTCCGGTGCCTCTCGGGGACATCTTGGGCCTGTGAAGACCTGGCCCTGGGCCGTTGTTCTGGTCAACCGGCTGGCAGGCCAGGTGCCCATCCGTGCGCCGCTGCGCGTGTCCGAGGGCCTGTGGCAAATGGCAACATGCTCGTGTTCTTCTTCCTACTCCCCCCTGCCTCCCTCCTCCGTCATCCCGCCTCCCTCCTTGTTCTCCATTCCTCCTCCATTCCTGCCTCCCTCCGACATCTCGCCTCCCTGCCTTCCTCCTCCGACATCCCGCCTCTCGCCCTGCCCTCCTCCTCCCCCCGCCTCCCTCCTCCGACGTCCCGCCTCCCTCCTTCTTGTCCAGTCTTCCTCCTCCCCATGCCTCCCCCCCGCCCTTGTCCAGTCTGCCTCCATTCCTGCCTCCCTCCTGCGACATCTCGGCCGCAGCATCCCCTCTGTCCCTTCCTCGCCCCGTTCCTTCGCCCCCCTCGCTCGCTCGTGCTGTGCTGTGCAACTGTGCCCATGCCACGCGAATCGGGTACAGAAGAGGCTTCCGTGCATCGAGGAGGGAGGGGGCAGGAGGGAGGAGGGGGGAGGGCAGAGGGAGGAGGGCGAAGGGAGGAGGGAGGAGGGAGGAGGGAGGAGGAGGGACGAGGGAGGACGGATGATGATGCTGATGATGCTGATGATGATGATGATGCTGATGCTGATGATGATGATGATAATGAGGATGAGGATGATGATGATGAGGATGGTGATGATGAGGATGAGAATGAGGATAAGGATGATGCTGATGCTGATGCTGATGATGCTGCTGATGATGATGAGGATGATGCTGATGATGATGATGATGATGATGCTGATGATGCTGATGATGATGATGATGATGATGATGATGAGGATGGTGATGCTGATGATGATGATGATGAGGATGGTGATGATGATGGTGAGGATGAGGATGAGGATGATGATGATAATGTTGCAAATGATGATGACGAGGATGTGGATGATAATGCTTATGATATAATGGTGATGGGGGGAAGGGTGGCAAGGATGATTCTGATGATGCTGCTGCTGATGACGACGATGATGATGACGATGAGGATGATGAAGATAGTGATGATGAAGATGATGATGATGATGATGATGATGATGATGATGATGATGGTGATGGTGATGGTGATGGTGACTGTGATGATGATGGTGATGCTGTTGCTGTGGATGATGCTGATAACGACGATGATGATTATGATGATTCTGATGATGACGGTGATGGAGATGGTGATGACAATGGCGATGCTTCTCCTGCTGCAGATGATGATGATGAGGATTATGGTGATGCTGATAATGACGATCATGATAGTGATGATTCTGATGGTGGTGATGATGATGATGATCATGAGTATGACGAGGATAATATTGCTGACAACGATTTTGCTGTTCTTGCTGGTGATGATTGTGACTATGATAATGCTGCTGCTGCTGATGATGATGATGATGATGGTGCGACGGATTCTGATGATGATGATGACGATGCTGATGCGGATGCTGATGCTGATGATGATGTTGTTTATGATGATGATGATGATGATGATGATGCGGATACTGATGCTGATGCTGATGATGATGATGAAGGCATAAGGATGATGATGGTGGTTATGCTGATGCTGACAATGCTGATGATGCTGATGATGATGCTGCTGCGAATGATGATGATGATGATGATGTTGATGATGATGATGATGATGATGAAAAGGATGAGGATGCTCATGCTGACGATGCAGATTTATGTGATGATGATTCTAATCATGATGATGACGATGCTGATGCTGATGATGATGATGATGCTGCTGATAATGATGATTGTGCTGACGATGATGAGGATGATGATGGTGATGCTGATGCTGATGATGCTTATGATGATGGTGATGATGATGGCGACGACGATGATGATGATGCTGACAATGATGATGATAATCACGATACTGTTGATGCTGATAATGATGCTGTTGCTGATGAACATGATGATCTCGATATTGATGTTGATGATGAGGATGCTGATGCTGATGGTGATGACGATGCTGATTATGATGATTATGGGGACAGTGATGATGATGCTGATGTGGATGATGATGAAGACAATAAGGCTGATGCTGATGATGATGCTGATGATGATGCTGCTGCTGATGATGTTGATGCTGATGCCGCTGATGCTGCTGCTGATCCTGATGATGATGACGCTGCTGATAACGATGCCGCTGATGATGATGATGATGATGATGACGATGATGATGATGATGCTGGTGTTGTTGATGATGATGACGGGAATGATGAGGATGACGATGATGATGATGATGATGATGATGATGATGATGATGATGATGATCATGAAGATGATGATGGTAATGATGATGATGATGATGATGATGATGATGATGATGATGATGATGATGATGATGATGATGATGATGATGATGATGATGATGATGGGGAGAAGGAGGAAGAGGAAGAGAAGGAGGAGGCGGAGGCAGAGGAGGAGGAGGAAGAGGAGGCAGAGGAGGAGGAGGAGGAGGGAGAATAATGATAGGAATGATGAACTATCAATTATTTTATTAATAAGACGTCTTTAGTAATAATAGTACTAATAGGAGTAATAAAATAAGAAGACGAATGCTAATAATATTAAGAAGAAGGAGGGGAGTACGACACATAACAATAATAACAATACTACGAGCAATACGGGTACGAACAAGATGAAAACAAAGAAAACACATACTACTAATACTAATATTAACAATACGAAGAATACGAGTAGTAAGGCAAATCATAATATTAATAATAATAAGAACAAGCGTAATCATAGGAATAGTAATGAGCACAATGCTATTTCTACTGGTTGTAATACTAGTAAGAAGAGCAATGTTAACCATCATAAGAATAATGGCGAGACGGAGATGGAGAAGGATAATGAAAAGGAGAAGGAAAAGGGGAAGGAGGAGGGGGAAGATGATGATTAGATGATGATGATGATGCTGATGATGATGATGATGATGATGATGATGATGATGATGATGATGATGATGATGATGATGATGGTGATGGTGATGGTGATGGTGATGGTGATGGTGATGATGGTGGTGAGGAGGAGGAGGAGGAGGAGGAGGCGGGGGCGGAGGCGGAGGCGCAGGCGGAGGAGAGAGAGGAGAGGAGGAGGAGGAGAGAGGAGGAGAGGAGGAGGAGGAGGAAGGAGGAGAGGAGGAGGAGGAGGAGGAGGACGAGGATGAGTGATGAGGAGGCGGAGGTGGTGGATGTGATGAGGAGGAGGAGTAGGAGGAGGAGGGAGGAGGAGGAGGAGGAGGAGGAGGGAGGAGGAGGAGGAGGGAGGCAACGAGGAGGGGAGGAGGAGGAGGAGGAGGACGAGGAGGAGGAAGAGGAGGAGGAGGAGGAGAGGAGGAGGAGGAGGAGGAGAGGAGGAGGAGGAGGACTAGGAGGAAGGAGGAGGAGAGGGGGAGGGGGAGGGGAGGAGGAGGAGGAGGAGAAGGAGGAGGAGGAGGAGGAGGAGGATGAGGAAGAGCATGAGGAGGAGGACGAGGAGGAGGAGGACCCGGAGGAGGAGGAGGAGGAGGAGGAGGAGGAGGAGGAGGAGGAGGAGGAAGAGGGAGGAGGAGGAGGAGGAAGGTGGACAATGGTGATACTGTCAATGATAACGATGATGGTGATCGTGATGGCGATGTTGATGATGACGATGATGGTGATCGTGATGGCGATGATGATGCCGCTGATGATGATGACTATGCTGATGATGCTGATGATGCTGCTGCTGCTGATGATGATGATGATGATACTGGTGATGCTGACGTTGATGATGGTGATGATGATGTTGATCATGCTGCTGCTGATGATGATTATGATGATGCTGCTGATGATGATCTGATGCTGACGATGGTGCTGATGATGATGCTGATGCTGATGCTGATGCTGCTGATGATGATGGTGCAAATGATGTCGATAATGATGCTGATGCTGCTGCTGATAATGAGATGAAGATGATGATGATGATGATGATGATGATGATGATGATGATGATGATGATGATGATGATGATGATGATGATGATGATGATGATGATGATGATGATGATGATGATGATGATGCTGCTCATGATGGTGATGCTGCTGCTGCTGCTGATGATCATGATGATGATATGATGAAGATGCTGCTTCTGCTGCTGCTGCTGATAATGCTACTGCTGATGTTAATTCTTATAAGTATGATGATTATGAGGATGCTGGCGATGATGATAATGATGAGATAATGCTGATTCTGATGCTGATGCTGATGCTGATGCTGGTGCTGCTGATGATGAGGATGATGATGCTGATGCTGCTGCTGCTGCTGCTGCTGCTGCTGCTGATGATGATGATGATGATGATGATGATGATGATGATGATGATGATGATGATGATGGTGACGACGATGATGAACAGGAGGAGGAGGGGGAGGAGGAGGAGGAGGAGCAGGAGGTGGAGGAGGAGAAGGAGGAGGAGGAGGAGAAGGAGGCGGAGGAGGAGGAGGCGGAGGAGGAGGAGGAGGAGGAGGGGTGTTGGCCATCTTCCGAGTCAACATGTGTTGAAAGGAATTTTTGCGCCGTGTCCGTCTGTCGAGCTTGATTGCGGGCCAGTGCCCTCACGGGTTGGCTCGTTGGTGGGTCGGTGGGCTTGGGAATGCTTGCCCCAGCCCTGGCCACAGCCCAGGCCCGGTGGCCGGCCCCAGCCTGGGCCCCAGCCCTGAGGCCTGGCCTCGGCGCCCGTGCCTCGACTCCAGTTCGGGCCGCGGCCCCGGATCCGGTTCCAGCCCGAGCCCCGGCCCAGGCCCCGGCCCCAGCTGCGGCCCCTGCTCCGGCCCCTGCCCTGGATTCGGCCCCGGCTTCGACGGTCC
>CAUYUJ010002981.1:70000-83446 GCA_963575745.1 Prorocentrum cordatum
ATACCATACAAACCTCACATTACCAAACAATACCATACCATACCTACCATACTATATAGCATACCTACCATACCATACCACACCATGCCATACAATATCTACCATACAATACCATACCACACCTACCATACCATAGCATACCTACCATACCATACCCTCCAGGGAGGCCCCGCCTGAGCGAGGAGGGTATCGGAAACCCATACTTGTTACATGGTTTCGTGCCCCTCCCACCCCTCCAGGGAGGCCCCGCCTGAGCGAGGAGGGTATCGGAAACCCAGACTGTTTACATGGTTTCGTGCCCCTCCCACCCCTCCAGGGAGGCCCCGTCTGAGCGAGGAGGGTATCGAAAACCCATACTATTCACATGGTTTTGTGCCCTTCCCACCTCTCCAGGGAGGCCCCGTCTGAGCGAGGAGGGTATCGGAAACCCATACTATTTACCTGGTTTCGTGCCCCTCCCACCCCTCCAGGGAGGCCCCGCCTGAGCGAGGAGGGTATCGGAAACCCATATTATTTATGGTTTCGTGCCCCTCCCACCCCTCCAGGGAGGCCCCGACTGAGCGAGGAGGGTATCGGAAACCCATACTATTTTCCTGGTTTCGTGCCCCTCGCACCCCTCCAGGGGGTCCCCGCCTGAGCGAGGAGGGTATCGGAAACCCATGCTATTCACATGGTTTCGTGCCCCTCCCACCCCTCCAGGGAAGCCCCGCTTGAGCGAGGAGCGTATCAGAAACCCATACTATTTACATAGTTTCGTGCCCCTCCCACCCCTCCAAGAAGGCCCCGCCTGAGCGAGGAGGTTATCGGACACCAATACTGTTTACATTGTTTCGTGCCCCTCCCACCCCTCCAGGGAGGCCCCGTCTGAGCGAGGAGGGTACTGGAAACCCATACCAATTACATAGTTTCGTGCCCTTCCCACCTCTCCAGGGAGGCCCCGCCTGAGCGAGGAGGGTATCGGAAACCCATACTATTTACATTGTTTCGTGCCCCTCCCACCCCTCCAGGGAGGCCCCGCCTGAGCGAGGAGGGTATCGGAAACCCGTACTATTTACATGGTTTCGTGCCCCTCCCACCTCTCCAGGGATGCCCCGCCTGAGCGAGGAGGGCATTGGAAACCCATACTATTCACATTGATTCGTGCCCTTCCCACCCCTCCAGGGAGGCCCCGCCTGAGCGAGGAGGGTATCGGAAACCCATACTATTTTCCTGGTTTCGTGCCCTTCCCACCCTCTGGGGAGGCCCCGCCTGAGCGAGGAGCGTATCGGAAACCCATACTATTACATAGTTTCGTGCCCCTCCCACTCCTCCAGGGGGGCCCCGCCTGAGCGAGGAGGGTATCGGAAACCCATACTATTTTCCTGGTTTCGTGCCCCTCCCACCCCTCCAGGGAGGCCCTCCTCCTCCTCCTCCTCCTGCTCCTCCTCCTCCTCCTCCTCCTCCTCCTCCTCCTCCTCCAGGAGGGTATCGGAAAACAATAGTTTACACGGTTTCGTGTCCCCCCTCCACTCCTCCAGAGAGGCCGCGCTTGAATGAGGAGGGTCGCGGAAAGCATTACTCTTTACAAGGTTTCGTAGCCCTCCCCCTGCTACTGGGGCCCCGCCAGAGCGAGGAGGGTATCAAGAAACCGTATTATTTACAAGGCTTCGTTTCCTGAGCACCTGTCCTCCCTCCTCCCTTCTTTCGTCTGCCCTTTCGCGCGTACTTACTCGTTCGATGAGCTTCTCCTTCGTGTTGATGTTGTCGTGCCCCATGGGTCCCACGAAACCTTTAATATCTCTATGTGGGGAACTCCGTTAGCATACTTTGGATCTCAACACCGCGAATCAACGTAACTGTTGCACCTGCGTAATCCTGAATCTTTCCAAAACAGCATTTTTGGTACGTTGATCACGGGGATCGGTGAAACCCTGGTACATTTGTAAAACGAATGTGCGCGGCACTGAGGCGAGAGCCACATGTTGAAAAGGAGCGGCCCTCAGTCCGTGAAGCTCTTGCATTTACAAAACATGTGCGCGGCGATAAGGTGAGAGCCACATTTTGAAAACGAGCCGCCCTCAATCCGTGAAATGCTTGCAAATCGTTAAAACGACTATGCTCGGCGCTAAGGCGAGAGTCACATTTTGAAAACCACCCGCCCTCAATCCGTGGAGCCCTGGCAAATTTTGAAAACGAATGTACGCGGCGCTCAAGCGAGAGCAACATTTTGAAAAGGAACCGCCCTCGATCCGTGAAGCCCCTGCAAATTTGTAAAACGAATGTGCGCGGCGCTGAGGCGAGAGCCACATTTTGAAAACCAACCGCCCTCAATCCGCGAAGCTCTTACACATTTTGGAAACCCATGTGCGCGGCGCTAGGCGAGAGCCGCATTTTGAAAAGGAGCCGCCGTCGATCCGTGAAGCCCCTGCAAAGTCTTAAAAAGAATGTGCGCGGCGCTGAGGTGAGAGCCACATGTTGAACACAACGCGCCCCCAATCCGTGAAGCTATTGCAATTTTTGAAAACGAATGTGCGCGGCGCTAAGGCGAGAGCAACATTTTGAAGACCAACCGCCCTCCATCCTCGGAGCTGTTGCCACTTTTTAAGCTTCAGAGTCACAAGTGGTGAGGGAGTCTCAGGCGGAATGCCGGGCCCGCCCTAAAATCTAGCTTCGGGGTGCGACAGGGAGGAGTTATATATAGGGAGAAGGAATGGAGGAGGAGGAGGAGGAGGAGGAGGTGGAGGAGGCGGAGGAAGGAGGCGGAGGCGGAGATGCAGGAGGAGGAGGAGGAGGAGGATGTGGAGGAAGGAGGAGGAGGCGGAAGAGAGGAGGAGGAGGAGGATGAGGAGGCGGAGGCGCAGGCGCAGGAGAAGGAGGATGAGGAGGAGGAGGAGGAGGAGGGCCAGTGGAAACCCAATAATCATCAACGATGTTGAAATCAACTCTCCCTCCAAGCTCCCTCTTCATAGGCCCGTACAGCGGTTCAGTTCCACTGAAGAAACTGCTTCGTGGTAAGAAAACCGTTTGAAGAGCCTGAAGCATGCCAAAACATTGCTCTCGGGATTCTAGCGCCGCGGATCAACCTGACTGCTGCGCTTTGACGATCTTGAATCGTGTCAGAACGCCATTCCTGGGACGTCATGACCGTGAATCAACGTAACTGTTGCGCCCTCCCAATCCAGAATCCTTTCAAAGCGCAAATTATGGTACGCTGATCATGGGAATCCGTGAAGCTCCTGCAAAGTTAAAAAAACGAATGTACGCGGCGCTAAGGCGAGAGCCACATTTTGAAAAGGAGCCTCCCTCAATCCGTGAAGCTCCTGCAAAATGTTAGAACGAATGTGCGTGGCGCTAAGGCGAGAACCACATTTTGAAAAGGAGCCGCCCTCAATCCGCGAAGCCCGTTCAGATTTACAAAACCAATGTGCGCGGCGCTAAGGCGAGAGCCACATTTTGAAAACGACCCGCCGTCAATCCGTGAAGCTCTTACACATTTTGAGAACGAATGTGCGCGGCGCTAAGGCGAGAACCGCGTCTTGAAAACGATCCCGCCCTCCATCTGTGAAGCTGTTGTCAGTTTTAAATATCCAGGGTCGTAAATGGTGAGAAAGTTCCAGGCGAAACGCCCGGCCCGCTTTAAAAACTGGCTTCGGGGTGCGACAGGAAGAAGTTACCTAATTCCTTGCAGCTGGGGATAGGAGAGATGGTGCTTGGCGGCGCTCTTAGAAACCACGACGCGTTCGCTTCTAGCGGGATTTGAACTGAAACCGCTGCGGACACACCGCCCATCTTTGGTGAGCCCTCCAAGCGTGCCAGCGTGGCCCCCCGGCGCGGCCTCCCTGCGTGGCCTCCCAGCGCGGCCTCCCAGCGCAGCCTCCCAGCGTGGCCTCCCCGCGTGGCCTCCCAGCGTGGCCTCCCAGCGTGGCCTCCCGGCGTGGCCTCCCGGCGTGGCCCCCCGGTGTGGCCTCTCAGCGTGGCTTCCCAGCGTGGCCTCCCAGCGTGGCTGCCGGAGAGACGACCCCAAGACGGACGAACGCGAGCAGTGACAGAGTAAGACCGCTCGGGCACCCTCTCTCTGATTTATATCAAATGGAATGGAGCAGGATGATGAAGAGGAGGCGGAGGAGGAGGAAGAAGAAGAGCAATAAGAGGAGTACTGTTACGTATCATAAGAGCATATTGTGCTAACGGAGTTTCCCACATAAGGATGTTGAGGGCTTCGTGGGATCAATGAGGCAAACTAATAGCAATCTGTGTTGAATGGCAATCGCGAAAGTACGTGCGAAAGAAACGGCAGACGAAGGCAAGGAGGGAGAGCAGCAGGGAGGAAGACGACGGTTGTTCAGGAAGCACGTTCGTCCCTGGAGGAGTGGCAAGGGCACGAAACCTGATAAATAGTTTAGTTTTCGTATACCCTCCTCGCTCAGGCGGGGCCTCCCTGGAGGAGTGGGAGTGGTACGAAGCCTGATAAACAAGTGGCACGTGTGCCATGGCTCTTGCACAAAAAGGAAGGGGGAGGAGGAGGAGGAGGAGGAGGAGGAGGAGGAGGAGGAGGAGGAGGAGGAGGAGGAGGTGGAGGTGGAGGTGGAGGAGGAGGGGGGAAGAGGGGGCAAGACATCGCCCCTCGGGGCCCAGCAACGGGGCCCAAATCCCAGGTGGGGAGGGGGGGGGGGAGGTGGTGTGCGTCGCGACGCGGAATAAAGTGCTCGGAGCGGAGGGGGCACGGGGCGGAGGTCCCACTGGGGCGCTGGGGGCGCGGAGAGGAGGGGGGGGAGAGGTGGTGTGCGTCGCGACGCGGAATAAAGTGTCGGGGCGGAGAGACACGGGGCGGGGGGCGCAAGGGACGTGGGGGGGAAGGGGGAGGTGGTGTGCGTCGCGACGCGGAATAACATAGTCGGGGCAGAGGGCCACGGGGCGGGCGCCCACTGGGGCGCTGGGGACGCGGGGGGGGGAGGGGGGGAGGTGGTGTGCGTCGCGACGCGGAATAGAATGCTCGGAGCGGAGGGGGCACGGGGCGGAGATCCCACTGGTGCGCTGGGGACGCGGGGCGGCTCGGGGCAGAGGGCCACGGGGCGGGGGTCCCACTGGGGCGCTGGGGACGCGGCGGATGGGTGGGGGGTGAGGTGATGTGCGTCGCGACGCAGAATAAAGTTGTCGGGGCGGGGGGGGCAGTGGGCTGGGCTCGGGCCGACTGGGGCGCTGGGGACGCGGGGGGGGAGGTGGAGGAGGTGGTGTGCGTCGCGACGCGGAAGAAAACGTTCGTGGCGGATGTGGCTGTGGGCGGGGCTCCTATTGGAGCGCTGGGGACGCGGGGGGGCTCGGGGTGACCGGGCTGGGCTCCTACCAGGGCGCTGGAGGAGCGGGGGGGGAGGGTGGGGGAGGTGGTGTGCGTCGCGTCGCGGAATCAAATGGTCGGGGCAGAGGGGGCATTGGGCGGGGCTTGGGGCAGAGGGCCACGAGGCGGGGGTCCAACTGGGGCGCTCGGGCCTCCCCGGAGGAGTGGGAGGGGCACGAACACTGATACATAACATGGTTTTCGAATACCCTCCTCGCTCAGGCGGGGTCTCCTTGGAGGAGTGGGAGGGGCACGAAACCTGATGCAAAACATGGTTTCCGAATACCCTCCTCGCTCAGGCGGGGCCTCCCTGGATGAGTGGGAGGGACACGAAAACTGACAAACAACACGGTTTTCGAATACCCTTCTCGCTCATGCGGGGCCTCCCTGGAGGAGTGGGAGGGGCACGAAACCTGATACATTACATCGTTTTCGAATACCCTCCTCGCTCAGGCGGGGCCTCCCTGGAGGAGTGGGAGGGGCACGAAACCTGATACAAAACATGGTTTCCGAATACCCTCCTCGCTCAGGCGGGGCCTCCCTGGAGGAGTGGGAGGGGCACGAAACCTGATACAAAACATGGTTTCCGAATACCCTCCTCGCTCAGGCGGGCCTCCCTGGAGGAGTGGGAGGGGCAAGAAACCTGATACATAAAATGGTTTCGAATACCATCCTCGCTCAGGCGGGGCCTCCCTGGAGGAGTGGGAGGGACACGAAACCTGATACAAAACATGGTTTCGAATACCCTCCTCGCTCAGGCGGGGCCTCCCTGGAGGAGTGGGAGGGGCACGAAACCTGCTCGCTCAGGCGGGGCCTCCCTGGAGGAGTGGGAGGGGCACGAAACCTGAAGATGGTTTCCGAAAACCGTCCTCGCTCAGGCGGGGCCTCCCTGGAGGAGTGGGAGGGGCACGAAACCTGATACAAAACATGGTTTCCGAATACCCTCCTCGCTTAGGCGGGGTTCCCTGGAGGAGTGGGAGGGGCACGACACCTGATACAAAACATGGATTTCCGAATACCCTCCTCGCTCAGGCGGGGCCTCCCTGGAGGAGTGGGGAGGGGGCACGAAAACTGATACAAAACATGGTTTCCGAATACCCTCCTCGCTCAGGCGGGGCCTCCCTGGAGGAGTGGGAGGGGCGCGAAACCTGATACAACACATGGTTTCCGAATACCCTCCTCGCTCAGGCGGGGCCTCCCTGGAGGAGTGGGAGGGGCACGAAACCTGATATAAAACATGGTTTCCGAATACCCTCCTCGCTCAGGCGGGGCCTCCCTGGAGGAGTGGGAGGGGCAAGAAACCTGATACAAAGCATGGTTTCCGAATACCCTCCTCGCTCAGGCGGGGCCTCCCTGGAGGAGTGGGAGGGGCACGAAACCTGATACAAAACATGGTTTCCGAATACCCTCTCGCTCAGGCGGGGCCTCCCTGGAGGGTGGGAGGGGCACGAAACCTGATACAAAACATGGTTTCCGAATACCCTCCTCGCTCAGGCGGGGCCTCCCTGGAGGAGTGGGAGGGGCGCGAAACCTGATACAACACATGGTTTCCGAATACCCTCCTCGCTCAGGCGGGGCCTCCCTGGAGGAGTGGGAGGGGCACGAAACCTGATATAAAACATGGTTTCCGAATACCCTCCTCGCTCAGGCGGGGCCTCCCTGGAGGAGTGGGAGGGGCAAGAAACCTGATACAAAGCATGGTTTCCGAATACCCTCCTCGCTCAGGCGGGGGCCTCATGTCAGGAGTGGGAGGGACACGAAAACCTGATACAAAACATGAGGAGTGGGAGGGGCACGAAACCTGATACAACACATGGTTTCCGAATACCCTCCTCGCTCAGGCGGGGCCTCCCTGGAGGAGTGGGAGGGGCACGAAACGTGATACAACACATGGTCTCCGAATACCTTCCTCGCTCAGGCGGTGCCTCCCTGGAGGAGTGGGAGGGGCACGAAACCTGATACAAAACATGGTTTCCGAATACCCTCCTCGCTCAGGCGGTGCCTCCCTGGAGGAGTGGGAGGGGCACGAAACCTGATACAACACATGGTTTCCGAATACCCTCCTCGCTCAGGCGGGGCCTCCCTGGAGGAGTGGGAGGGGCACGAAACCTGATACAAAACATGGTTTCCGAATACCCTCCTCGCTCAGGCGGGGCCTCCCTGGAGGAGTGGGAGGGGCACGAAACCTTTTCAAACAGATGATATCCCGAGACTGAAGGAGGGGGGAGCATGGGGGAGGAGGGGGGATGAGGAGGAAGAGAAAGAGGAAGAGGAAGCGGAGGGCGAGGAGGAGGATGAGGAGAGGAGGCGGAGGAGGAGGAGGAGTAGGAGGAGGACCAGTGTAAACCCAAGCGTCATCAACGATGTTGGAATTAGCTCTCCCTCCAAGCTCCTTCTTCATAAGCCCCTACAACGGCTCATCTCCATTGAGGGAACTGCCTCGTTGGAACACAACCGTTTGAAGGCCTTGAGTGATGCCAAAACGTTGTTCTCGGGATCTCCACGCCACGGATCAACCTGAGAGCTGCGTCCTAACGACCCGGAATCGTGCCAGACTTTTTTTGGGTCTCAACACCGCGAACCAACATACTTCTTGTACCAGCATAATCCTGAATCCCGCCAAAACACCGTTTCTGGTACGTTGATCATGGGAACCCGTGAGACTCTTGCAAAGTTTGAAAACGCATATGCGCGGCGCTCAGGCGAGAGCCACATTTTGAAAACGACCCGCCCTCAACCCGTGAAACTCTTGCAAATGTTTAAAACGAATGTGCGCGGAGCTAAGGCGAGAACCGCATGTTGAAAAGGACACGCCCTCAATCTCTTACAATTTATGCAAAACGAATGTGCGCGGCGCTGAGGCGAGAGCCACATTTTGAAAACGACCTGTGCGCGGCGCTCAGGCGAGAGCCACATTTTGAAAAGGAACCGCCCACAATCCGTGAAGCTCTTGCAATTTTTGAAAACGAATGTGCGCGGCGCTCAGGCGAGAGCCACATTTTGAAAATGAACCGCCCTCAATCCGTGAAGGTCTTTGATAACGAATGTGCGCGGCGCTAAGACGAGAGCCACATTTTGAAAACGACCCGCCCTCCATTTTTTAAGTTCAGAGTCATAAGTGGTGAGGAAGTCTCAGGCGAAACGCCCGGCCCGCCCTAAAGACAGGCCTCGGGGTGCGACAGGGAGAAGTTATTTATGAGGAAAAGGAATGGACGAGGAGGAGGAGGAGAAGGAGGAGGAGGAGGAGGAGCAGGAGGGGAGGAAGAGGAGAAGGAGGAGGAGGAGGAGGAGGAGGAGGAGGAGGAGGAGTAGGAGGAGGCGGAGGGCGAGAAGGAGGAGGAGGAGGAAGAGGAGGAGAATGATGACGATGATGATGATGATGCTGCTGATGCTGCTGCTGATGATGCTGATGATGATAATGATAATTATGATTATGCTGATGATGCTGCTTATGTTGCTGATGATGGTGATGCTGATGATGCTGCTGCTGATGATGATGATGATGATGATGATTATGATTTTGATGATGATGCTGATGATGATGATGACCATAATGATGATGATGATGATGATGATGATGATGATGATGATGATGATGATGATGATGATGATGATGATGATGATGATGATGATGATGATGATGAGAGATGATGATGATGATGATGATGCTGATGATCATGATATAATGCGGCTGCTGCGCTGCTGAAATGATGATGATGCTTGCTGATTATGATGAGATGACAATCTGCTGATGTTTGATGAATGATGATGATGATGATGAATGATATGATGATGATGATGATGCTGATGCTGATGCTGATGATGATGATGATGATGATGATGATGATGATGATGATGATGATGATGATGGTGGTGGTGGTGGTGGTGGTGGTGGTGATGATGATGGTGATGATGATGAGAAGGAGGAGGATGAGGATGAGCATGATGAGGAGGAGGACGAAGAGGAGGAGGAGGAGGAGGAGGATGAGAAGCACGATGAGGATGTGGAGGGTGATGAGGAGCACTGACAAAGACCAGCCGCACGCGTACTAGCCTGTTTGAAAACGTGACGGCCAGCGATGGAGACGCTATTCGACCCAGCTCCGCAGATCGCGGGGCAGATCGTCGTCGTCATCCGAGTCGCTGGCAAACGGGAGGCCTTGAAAGTCCTCCCACAAGGCCCAAACAGCCTGGGACACAGGAGGAGAGAGATGCTCCTGCCCCGACCACCCCACCCCCACGTCCGACCCACTCCCAACCCCAGAGGTCAGAGGGAGCGAGGGAAGTGGCGGCATGCTAGCCATCTGTGCGAGCCTCCTCTTCCGCAGCAAAATTGGAGGCCCCAGAAACAAACTCGACTTGTTGGGGTGGCGACCCTTCAGCAGATTCTGAAGGCGATAAAACCGAGAGTCCCTCACCTGCGTGCCAAGCCTGCGCCGACTCGTCAGGCACTCGTCCGAGAGACCCTGGCTATGTTTTTCGGAGCAGGCTCCGCACAAAGAGCAGAACAACACTGGCCCCGCCCTGTGCAGCGAGTGCATCCCAACTCTGTCCTGGCACTTGAGCTTGCGCAGTGTGAGACGGCCTTTGGCCGAGCGAAGACACACCATGCATCGAAAGCGACGGCCACAACAAGTGACCGCAGGATCATACCGCGAGTGCGGCCTCGGCGGTCCGAAACCACCCTCGATGGTGCCGATGGCCCTACCCAGGGCCTGAGCCTGCGCGTCCAGCGGGGTGACAACACCAATCCTCGCCGCGACCCGCGTACAAAACTGGGCAACCATCTGGACAGCACGACGCGAGACACAGTGAGCTTCGCGCAACATCTTCGCATCAGGATGCAGCGCAGCCCCTCGCTTAGCAGACTGGTCGGCCTGAGCGTTGCCAAAACGCTGCCAAGCCGTGATCACACCATCCGCGATGGCGGAGACAGGCGAGTGTGCCTTGGTATGAGTCACCTCCACCGCCTCCACCCCACGGTCAGCCACCAACCTCCAAACCTCCCTCCATAAGTAGGCCATGGGGTCGTTGGCATCAGCGCCAGCTCCAGACCTCTGGCGCCAAACGTCAACGAGAGGCTTGCAGCCAGTAAACAACTTCATTTGCGCCCCCATGAAGCGGAGAGCCATGAGGAAACTGAAAAGCTCCGCTGCGGGCACTGTTTGGCATAAACTGGGCAGCGGCCCGTGCAATCTCGCAACCTCTTGCCATTGGGAGTCGGGAGAGCACAGCCCCCGCCCACATCTCCTGAGACGGCCAAATTGCCCATGCACTCCCGAGCCATCTCCAAACACATGCACGTCGAGCAGCAGATCGGGCGGACGCAGGGTCCACACCACACGCTCCTCGAGGCAGGGGCTCGGAAACAGCCAGGACGGATCAGGTACAAGTAAGCGGGTCCAAAGCAATGAGCGGTCAGCAGTCGTCTTAGCTAACGCCAGCATCTGACTGGCCAGCTCAAAACCTGCCTTGAAATCCCGACGATACTCGGCGTGCACGGGGCAGTCGTAGAAACGATGCCAAGTGGAGCCTACGCTCCTGCACGCCAGGCACTCTCGATTGATAGCTCCACCAGCTTCATATAGCCTCCTCTCTTGAGACCAAACACCTCCCGCACAAAGGCACTTGAGGGACCCTTGATGCTTGGGGGTCCAGTCGGGGCCTTTGAGCGAGGCAGGAAGGACGAGGGCCCTCAGAGGCTCGAGGAGAGGAGGATGGGGACTCAACGAGGCCCATGACGCATTCTTCGCCAGAACCTGTTGCCAAATCCAACGCTCGGTAGCCTCATCAGCCAACCGACCAGCGTCCCTCGGCGGCATTTTCTCGATAAACACGGGACCCCTATGGGCCATCCAGCGGAACGGGTCTGAAAACTTCCAACCAATCCTCAACATCGTGCCCGCGAGGGCCGAGGCAGGCCCACGGATATCGGACCAAACCTTATTCTCGGGAAGCGCCGACAGACGGGCCCAAGCGCCGCTCAGAAGACGCGCCATGTCGGATCTCACCGCCCATCCATCCCAGAGGGCACGCAACCAGAAGAAGATAAGCCCACGATTGCACTCATATGCTGGGTCTACCTGGCGGCCTGCGATCATGAGATCGAGCGATAGAGATCTGCCAGTGTGCCTGTGCACAAAACCAGCACGTGCAAGCTACCGAGCCCGCAATATATGAGTATGACTGATGCCATGCGCTCCGACACACCACAGCATGCCAGGCTTGAGGCCCGTCTGGGCCAATTTGATTGTTTTGCCACCAGCTTTAGCCAAACGCTTATACCTAGGGATCCTGGTAGCCATCTTGCCCAGGCGCTTCGCGCGAACGGCATGCATCACACGATGACCGCCCCCGAAATCAAGCCCCAGGTTACGCACCGATCTGGTCAAGAACTTTGCCGAAGACGGTCCACCTTGCGACGAAGCACCGAAGGTTCTGACCGACGGCCGTCTGGTGCTTCTTAGGGGGCGACATACTGAGCCCGATCTGACGCAGCTCAAAGGTGAGGAGGTCCTCAGCACCTTTTAAATCACGAGCAACTTCCCATGCATCCCCAACCCTCTGTAATTGCAAATCATCAACCACAATCGCGAGATCGACGGACGCATACCGCTGAACAACGGCACCAGCAGGGGAAAGGAGCACGAGACGCAGCAACGACGTAGCACAACTGCAACCTGCGACGATCGTCCGATTGGTCGATACCACCTCGGTCGCAGTCCTCCCAAATAACACCATCCTGTCCAGGCTGTAAGTGGCCAGGAGGAACCGTAGTGTTTTCCCAGAGAACTGATGTCTACGGGCGGCAGCAGCGAGCACATGATGAGTTACATGCTCATATGCCTTGACCAGGTCTAAGAGCTTAGACCCTGCTGCCTTGCCCTGGTCCCGAGCCAGCTCCGCCTTGGAACTCTGCTTCCACGCGCAAATGTCACAGGACGCGCCCGACTCGCCAAACCAAGAACTCCGAGGGTGAACGATCTCCCAGTGGCCAGCGACTTTCCAGCGGGCCCACCTGGACCACATCCTGAGGGGAGACGGGAAGATACCAATCGGCCGATAACCTCCGTCTGGCGGCTGCTTGGGCAGCAGAGCTATGAGCAGCAATGCCCAGCACCTGGGCACGTGGAACAGGCGCTGCATCTGCTCCCAGATGAACAAGAAACCAGCGACGGCCCCCTCATCAAGAAAAGACCAATGACGAGGATGACACCCACATACCCCAACTGCCGTGTGCGTACTGTACGAGCGGATCAGGGCTGCGAGCTCCTCGTGAGATGGTGGTTCGAGCTCGGGTTCATCTTCGCGCCAGCTGAAATCGAGATCAGGAAAAACTTGACCAACTCCCCAGTGTTTGTGCCAACTTTGAGCTCGAGCTTCAGCTTCTCCCAAGGCGCCCAAAGGAACACCGTTGGGCCCTGAGAGTTGTGATAACCCACACGTAGCCCACTTGGGAACCTCCTTAGTGTACCTGTGTCCAAGTCGGGCCCTTCCAGTAAGAGCCTCAGAGACCCAGCTCCTCCAAGCCCTGGCCCTCTCCGAGGCCGCGTGATGCTCGTGCTCCTGGGCCCACTTGCGCACCTGCCAGATCAACTCGTTAAGCTCCGAAGCAGCTGTATGGTTGACGGCCAAAATCCCAAGCCTCCAGGACTCCCAGTGCTTGCAAATAGTGAACGGGGACGCATAGTTCACCAACTTCCTGAGAATCAGCCCAGCTTGACGCAAACCCCCCAAGGTGGACCGTGGCCCATGCCAGAGAAACATAATGTCCTGGAGCCGCCTCTCAAACACCCGCCACATCCTGCCTTCGCCGATGGCGCGAGGGTGAATGGACGCAGGCGGGCCTAGGAGGGGGGCCTGGACCACCTTGGGGGGGCTTCCTCGTCCTCGGTAGCGTGGATCGTCTTCCACTTGGAGAACTCAGGTTAAAGTAAGCTCAGCCCTTTGGGCCCGCTGGGAGGTGACAGTATCCAACATATCCTTTGAACACTTGCCGTCCTTGACAACCTCCAGGAGATCATCCCAATCCAGTGGCCTGGGGTCGCAACCGACAGGACGAAATAGCGGGAGCGCCGATGGTTTCTTCAGCCTGGGTACCGTCACCTGCCTGGGGCTGCCACTGGCTGTGA
>CAUYUJ010002982.1:0-83444 GCA_963575745.1 Prorocentrum cordatum
AAGCCTATGATGCAGGGAAAAGGGCGAGATAGAGCAGGATGGAGACAGAGGCGACGAGGAACCCAAGAGACACCCCAGAGACCCCAGAACCAGAACAGGAACCCGCCAACGCACCCCCCCAAGAGGGGAGAAAAAAGGAGGAAGAAAGAAACAGCAGGAAGAGAGGGAGGCCGCAGGGGGGAAGCGTAGGCAGGAACCCGACGACCCCAGGACAAAGGGCCCCCAAAGGCCCAGCCGCGGAAACCCGGCCCCCAGGACCCCCAGCAATTCGAGCGGCGTCCAGCAGCTCGGAAGCTCTGCGCATCACAGCGCGACAGACAGAGGCAACTACGCAGCTGCACCCCCGGCTCAACTCACATCCCATTCGATGAGCTTCCAATCGTCTCAAATCACGTTCGAGGTGCACATAGCTCGGCCATCGCAGCCCATCGTCGCGAAGTCAGCCGTGACCGGACCAATGCACTCTGGGCGGCCTTGAGCCGGATCTGCTGTGCAGCATCTGCAGGGGGCGCTAGGGAAGCAGCCCTGGCATCGGCCAGAGCGGCGATGGCTTCGGACTCCAGCAGCTTGTATCGCTCCAGCGCCTCCTCGAGCCTGTTGGCTGAGACCGCGCCCAGGTTGTCAGGTAGCGCGGAGGCGGCAAACTCAGACAGCAACATGACCTTTTCCTCGGCCCGCTGGATGAGCCTGGCAGCGTTCTCCTCCTCGTGCGCAACTTCCTGGACACAGACTGGATCCCTCTCTCTGTCTCCTGAGGATGCGCTTGCAGGTCCAGGCCGAGGGGTGTGACCAGCGCAGCTCGGGCGCCCCGCATCTGCACGCTGACCGGCACCAGCACCTCCGCGAGGCTTAGCACCTCCACCAGAATCGGCACCAGCGCCTCCCAGATGATCTGCACCCGCACCTCCGGGTAAAAACACTGGAGCATCCCGACGTAGAGAGCTGGTTGGCAGGGGGGCGAAGTCCGCATACCTGCAGTCCACGCTCTCCCCCTGCGCAAAAGCATCCAAGGACCCGTGGACCACGTCATCGTCGTCAAAGTCGTCAGCGTCGCCCTTGCCGGCAGCGGCAGCTGACACGCCAGACTGCAGCAAAGCAAGGCCCACAGACCGCATGCCCTTGCCCTCCTCTGGCGCGACATCGTCCTCGGCCAGCCTGACATCGGAACCGGAATGAGGTACATGATGCTGAGGACGCTGTCGCTGCTGCAGATTTCGGTTCCGGCAAAAACGCCCATCTTGCTCAACATGCGATGGTGGCGCCGATGGGGAATCGAACCATATACATATTTCACTGCAACCATCTGAATGCAAATGACCTCGATCAACCGTGATGGCTATCTGGCTGTTCTGCGCGATGCCATCCAAGGCGACCAGGAGTAGGGAACGAGTGACCATCGAGGTGATGCCGCAAGACTGGTAAATCCTGATTTTGGCTTTGGCCCTCCCCTGGTGAGCGGCGCTCCCGACAGTGATGTGCGCAGGGGCTCCACTTGCGATGAGACCTCGTGCCCAAGCAAGACGAGCCGAAACAACCATCGCGGGCCAAAATGATGTTGCTGAGGGGGTGGGGGCAGCGCAGGTGCGCTGTGAAAGCCTCGTGAACAAGCAAGTGCCTGACCGATGGCTGGCCTGGGCCAGCGAGGCTCTCCTCCTCCTCCTCCTCCTCCTCCTCCTCCTCCTCCTCCTCCTCCTCCTCCTCCTCCTCCTCGTGATTGATGGATGCTCTGGAAGCCATCTGCGCCTCCCTGGGAAGAAGCCGGTGGCCCCCCTGGGCCGGGGCCACTCCTCGCAGCGCCCAGGTCTGGGGCGTCGGCGGAGGACGTGATGGTGAAGCGCTGCCAGTCGCCCCGGTCCGCCCACCTGCGGATGGCGCAGCGGCCTCACGCCGCCCCCTTGCGCGGGCCGCTGGCGCGGCACGCCGCCGTGGAGCAGAGGGCGCCAGCGCGCGGCCTCTCGCGGGAAGCCTCCGCGCAGACTTCTGCGCACCCGACGTCGGTGGCAACTCGTGGGAGTCTCCCGTACCATCCTGTCGGCTCTTGCGAATTCCACGCTCATCGACGCTAATTCAACGCTAAATCACGCTAAATCGACGCTCGCCGACGCTCAATTGACGCTAGATCGGCGCTATCTCTTCGACTCCAGACGCCAATGGACGCCAAAGACTGAGTTAACAGGGCACGCCAGGCTCCCATGATTTGCTACCGAACCCGACCCCGTTTTTTTCTGAGTACCCTTTCCTCCTCTGACTAACGCGCGACCTCTCACGGGGAGCCTCGGCACAGACCTCTGCACACCCGACCCCCCCGCTTCTCTGGCGGCCCATGATTTGCTACCGAAGTCGGGTGTTGCGTTATGGGGGGGCCGATGAGTGGGGGGGGTGGAGCAGCGTGCCCCCTTCGTGCCCCTTTTGGGCCCCGAGGCGGCGGCGCTCGCCTGGCGCTGGCGGCCTCCTTCGGCACCCTTTTGGGGGGAGCAGCGTTTCTTCTGCGCCGCCCGCCTGGCGCTGGCGGCCTCCCTCGGGCCGCCGAGGTCCACGTAGCGGCCGTGGCAGGCCCGCAGGAACACCGCGTCGCCGGAGCGCACGGGGCTCCGCGGCGCCGGGTCCAGCAGCTCCTCCAGCGGGTCCTCCCAGGCAGTGGGCAGTGGCTCAAGGGGGGGGGTACCAGAGGAGGAGGAGAAGGAGGAGGAGGAGAGGAGGAGGAGAAGGAGGAGGAGGAGAAGGAGGATGAGGAGAGGGAGGGAGGGACGGGAGGGAGGGAGGGTGGGAGGAGGGAGGGAGGGAGGGGAGGGAGGGTAGGGAGGGAGGAGGAGGAGGAGGAGGAGGAGGAGGAGAAGGAGGAGGGGAGGAGGAGGAGGAGGAGGAGGAGGGGGAGGAAGAATGAGGAAGAAGAATGAGGGGAGGAGGAGGAGGGGAGGGAGGGAGGGAGGGAGGGAGGGAGGGAGGGAGGGAGGGAGGGAAGGGAGGGGAAGGGGAAGGGAAGGAAGGGAAGGGAAGGGAAGGGAAGGAAAGGGAAGGGAAGGGAAGGGAGGAGGAGGAGGAGGAGGCGGAGGAGGAGTGGAGGAGGAGGAGGAGGAGGGCCCTGCCTCGGCCCTGCCCGGTCCTCGCCGGCCCCGTCCCAGGAGGGCAGGGCGGCCAGCGCCCCGGGCGCCCTGCCGAGGAGGCCCAGCGCGGCGCTCTGCTGCCAGTCCCACTGCGCGCCGTGAGCGTCCAGCCAGTTCCAGAAGAACCAGCCGTGCGACGCTTCCTCCAGCGAGCCGCAGAGGGCGGCACGACTACACAACACACGTGCTCGTCGCAAAAGGCTCATCCGCTCCCCTCCTCGGCCGTTCGCCTGGGCAAGGATTGTCAACGGTAACTCTCTCGTTTGCGTCTGTCTGTCCAGGGGGGGCAGGATTTCTCCGCCCCGGCCGGCGCCTGGTGCAAGCAGCACCGCAGTCGTGGCGAGGCCCTGGCTGCGAGCTGGGCGCGGCCAGCGAAGGTCGCCAAGAATGGGCTGAAGGGGCAAGGATGCAAGGGTACCCTTGGGAAGGTTGCCCATCCTTACTATGCGAGTTGCGCATGAGGAACGACAGGGCACCTCTGACCACGGCGGGCCTCGGCCCTTGACAGGCTCCACGGCGTAAATCTGAGAGGCAGGGCCTGGAGACACGAGCCCCACCTGAGCCCAAAACGGTGCTTCAGCGCCTTGGCTGCAGGCTGTTCCGCGCGGGCATGTCTCAGATCGGCGATGTGCTCCCCTCCCTGGTGCGCCGAGCGCGCCAAGGGGGGGCCCGACGCCGATACAAGAGCTCCGCGCGGAGCTCCGAAAGCTGATGCCCCACATTCTGAATGGGGTGCTTGGTTTCCCAGAACACCTTCTCCTTCCTCCCTCCTCCGCCTCCGCCTCCGCCTCCGCCTCCTCCTCCTCCTCCTCCTCCTCCTCCTCCTCCTCCTCCTCCTCCTCCATCTGCTACATCCACTGCTCTTGTAAGCTCCTCCTCCTCCACCTCCTCCTCCTCCTCCTGTCGTCCTCCAAGGAGGCCCCCTCCCTCCCACCAGGTTGCGTGCCACCTCCACCACTCCAGGGCAGCCCCGCCAGACTGCGGCAGGGCATCGAAGCACCAGAATGCTTACCGCGCTTCGCGCCCCTCCCATCCCTCCATAAGAGGCACCACTGGACTGCGGCAGGGCATCGTAGCACCCTATAGCTTACCAGGCCTCGTGCCCCTCAACACCTCCCGGATGACCCGCCCAGGCCGCGGCAGGCTGTCGGAGCACCCTCGTGCCCACCACACGTCGTGGCACCTCTCCATGGGGAGGCCCTGCCAGAACAGAGGCAGGGCACAACTGGGCTTACCACATGGCGTGCCCCTCCCACTTCTCAATGCCGCGGCAGGGGTACCCGAGAACCCTGTCCTTCGAGACGTTTCGGGCCCCTCCCACGTTTCCAGAGGGGGCCGCCACACCGCGCAGGGCACCAGAGCGCCGAATGATTCGCCGGGCGTCGTGCCCCTCCCACCCCCTCTAGGGAGGCCCCGCTAGACCGCGGCAGGGCACTGGAGCCCCATACTGGTCACCATGCTTCGTACCTGCCCCACTCCAGGGAGGCCCCGCCATGCCGCGGCAGGATATCGGAGTATTGGGAGGCCCCGCCAAACCGCGCAGGGTGTCGGAGTATCCCACTCTTTACCAGGCTTCGTGCCCCGCCCACCCCTTCCAGGGAGGCCCCGTAAGACCAGGGTATCGGAGCACCGAATTGCTTACCAAGTTTCGCGCCCCTCCCACCCGTTTAGGAAAGCGCTACCACACTCTGGAGTGTGAGGGTCTGCCCTGCCCTGAACCCGCGACCTAATGAAACCCTGATGCGGGGAACTCCGATCGAATAATGGTTGATGTCATTGTGATTGTGTATGTGGGGGGCGTCGATCCAACACGGGGCCCCTGGCAGCCCCGATCCTGCCCCCAGGGCCTATGTTTATTGTTTGACGGTCCAGGGGCCCCGCGAGGGCTCCCGGAGGCCGAGAACGCAAAGGGGCCCACGGGCACGCAAATAGATCAACACAGGCCCCAACATTCCCCATAGCTAATCATGTGTGCTGGGTTCTCGTCTCCCCCCCCACTGCACAACACATGTTCCCATATCTCCCTGGGAGCCGACGAGTGCTTGTGTACGTGTGTTGCTTCCCCTCCCGAAAGCGGCCAAACATCTGCCGTCGCAGTTTTGCCCACGACACGAGCCAACGTCTGGGTCCTCGTAGGCTTCCAGCTGCGCGGCCGCGAAGCGCTGGCGCGCCTGGCCCACCGGCAGGGTGCCCCGCTCCTGTGGGGAAGACAGAGAGAAGCTCGCCATCGCTCGGACGGCCAGATGTTTTTCTCGGTTTCGTGCGTGCTTTTTGTTGCCAGATGCTCCAGGATGCTCCTCGATAGTCCTCGCCGAGAACACATGCACACGCCCCAGCGATGCCAGGGAAAGGTACGGATATTCCTGTTCTCATTGTTTTATTACCTGGACCCCCCCCCTTAAACCGGACCCCGCCCCAGGGACGCTCCGGACGCCCTTTCGGACGTCTCGGCGGCCCCCTGGACGCCCTTGGAAAAGGTTCGGTGGCCCTTCCGGGCCTCCCAGGGTCCCTTGCTGGACCTTGCGAGCCGGCTCAAGGCGATCAGAGGGGTCGTCGGAGAGGCGAACTAGACCCAAGACAGCACAAGAGCGCTCCAAGAGGAACCTCGATGATCTGAAGACAGCCCAACAGACCCCCAAGACACCCCCAGAGGCCGTTAGGAGAGCCCCGAAGAAGCCAAAATCGCCCACTCCCTCGGGATATATATATATATATATATATATATATACATATATATATATATATATGTATATAAATATATGTATGTATGTATGTATGTATGTATGTATCTATGTATATATGTATGTATGTATGTATGTATGTATGTATGTATGTATGTATGTATGTACGTACGTATGTATGTATGTATGTATGTATGTATGTATGTATGTATGTATGTATGTATGTGTGTTGCATATCCGTTTTTTGGGGTCTTCGCAGCGTCCAAGACGGCCCAGTGGGCCCCCGATATCGCCCCAAGACGGACCAAGAGGCCCCCCACAGGGCTTGAAGACGGCTCAAGAGGGCCCCGAGACTGCCCCAGAGAGCCCCGAGACTGCCCACAAGAAACCCAAAATGCCCCTCGAAGGCTCCCAAGTGAGACCCACGGAAGCCCCGGGATACCTCCAAGAAGGCCACTGAAGGCCCGCAAGAGGGCCCTAGATGGCTTCAGAAACTTTTGGAGGGCCCCAGCTCCCCAAGACAGCCCAAGAAGCCTCCAGAACTGCCCAAAAGAGCCCCAAAAACGCCCAGACGGCATTTTCCTACGAAATACATCGAGATGACCCGACGATCTTGGTTCCACGTTCGAGGCTCGAGGTTGAAGTTCCTCGATCGAGAGAGACAGGCAATGGATCTAGATTCTAGATTCGAAGTTCGACGATCGAAGATTTCCTGAGTGTCTGGGGCCCTCCGGGCATTCAGGAAGCGACCAAATATTGTTTTTTCGGAGCTACTGCGACTTATTGGGCGTGTCACGGGAGCGCTTCTTACTTCCTCAAAGGACCTTCGCGCGTAACAAAATAACCATTCCTTCCCAACTCCTGCGCACAAGCGTGCAAGATAATCGGCCGAACGCGGTGCCAGCAGGTACCAGAGATATCGGATACATGAGCTGGTCGCCCGCCCAGGCCTCGAGGTCCCAGTTGCTGAAGCAAACGATGATTCATTGCTTTGCCAGGGAAGCGTCTGGAACAAGGCGCATGGCGCGAAGCGCCAATGAAGTGTTGCATATGTATGTATGTATGTATGTATGTATGTATGTATGTATGTGTGTATGTATGTATGTATGTATGTATGTATGTAGGTAGGTAGATAGGTAGGTAGGTAGGTAGGTATGCATGTATGTGTATATGTGTATGTGTGTGCACGTATGTATGTATGTATGCATGCATGTATGTATGTATGTACTGTATGTATATATGTATGTATGTATGTATGCATGTATGTAGGTATGTATGTATGTATGATTGTATATGTGTATGTATTTATGTATGTACGTGTGTATATATGCATGTATGTATGTATGTGTGGATGTGCATATGTACATGTGTGTATGTACGTATGTATGTATGAATGTATATATGTATGTATGTGTGTATGAATGAATGTATGTACGTGTGTATGTATGTATGTATGTATGTATGTATGTATGTGTGTGTGTATGTATGTGTATATGTGTATGTGTGTCTGTACGTATGTATGTATGTATGCATGTAGGTAGGTAGGTAGGTATGTATGGATGTATGAATGTATGCATGTATGTATGTATGCATGCATGTATGCATACATGTATGTTTATATGTATGTATGTATGTATGTATGCATGCATGCATGCATGCATGTATGTATGTATGTATGTATGCATGCATGCATGCATGCATGCGTGCATGTATGTATGTATGTATGTATATATGTATGTGTATATATATATGTGTGTATGTACGTATGGTTGTTTGTTTGTATGTATGTATGTATGTATGTATGTATGTATGTATGTATGTATGAATGTATGTAGATAGGTAGGTAGGTAGGTAGGTAGGTAGGTTCCGCTGCTGGCCAGACCTATCGCCCGGGGTGCGCTCTGACCAGAACTTTCGAGGCGACTCCAGCGATCGCGGCGAGGGACCCCCAGGAGAGGCCCACAGGAGGCGAAATCGAGGCAAGGGTAGCAGCATGCCCAGACCCCCGACGTCATGATCTTGGCGCTACGTCGACCCCCAGAGCCGTTTCTTGACGGTTCCGAGGCCCCGTGAGGGCCCCCAGAGGCCGAAAACGGGGGAACAACTCCCGCCATGATTTTCTCATTGTTTTAAGGGCTCTGGGAAGGCCTCCTCCTTTCTATTTCCCCCCCTCGCTCGCCGCCGATGCCCGACATGAGCCTATCGCTACCCCCAGGGGGAGTTGGGGTGGAGGAGGAGGAGGAGGAGGAGGAAGAGGAGGAGGAGGAGGAGGAGGAGGAGGAGAAGGAGAAGGAGGAGGAGGAGGAGGAGGAGGAGACCTGGGTGGGTACCTTCTCTTCCTCCTCCGAGCTCCACGGTCAGCCCGAGCGCGAGGCTCCACTCGCCGACCACCGCCGGCAGCCGGCGCAGCTCCCGGGCGTGCTGCTGCACGGCCCGCAGGTGCTGCGCCAGGGTCTTGCCGTCCCAGCCATGGCCGAAGCAGTGGTAGTAGTGGAAGTCGAAGCACACATTCCTGAAGGGCTGAACCTACACGGTGTGTTTCGTTTTCGTTTTGCTGTCCTTTTTCCTGGTTTTGTCTTGAATTCGCCTTTGCTGCAAAACGACATCGAAACGAAAACGGCCCACGAAATCGTCTAAACACCGTTTAGGTCCACCCCTGCATTCCTGACCGGGGGCCCCAATACCCAGACCTCCCAGGGTCATGACATGATCCTGACGAAGGACCCAGCCATGAGCAGTTAGGGATACCGCGTTCAGGGTCCATACTTCGACTGGCCTCAATATCAGGCCACGATCCGGGTGAGGGATCACTTTCTCTTCAAACGAGGGTCCAACACCACAGGCATGTTTTTGCCGACGCCCGAGTGAGTGTCATGGGAAACTTGAGAATCGTACTCATGTTGAATAACTGCGGAGAGGGATTGGAGGAGGAGGAGGAGGACGACGAGAAGGAGGAGGAGAAGGGGAAGGCGAACGACAACGAGGACGGGGAAAGCGCAACGGCTGCCACCCAATTGGCGGGAATTGTGGGAGAACAGCGTAACGGCCGCCACCCCGAAGATACGAGCCTCCTCCGCCTCCGATTCATATATATATATATATGTATATACACATACATACATACAGACACACACACACATCCACGCACGCAGAAGCACACACACACACACACACACGCACGCACGCACGCACGCACGCACGCACGCACGCACGTCCGTGCTCCCCCGCCGCCCCTGGAGGGAGAAAGAAAACGAGGAGGAGGACGCGGCCACTGGGGCCTTGTTGGGTGGAGCTCCCTATGGGGCCGCGAACCGTGTGAGGGGTGTGCCGAAATGGGCATGCGAAGGGCGGGGTGGACGCGTGCGAACCCTGTCACTGGGGACTTGGGCGCCATGCTCCCTATGGGGCCGCGAACCGTGTGAGGGGTGTGCCGAGATGGGCATGCGGAAGGCGGGGTGGACGCATGTGAACGCGGCCACTGGGACCTTGTTGGGTGGAGCTCCGTATGGGGCCACGAACCGTGTGAGGGGTGTGCCGAAATGGGCATGCGAAAGGCGGGGTGAACGCATGTGAACGCGGCCACTGGGACCTTGTTGGGTGGAGCTCCGTATGGGGCCACGAACCGTGTGAGGGGTGTGCCGAGATGGGCATGCGGTGGGCGGGGTGGACGCATGTGAACCCTGCCACTGGGGCCTTGTTGGGTGGAGCTCCCTACGCATGCGGACGGGACGGTTGCACTGGGGCGTCCGGCGGAACTCCCCATGGGCCACGAAGCGCTGTACTGGGTGGGTGAAAATGCCAAATTGGGTGTGTGGGACGCATGCGAGCGGTCCCACTGGGGCCGTCGGTGGGCCTTCTTCTGGGGCCACGTATTGTGTGCGCGGGACGCATGCGGACGGTAAGACTGGGACCTTCGGTGGGTTCCCTACGGGGCCACGAAACGCTGTACTGGGTGGGGGGGACGCATGCGGACGGTAGCCTTGGGACCTTAAAAGTGGGACTCCCTGGGGGGCCACGAAACGCTGTACTGGGTGGGTGAAACGCAGAGAGGAGGGAGGAGGGGGCCACGAAACGCTGTACTGGGTGTGGGGGACGCATGCGAACGGTAGCACTGGGACCTTCGGTGGGGCTCCTTATGGGGCCACGAAACATTGTACTGGGTGGGGGAAACGCAAGGAGGAGGGAGGAGGGGGTCACGAAACGTTGAACTGGGTGGCGGGGGGGGGAATGCATGCGGACGGTAGCACTGGGACCTTCGGTGGGGCCCCTATGGGGCCACGAAACGTCGGTAAAACGCAGGGAGGAGGGAGGAGGGGGCCACGAAACGCTGTACTGGGTGGGGGGACGCATGCGGGCGGTAGCAATGGGACCTTCGGTGGGTTTCCGTATGGGGTCACGAAACGTTGTGCTGGGTGGGTGAAACGCAGGGAAGAGAGATGAGGTGGCCACGCAACGCTGTGCTGGGTGGGGGGGACGCATGCGGACGGTAGCACTGGGACCTTCGGTGGGGCTCTCCATGGGGCCACGCAGCGCTGTAATGGTTGGTGAAACGCAGAGAGGAGGGAGGAGGGAGGAGGAGGGAGGAGGGGAGGAGGAGAGGAGAGGAGAGGAGAGGAACGCGGGGCACCGTTTCTTCAAAACGAGGCCCCAACACCACAGGATGGCTGGGAATGATGACGTCGGGGGTCTGGGATAGGCGGCGCGCCTGGGGGGAAGTGAGAAGGGGCGGGTCTTCTCACAGGGTTCGGAAGTCCCCCGGCCTTCTGAGCAGTTTTTTTGCCTTCCCACAAGACACGACAAAACATCTCAGAAGGCGCGAGGGCTTCTGAGAAGTCCCGCCGCCTTCTGAGATGACCTTCCCCTTCTCACATCCCCCCTCGCTCGCCGCCGATGACTGGGGGCACCAAGCAACATTTCTGCGGCAACTCATGGGAGTCTGCCGGAACATATTGTCGGTTCTTGCGGATTGACGCGAATCGACGCGAATGGAATCTAAAAGCGAAGCTAATCCACGCTAGTCGAGGCTGAACCGGCGCTATCGCATCGACTAATTACCAGACGCTAGTCGACACTAGTGCGCTCTACAATACGAGGCCTCCATGAGCTGATACCGATTAAGACCCCTGCGCGTCGCGAAAACGTCACGACTAAAAATGTTTGCAAATGTTCTGCCTCACTGGGGCCCTCACTGGCCCCCAGGCCCGTGAAAAAAACGACTGAGGATGAAAAGCTGGTTCCCAGGAAGGGGTCCATACCTCAGAGAGTCCAGGTTGTAAGAAACCAAGACGTCGGGGGTGAAAGTCGAAGCATACATTCCTCATTTGGTCAGGAACTAACTTCTGGGGGTTCCATCAAAATGACTATGGACTGATAGGCTCGATTAAGGGGCCATTGACCCGGAAAAGAACAAACTCAGCCCAAGACTGAAAATGATTAAGCCGGACTGCAAGATGAAACGGAACTCGCCGGGACGATGCTGGATTGGGCGTCTTCAACATCGGATACACCGGCGCCGATGCTGATTTTCATCTCCCAGGAGTGGCATCCTGAACTGGGGGTCCCAAGCTGGTGCGGTAGCAGACCCGGTGCGGTGGACTCGGTCTCCCAAAAGACCCCCTCGCACAGCAATTTCCCAGGGATCTCGGATACGGTGGGGGGGCATTGGATAAGGAAGCATCGGATGAGGAATTCAGGGTCCGAAAGCCGGCGGAGCTCCAATCGTGGATTGGACACAGGTTTCACCGCCGCCCTCGTCACAGAAGGAATCTTCCAGGGTCTGAAGCCTCCTGGGCACGCTCCTTCACCAACGCCCCCACCGTATGCTCCAGACGCCTGCGACACGGGCCCCAGAAGCCGTATAGGGGATCACCCCGATCATGCCCCTCCTTGGCTCACCCGAATCGGCATGGTCTCCGCACCGCCGCGGGACTTCCGAGATTCGGTGGTGGACAAACCTCCCGTTAGTAAACCTCCCTTCAGTGAAAACGGCCTGGGACCGAAACCGACGGACCTGACCCCGCAAAAATCACGGCCGCGACGCCCTCTCGCGAACCGAAAACGGCTAATTCCTTAATCGACGTGTCAGGGTAGGAGGTCTGTCCACCCCCGAGAGATCAGATTCCCTGACAGCTGACTTGGCATCTTCGGGGGACCCCCCCTGTCCTGCACACGGCAGGCTTTTCCTGTACTCCCCGATGTGTGGGCTCGACGCGGACTCGGCGCGGGGTCGGCGCGGACTCGATCTGCACGGTTTCGACAAATGTTCGACACGGATCCGACGCGTTCGCCGGGAGGGGCAACAAGTCGTGCCCCCCCGCCCTCACTTGAACGAAGGATTGCCAGGATTGCAAAAAAAACCCTTGGTTTTTTTTGCAATCCTGTTTTTTCTTTTGCAATCGTGGTTTTTTTTGCAATCCTGGGTTTTTGTTGCAAGGTTTCGACACATGTTCGACACGGATCCGACGCGTTCGCCACGGACTCGACACGGACTCGACGCGGATCGCGGCGCGAAACGGGACAGACGCGGCCCCCCGCAGCTCCGGCACGAGAACGCCCGCCGACCTGCCTCTCTCGCTCCCCGCGGCCCTCCCAGAGCCGACCGCAGGCCCCCCCGGGGGGAGGCCCTTGGAGTCCCGGATCCCCCTACTTTGGGGAAATTCGTAAGCAGGGCTTGGAATTTCCGCCTCACTTTTCAAGCCCCGTGGATGCCAACTTCCGCCTTACGTTTCTGTTGTTGTTTCCGCCCTACTTCTGTGGATGTTCGCCCCATTGTATGTTGGATGCAGAAATTTCAGCCCTACTTTTTCGGCTCCTTATAGGTGGATTTCCGACGCAATTTTAAGTTGGAAAAAAAAACAAAATAGAGCAGATCTGGAGTCAGGGACGGGTCCCCGAGGCCCGACTGGGCGCGAATGGGGGGCAAGGAGTGGGCAATACTATCGGGGATGGACAGGCCTCCCTTGTCGTAAAGCGTGGTTCAGTGAAGACGACCCGAGGCCCAAACCTGGCGGGCGCAGGCCTGGAAAAGAACGGCCGCGGCGCCCTCTCGAGAACCGAAAACGGACCATTCACGAATCGACGTGTCACTGCTGGGGGTCCTGTCCACCCCCGAAGTACATGGGCAACAGATGGGCGCGAATGCACGGGGGGGAAAGAGAATGAGGGGGAAGGGGGGCAGCTAGGGCTGCAGATGTAAGTTGCCCTCTGGGGCCCCTGAAAGGGGCCCTGCGGGGCCCCAGAGAGGGCCATCGAGGCCCGACGAGGACACCTCTCCCTTCCCCCCGATGCATCGGCCTCCCATGACTTCGCGCCCAATGCGAAGTCTGAGAAAAACTGCTGGGATCGGAAAGAACAGATCGTCGGAGATCTGCGTCCTGAGCAGCCCGCCTGACGCGTCTTCCCACGCCTGGACGAAGCCCTCCGACGACCGCTGGAAGTAGAAGAGCAAAGCACGGCACAAACACACACCGGGCGGTGGCGCGACTGGGCTTTACCGGGACCTGGTCTCGTGCTGTGCACCGTGAGAGCCGCCCCTCTTTGAGCAGGGACCGACCGCCCCGGCATTCCTATGGGCATACCACGACATGTTCTTCGAACCAACAGGATGTTCCAATCACAAACAAGTTCTTAGAACATAAACCCGAAGTGTTGAAATAGGACAGTCCCACCCAGACACGTTCTAAGAACGTTTCGCGGAGACCACAAAAGATTATTGTAACATTCTTTGATGGGCCTATGGGCAAGCTAGGACGCTTCGCCACTGATTGACCCCTGCCCCACTCCGCATCTGCCGCCACCCGAAACAAAAACAGGCTACAGCTGACCTAATCTGAATAGGATTGGCTCAGGGGCTCCAGGGCCCAATCACGCCCTGGCCTCCCTGACCCGAGGTCCCAGAGCCCCCAGGTCATGATTGTTTCATGACGTGGACCCCTGGAGGTCTCGACCAATTCCGCGGGACCGGCTTTCCATCCCGAGTCGTTTTTTGACGGTCGCGAGGCCCAGCAAAGTCGAAAATGACGAAAAACTATCTCTCGTGATGTTTTCATGATTCGAAGAGGTCTGGGACCCGAGGTCCTGGCTATCTCAGAGCACGCGGTCGAAAGCCCTCGCGCATCTCTTGGATCGGCGCCGGCGCGCAGGAAACGCGCCGATGACGGCGCTGCATGCGCCGCGCGCCGATCCGACAGATCGTCGCAGGCCTTTGAAAACTTCCTTCGATTAAAGAAAAAACAATGACATAAAGATAAAGTTGCGGAGGTCCGCGTGGATTTCTTAGATCGGCGCTGGAGGCATCGCCGGGGGGCTCCAGCGCTTTCAGACGAATCCGCGGGGACCTCCGACAATGTTTGTTGAATTAGCATATTTTGAACGATCCATCTCCCCACTGGCGTGGCCTGGGCTCCACTGGCCAATCGAACCTTGAGAAGTATCTAAGACCCCCCCCCACCCCCTGTTATGTTAGCACCGCGAAAAAATCCGCGGGTGATTTGAGCGGAATGATGTGCTTACCACCGCGTAAACTGCAAAAGAGAAAAACAGCCAACCCCGGGCTCGGTTTCAACATCTAACTTATCGCCTTGGCGCCGCGCGCACTCACTAAGACAATTTCCCAGAGCTTCACGGACGGAGGGCGAAACGGTTTCAACATCTAGCTCCCGCCTCGGCGCCGCGCGTATTCAGGAGGGGGACGGGGAGGAGGAGGAGGAGGAGGAGGAGGAGGAGGAGGAGGAGGAGGAGGAGGAGGAGGAGGAGGAGGAGGCGGAGGAGGAGGAGGAGTAAGGAGGAGGAAGGAGGAGGAGGAGGAGGAGGAGGAGAGAGAAAGACACAGCAGAAGAGGGTGCCAGAGTGCCTGTGCGCCCACTCGCCGAGGCCGCCGAGCACGACGGGGCTGGTCCCTCAGACGACCAGGGACCTGTCCAGCCACGGATCCCTCACACCCTTGGGCCCTGCTGGAAGTGGGAGCCACAGCTCTACCAGCACTCCTGGGCGGGTCAGACCAAAGGCCTGGCCCACGACCACGCCGTAGAGCACCATGAAGAAGCCCGGGGCGACGACGATGCCCTCCGGCAGCGCGCTCAGGGCGAACCCCGAGCCAGCACGTGCCCGAACGTTCTCCGGCGGAGCGCTTCCGGAGCACGTTGGGCCCCATTGCTAACGCCACCTGGCATCGCAACGAAAACTATGCAGCCGACGTGGAGGCCGAAGCCGTTCTGGCCTGGTGGCCAGGCCTGCTGTCCAGCAGCAGGGAGCCCGCGGTCATCGCGTTGGTGGCACCACGCCAGGGCCTCCCAGTCTCCAGCGCGACCCGCGTGCTGGGATGCAGCCCGCGCCGCAGTTGCTTCACTGCGTCCTTCTCCTTCCACCGCGTCTTAGGCACCTGGGATGGCCCTCGGCACGGATCCCTGGACTTGAGCGAGAGCCGATTCGACTCGCTGGACCAAGCGCCGCAGACCGCGCACCAGATCGCGAACCCCGCCGTCTCCGTGACGTGGCGGACGCCCACCGTCGGCGGCTCGCACGGCGAACAGCATAAAGTTTGGAGCAAGGCCTTGGCGGTCGCGAAGCGGTAGCACACCGCGCACTTCAGCACTCCGTTGGTGAGTTGCTTGAGGTCGTGGGCCACGATACTCAACTCTGGTACCTTCATGCCCGCCTGGGCCACCTTGGCAACCTGCTGCGGGACCGCAGCTGACCCGCCAGCTGAAAGCCGCACTGCGCGCTCAGCCGCCCAGGCCACGTAGCGCATGGCCTCCCGAACGTCCCGCAGCTGGATCTCGCACGCCCGCGCGTGCACCTCCGGCACCATGATGCTGGCCGAGCCCATCTTGGCGAAGACGTCGGCCCAGAAATTGCCGACGTAGCGGAAAGCCGTGCCGTCGGCCAGCACGGCGTCCTCCAGCTCGCGGTGGGCACGCACCCACTGTGCAGTCGGCATGGGCACGCCGCGCCCCTCCGATTTGCCGCCAGACCATCGCGTGCGGAGCTCGCGGCCTGGTGCGCTACCCTGCCACTCGTGGACCTCCTGCACGAACGGCATGTGGTCTGACAGCACGTGCACTGGCGGCCGCCCAAGCTGAATGGTTCGCATGCAGGCGTACCGCTCCGACCTCGGCACCGTCTGCACGAGCCCCGGGAGGCCGCCCCAGCGCGCCTTAATCGGCAGCAGCTCGCCCGAGATCTGCACGACTGACCATCCGCACCTGCGCGCCTCCACAAACGACGAGCGGCGGCCAGACCCATCGACAAAGAGCTGCTGCCCCCAAGCTTGCCCCTCCAGCCCCCACTCGAACTCCGGGAGCTCCTCGGGGACCTGGTCGGGCAGCGGAGGGGCGAGCGGCAGGGCGAACTCAAGGTGCTCGTAGCTGGGCCCATCGCCCGTGTCCACTGCCTGCCCCCGCAGCCTCTCCCGGGTGACCAGCAGCTCCTCGGGGAAAGGGCCCTCCTCCTCATCGTCCTGCTGCCGCTGCACCGCCTCGCACTCGAAGTACAAGTGGCCGTTGGAACCCTCGGGCGCGCCGCGCAGCACGCAGTCCGGTGTCTCGCACCTCCCCACAAGGAAAGAGCGCTGAGGAGGCCAGAGCGCGTTGGCCTGGAGTGCCCGCAGGGCCCCGCTCCGCCTTGGGCAGCGGCCCACGTCCTGGTGGCCCAGGGCCAGCGCCCCCCCCCCCAGACCTGGAAGCCCTGGTAGTGCGCGGGGTAGTGCGCCAGCATGCGGGGCTCCTGCCATCTCATGATGCCCTGCTCCAGGAGAGTCAGGACATCCGAAGGCGCCTGGCGCAGCAACTGCGCGACCTGGCCGCGGTCGCCCCGAAAATGCATCGGGCCGCGCAGCTGCCAGTCTATCCGGCGCAAGCTAAGCCATACTGCCGCCAAGGGCCCGCGGCAATGGGCCCACGTGACCTCCCTGGCATCCTCGAACTTGGACTGCATGGCGAGGAAGGCCTTGCAGAGCCTCGCGGGAGAGCCCCTCGCTTGCCAGACCCAATCTGCGAAATTCCCGACCACCGCCATCGTGACCTCGAAGATCGGGTCGAAGGTCCTGGATGGCATCGTCATTAGGTAGGTCATCAAGGACCCGAGGCCCTTGTAGCCCGCGAAGCGGCCCGCCGTCGCACGGAGCTGCCGGAGCGACTGGTCTTCGCACCCGGCCACGCTCGCGCCGCGTGCGGCCGCTGGCAGGACCCCCGTCTTCCAGAGGATGCCCGCCTTCCTGGGCCCCACGGCCTTGCGGAGCTGGTCGATCTTGCTCCACTTGCCGCCCATTTTCACCATGCGACGCCTATGGGCCAGCTTTTTGACCGCCCTGCCGTGGAGCTCGTGGCCAAGGTTCCGCATGTGGGCTTTCCCGCGGAAGCGGATGACCTTTACGTTCTCCGCGTGCTTCCGCTTCGCCTCCCTCGTCGCGGCGACGAACCCGCACTTCGCGGGCTGGACCAGGCAGCCGAGCGGCTGCAGCTCCAATCAGAAGGTGCGCACCGTGGTCCAGAGCTGGCCGAGGGTGCTCAGGTCAGTCCCAACCCACTGGAAGGAGGCGTCGTCGATCAGCGCGCGTGGCCGCACCAAAGGGCCCCTTGCTATCGACGCTTTCAGCCCTCTCGTAAGCCAAACCCTGGCCAGCGTCGCGGCGTGGGAACGCCCGGCTAGCATGCCCTGGAAGGCCGTGACCATGGCGGAGAGCGAGCCGCAGGCGCGGATCGTCCGCGGCTGCTGGTACGACCCCACCAGCATCCACGTCATGCGCATGGGGTAGCCAGGGGCCTGGCAGCAATCCAACAGGACATCGTGCCGCACCAGCTCATTGAACTCGAGGAGGTCAACAAGCACCGTGACTGCGTGCTCCCCCAACAAGCCCGCGATCTCCGCCTCCACATTGGTCTCGAAGGCTGACGTCGAGGAAGACCTCCCCGCCCCTGAGCCCCAGAAGAATTCGGAGGGGAAGCTCTGCTCCCACGCCTCCGAGACGCCGCGCCGCGCCTTCCCCCAGACGCGCACCAGCGTATTCATGAGGGCGATCAGGCGGTGCCCCCCGTCGCTCTTGGGGAGCCGCACCAAGGTGGTCAGGAGGCGGCCCTGCTGCCAGACCGCCAAGGCTTCGCAACGCATGAAGAGGAGGGCCACCGCATGCAACGCCTCGTCCGACGCCTGCCCGAGGAGCCTCGGCGCTACCGGAACCTGGCCCACTCCTGTTTTCCACGGGAAGGTGCCGACGGCATGTCGGATGTCCGCTGCTGTCAGCTCTGGGAGGGGGTCCCCACGTCCGAGGGCGGGTCGAGCTGGCGGCCGTTGTGCGTGCTCCATATCTGCCCCCACTGCTGCATGCAGTCGTCCGCGTGCTTGTAGGGCTGACCACCCTGCGAACTCTGAAGAACTTCCGGGAGCTCTCGAGGTCCAAGAAACCGGTGTGCAAGCCCAGCGCCACCTGCCAATGCCTGCTCGACCCAGTGCCGCCAGGAGCGCTCCTGAGCAGCTGCGGCCTTGGCCCGCAGCTCATCGGCCCTACTGGTGACGCACTCCACCTCTTCGTTGAGATCGGGCTCGGCCATCCGCAACAGGCCAGCCTGGAACAGCTCCCGCGCACGCTGGCCCAGCAGGGGGAGCACGGCCGAGTTCTTCTGGATCCTGCTGAAGAAGCCAATTAGATCGTACAGCGACTTGCCCATCTTGGCGCACAGCTGCTCCTCAGACGGGCTGCCTGCGCCCCCCCGAGCCGGAGGGGGGGCCGGCGCAGCAGGGGCCGGCTTGGCGCCGCCAGCTGAGGTCGTCGCAGATGGCCTGTCGGGGGGGAAATTCGTTACGTTTCCCTCCTGCTGCTGCCGCTGACGTCCATGCTTTTTCGCGGGGTCCTTCAGCACCTCGCAGAGGTGGTCGTGGTAGTAGCTCATGTTTCCAATATCCCTGGCCCACCTCGCAGCCACCGCCCAAGCTTGCGAAGCCCCATCGCGCCTGTCGCCGATCTTCTTGTTGGTGCCCTGCGGCTGGAAGTGCCCCCAGAGCATTCCGATCGGTCCGCTGATGGGCGTGCCCTTGGTCTCGTCCAGGCGGTCCAGCCTGCCCAGCAGCTCGATGTGGAGGCCCTCCGGCACGAGGTGCCACGCCTGGCCCAAGCCCGTCTTGTCCGTCGCGGCCTGGATCACCGCCTGCGCCCGCCCCCAGTCAAGCGGAAACCGCGCACAGCCTGGCGGCGGCGGCTCCCGCAGTTTCCAGGGTTCGGATATTTGCCTGACCCACAATGTCCTAGGCTTCCCGTGGAAGCCGAGGCTGACGGGCACGTGCGGGCCCGTGCTGACTGCGTCATCGACCTCGGCCCTGGTGATGGGCTGCTGCACGTTCGGGTCCGTCCTCGGAGCTTGCTCTGCTCGCAAACCCATCGTCACGCTAACGAGCAAATAGTCATATATAACACCAGGCCATGCCGCTGTACAGGTCGGCTGCGTCGTGGCGTAGACCAGCCCCTGCGCAGCCCGAAACTCATGCAGCTCCGCCAAGACCGACGGCTCCAGGTTCCAGTCGCCCCCGAGCACCCACGGCATCCCGATGGCGTTGAGGCGCACCAGGTACCCCATCACCTCGCGCAGGATGGCGCGACTCTCGTCCGAGAGGCCCTCCGCGCACCGGAGGTACAGTGAGACCGCCACGCAGCCCTTGGCGAGCCCCGCGTGCACATCCAGCCACGGCCCGCCCGGGCACCAACGTGGGCTCTGCCGCCAGAGGCGGCGCAGAGACCATCACGTTGCTGGGAACCAGTACCGCCACCCCGCTGGAGTCCAGGGTGCCTTGGCCTGGCAGCGCAGCCGCCCAAACTCCATGGAATCCACGCTGGGCCGCTTGGTGTTGAGCGTGCCCTAGTCGGCCCTCGGCCGCGCGGTGCTCCTGTACCAGCAAGCACTGGCACTGCGGCTCACCATCCAAGAAATCCTTCAGCCCTTGAGGCCTCCACCATTGTATGTCGTGATAGTGTAGATCCTCGCCATGGCAGCAAACATAAACAAACCAACAAAAATAATAACACCACCATGCTTATGCACGAACGTCGGTCCTGGCCTTCTTGGAGACAGAGGCCGCGAAGTTCTGGGTGGCATCGTAGGTGCGCTTGGCCAGCGAGCGGAGCTGCTCCTCGTCCGCCTCGGCAGGGACAGACTGGGAGATGGACTCGAGGAACTGTCGCAGCTGCTCCGCAGAGAGGTCCGCCCAAGCTGGCACGCCAGGCTGTTGCTCCGGCTGCGTACCTCCTGGAGGCTTCGCCCCCACCTCAGGAGCAGCCTGCTCACGCAGCTGCTGCGCGCGGAACTCCGCCTCCTCCGCTGCCTTCTGAACAGCCTCATTGGCCTTGACCTCCGCGACCCGGAAGCTCTGGATGATCTCGTCGCTGAGTTCCCCAGGAAGGCCCTTGGCCGAGAGGTACGTGCCGAGGCTCGCCATGACCGCAGTAAGACCAGGCACGAAGTCACCAGGCCCAGGAGCAGGCCCAGCAGGAGGCGCCGCATTGACCCCAGGGATGCGCGCCGTGAGCTCCGAGAGACTCTGCTGGGCGCTGGTGAGCTCGCCGTCCAACTTGGCTGCTCGCGCCTGCGCCTCGCCCAGGGCCTCCTGCGCCTTCTCGGCTGCTCGCTTGAGCTCCTCAACCTTCTTGGCATGCTTGGACTGAACGGTCTGGAGCCTCCGCACCTCGCGATTGGCATCCTCGATCCTCTTGTTGAGGGGCTTGGCCTCCACCGTACGCCTCTTGAGCTCCGCGAGCTCAGACTTGAACTTCGTGGCCATCTCGATGTACGAGGGCTCATCCTGGCCGCTGGCCTCCAAGCGCGGAATCTCGCGCTGCAGGAACTCCATGCGCTTGCGATCCACTTTCGGAGGCTCCTCTTCCAAATCCATGGCCGCCTGGTCGGTGTCCGCGGGGGGGCGGCTGGTCGCCTGCTGCAGCTGCTTCTTGAGCTTGGCGATCTCGTCCGCCTGCAGCTGGAGCTGCTTCGCCTCCGTTGTCCATGGCAGACCCTTGGGCGGCACCTTAGTTGACGGACAGGCCGGCGGCACCCCTCCGCCGAAGGAGACGCCCTTGTGGAGCTTGCACCGCGTACAGCGGGTCGACGCTGCACCATTGATGAACTTGCTGCCATCGGCTCGGGTGCAAGACTTGCAGAACCAGGCGGATTTCATCTTCCCAAAGTAGTCCCATGATCGGCCCACAGTGTCGACCCAACTCTTCGCACCCATCGCTGCTCGCACACAGCAGTCGCCCAGACTAGCGCGCGGAGTAACAGGTGAGGGAAAGATCGGCGGGCAAGCCCGCGAAAACACTTGTGGACTGGCCGCGGACTAGAGGTATCCCTTTTCGCCTTGGGGCTGAAAGCCCCCAAAGCAAGCATCTTGAGCCAAAATGGCTACGGACAGGAGGAGGAGGAGGAGGAGGAGGAGGAGGAGGAGGAGGAGGAGGAAAAGGTGGAGGAGGAGAAAGAGGAGGAGGAAGAGGAGGACAAAGAGAAGGAAGAGATTGAGGAGAAGGACGAGGAAACAGAGGAGAGCAGGAGGAAGAGGAGGAGGACAAGCAGGAAATCAGGAGGAGACGGGGGAGGAGGACGCGGAAAAGGAACAGGAGGAACACATGGGGGACCGGAGAAGGAGGAGGAGGAGGAGAAGGACGCCTCCGTCGCCGTCCGAATCCCCTCCCGCGCCCGGCGGCTCCACACCTAGATCTGCAGCGCGCGCATTGTGCCAGAAATCACCTTTACGCCTGGACACCGCCTCGCTAGCCTCGCACGCAGGCGCCACAACCCCTCTGCAGGGCGCATGTCCAGGTGTCGCGTGAGCGGGTCAGCACTCGTGGACGAACATCCCCTGGAATGCCATCTCCGGCAGCATGCTCAAAAGAGGGCCCGGCGCGAGCCGGTCGTGAGCAAGGATGACGGCACGCCTGGCAGCCTGCTGCCCCGGACCCGCACGCCTGGAACTCGCGCCTTCCACCTTGTCCTCCGCCTCCTCTGCCCCCTGCGCCTCCCGCTCTGCTCTCTAAAGAGCCGAAAAAGAACTCCGAACCCGTGCTCTGAGCTTGCAGCACACCAAACTCTCCCGCGATGGGTCCTCCCCTTGTCGTGTAGTCGGTCCGACAATGCGCCATGGTCACTGCGTCCATGAACGCGGCTGCAAGCGAGTGCAGCACATGCTCCCGCAAACAAGCCGACCCAGCCCCACCCGCTGCACCAGGAGGCGATGCCCCCGCGGCGGCAGCTGTGGCGGTGCTCGACGCAGCCCCGAAGGAGGCAGGAGCAGACGGCACGGGAGCTCCGTGGCGCGCATCATCATATCCTGGAGGCAGCGGACCGTCAACGAACGCAGCATCCCCATCATCACCCCCGCCCTGCTCATCGCAGCCCAGCTCCAAATAATCCACTTCCGCGTCGGGATCATCCATCGTCGTCCGCGCCCCACCCGACAGACGCCCGACGGGCAGGCGTGCGCCTCGCGCAACAGCCGAGACTGCGGACCCCTGGCCTGGCTCGGAAAACCAATGCAATCCACCCTCTGGCCGCGTCGCGTCCGAAGCCGCTGAGCCCGTAGAAACTGCGCATGGCCCACTGCCCTCATCGCCACCGCCGCCTGCGAAGGCGCCCAACTCCACCGCCCCCACCCCGCCCGTCTCGCCGAGCGAAGCGCCATCCAAAGAGAACGCGACACGATCGTCGGCGGGGGGCGCACTCCCAACGCCATCGTCGACGACAAGACCTGCTCAGGTCGAAGCAACTTAACGATCTGCTTACGGCAAGCGTTTTCCTGAGCAGACCTGAGCAGATCGCGTCGACGACGCTTGCCAGGGTTCTGAGCAGATTTTCCTGAGCAGATCGTGTCGAAGACGCATGCCAGGGTAGCAGGTCGTGTCGGGGACGCACGCCAGGAGTTCTGGAAAGCATGCCCAGGGGGCCCGCAAGCGTGGGAAAACGCCTATGGTGGACTCTTGCCAGGACGCTGGAAAGCTCGCCTGGAGAGCTTGCAAGCTTCGGAACACGAGCTTCGAGGAAGCTTCGAGGGAACTGCGGAGAACCTGCGGACAGGCATAGAGCCCGCATCTTGCGAGCGGGTAGGAAAACGCTTGCCGAACACGCTGGAAGCTCAGGCAGGGCGCTGCGAGGATGCCTGACCGGGAGCCTTGGAGAGGAACTGGCGTAGCCCTGCCTGCCGGCTTCTTATCTAACAACCCTCTTAGCTCTCCCAGGAGCTATCCGGGAATGAGGGTCATAGGGCTCAGAAGGCTCATAGGGGCTCGCGTGGCTCATAGGCCTCATAGAGATCATAGAGCACACAGGGCTTATAGGGCACATGGGATTCATCGAACTCATAGAGGTCAGAAGGCTTACACCACGCTCAAGCGAAAACCACATTTTGAAAACGAGCCACCCTCCATCCGTCAAGCTGTTGCATCGTGTTTACAAAGAATGCGCGCAACGTTGAGGCGAGAACCGCAAATTGAAAACAAGCCGCCCTCAACCCGTGAAAGCCTTACACCGTTTTCAAAACGAATGTGCGCGGCGCTGAGGCGAGAGCAACATTTTGAAAACGAACCGCCCTCCACCCGTGACACTTTTGCAACGTTTTCAAAAAGAATGTGCGCGGCGCTGAGGCGAGAGCTACTTTATGAAAACGAGCCACCCTCCATCCGTGAAGCTCTTGCAACATTGTCCAAACGAATGTCCGCGGCGCTGAGGCGAGAACCACATTTTGAAAACGAGCCGCCCTCCATCCGTGAAGCTCTTGCAATATTTTCGAAACGAATGTGCGCAACTCTGAGGCGAGAGCTACAATTTGAAACAGAGCCGCCGTCAATCAGTAAAACTCCTGCTACGTCTTCAAAACGAATGCGCGCGGCGCGGAAGCGAACACATCATTTTGAAAACGAGCCGCCCTGCATTCGCGAAGCTCTTACAACATTGTCAACATGAATGTGCGCGGCGCTGAAGCGAAACCAACATTTTGAAAACGAGAGCCGCCCTGCATCCGCGAAGTCTTGCAAACATTGAAAACGAATGTGCGCGGCGCTGAGGCGAGAATGACTTGTTGAAAACGAGCCGCCGTCAATCCGTAAAGCCCTCGCAAGTTTTAACAACGAATGTGCGCGGCACTGAGGCGAGAGCAGCATTTTGAAAACGAGCCGCCCTCAGTCCATGCAACTCTTGTGGCGTTCTCAAGACGAATGCGCTCGGCGGTGAGGCAAGAGCTACTTTTTGGAAAAGAGCCGCCCTCCATCCATGAAGCTCTTGCAACATTATGAAAACGAATGTCCGCGGCGCTAGAGCGAGAACCACATGTTGAAAACGAGCCGCCCCAAATCCGTGAAACTCTTGCAAGTATCAAAATCGAACGTGCACGGCGCTGAAAAGAACACCGCATTTTGAAAACGAGCCGCCTTCCACCCGTGAAGCTCTTGCAAGATTTGATATCGAATGTGCGCGGCGCTGAGGCGAGACCAACGAGCCGCCCGGCATCCGTGAAACTCTTGCAGATGTTTGAAACGAATGTGCGCAGCGCTGGGGCGAGAGCAATGAGCCGCCCTCCATCCGTGAAGCTCTTGCAAATTTTGGAAGCGAATATGCGCGCGGCGCTGAGGCGATAGCCACATCATCCTTCCGGCGCGGGGAGAAGGCCCGGGTGGGCATGGAAGTCGGCATGGGCGACGAAGCATTTTATGATTCGGCGTCTCGACCTTGAGGAGGAGGAGGAGGAGGAGGAGGAGGAGGAGGAGGAGGAGGAGGAGGAGGGGATGGTGAGGGGGGGGGGTCTGGCTCCGAACCTCTGCTCAATGTGACGGTTTGCAGCAATGTGACCCGTGGGGGAGGGACTCCGCCTGCCCGAAAAAGGCACCAGCAACAGCCAGATCCACTCTAGGGGGGGAAGGAAGGTCGGGAGTGCGAGGGACCGCGCCGCGCCAATCGGCAAAATAATGAGTTTGAAAACTACGACATGGGCGATGGAGGGGCTGCTTGACTATCTGCCAGACAACCCGAACCCAGCCCGAAGACCCGAAAATTCCGCCCGAGTTTCGGGCTGGGGGGGGTACGGGCTTCATGTGTGTTTTCGTTCAGTGTTCCCCGAACCCCCCCCCACTGGGCCTTCGGGTTGGGTTGGGGTGGTTTGGTGGGCGGTGTCAGGAGCGGCCAAGAGGGGGTGTCCAAGAGGGGGGGTGCAAACCATGACCGGCGGCGTGTGCGCGGCCCAGCGGGGGGCCAGGGACGTAATGAAACAAGAAGAGGCGCCATGAAACCTCGGGAAATGTCATGGTATCCCCCCCCCCTTAGTCAGCACCCCCCTCTCTGCCGCCCCCGACAGTGACCGATCGATGCCGTGCTTCGCTCTCCCGGGAAGAGCGGCAGCACCACCGTGACCTTGTCTGAAGTCGGGCCTGTCCCCCTACAGAGGGACCCTCGACGAAAACTTGAAAAATTTACCAAAAATGCCCCCAAAAGGTCTATCAATACTGGAAACATAGTCCCCAGACTATGTTTGATTTTTTTTACTATTTGTGGTGGTAACCCCAGGAAGCATTTTAGAACCCCCCGGCGATATCGTAGCACCACATTTTTTATTCGATATTCCGAGGGGCCGAAATAACCGAACGATAGCTTTAGCATCCGGACACAAGGAGGGCTCCTGGTGCCAGGTAACGCTCCCAGGGTGCGGAAGGGTTATCGATTTGCCGGAGGGGGGGGGTTCTTAAATGCTTCCTGGGGGTAATTCTTAGCTTTCGCAGGGACAAGCCCGACTCAGACCTTGTCCTCGCCCATGCCGGCCGCGCGCACGGCCCGGACGGCCCGCGCGTAGTAGCGGCAGAGCGCGGGGCTCGGCATGGTGCTCGAGGGCTCGTTGCACACCTGCGGCTGCCCGCGGGGGGGCGGGCGGGCGACAACCCGGGACCTCCTCGAGCCGGGAATCTCCTCCTCCTCCTCCTCCTCCTCCTCCTCCTCCTCCTCCCCCTCCTCCTCCTCTCCCCTCCTCCTCCTCCTCCTCCTCCTCCTCCTCCTCCTCCTCCTCCTCCTCCTCCTCCTCCTCCTCCTCCTCCTCCTCCTCCCGCTCTGGAGGTCTGAACTCCTTCGAACCCGGTGGCCCGAACAAGAATCACGACGGACGACCCCGAGGGCTCGTTGCACACCTGCTGCTGCCCGCGGGGGGGGGGCGTGCGCAAGCCCGGGACCTCCTCGAGCCGGGAGCAGAAAAGTCAAGCTGCGAAACAATTAAGGAACACTTAAGGAACGCGGAGCCCCTCCCCAACGAAAAGGGTTCCTTCTTCAGGGCCCCGACTGTAATGCAACTCTCGCGCGCGGTCCATCTCCCCGCGCCCCCCCCTGTTCAATGCTCGCGGGGGTGGGCGTGCGACAACCCGGGACCTCCTCGAGCCGGGAACAAAAAAATCACGACGGACGAGCCTTCGCGCCATCGCTTCTGCCTCCGAGGGGGCTCGGGCCGGGCCTCGGGACGGTCCACGACGGCTCGGGGGGGGGAAGGGGTCGAGGCCCGTGGGGGTCAACGTTTAAAAAAAATCATGGCGTCGGGGGTCTGGTTGAGCCGATGCCTGCCCCACTGGCGTGGGGTGGGCCCCGCTGGTCAACTTCTTACCCACCTGCACTGCCCTGGAAAAGTACAGTCGGGGCGTTGACCTAAGGAACCCTAAATAAGGAACGAGGCCCCTTTTTCTCATACGTTAAACTTCGATGTCCCGTCGAAAGCTTAAGGAAAGCCTTAGGCAAGGTGTGGAACAATCAAAGAACACCCAGCCCCTCCCCAACGAAAATGGGGTTCCTTCTTCAGCGCCCCGACTGTAATGCAACTCTCGCGCGCGGTCCATCTCCCCGCCCCGTGGTGGACCAGTCAGGCCAAGGAGCGTGCTGCCCGGCGGCGGAGCTGAAGCCAGCTGCACGCAGCAGACTGCGCAGCCCTGGCTCTTCTTGCCCAGAGGTCCGACCCTGATGGTTCTTCCGTTCTGGAAGTCTGAACTCCTTCACCCTGGGGGCCCGCTTTTCCTTCTGAACCGTTCTCTGATGGCCGCGGGGCCTGGCGAGGGCCGTCAGGGGGAGAGAACGACGAAGCACCTCCGTCTTGATGGTTGGATGCTCACTCTGGGGACCTTCCTGGAGACACTCGCGCCACTCTCGCGGCGAAGCTGCGGCGAAGGTCCGTCGATCTGGATCGACCCCGAGTCGAGCCAGAGTCCACCTCGAGTCGAACTCGAGTCGAACTTGAGTCGAGGCTGGGTCGAACTGGGGTCGAACAGATCCGTGGGGCGGGCCCCAGGAAGGTCCCCCAAACGAGCATCTCATGATCGCTTCAGCACGCTAGAGTTGGGTCGGGCATGTCCTCTTACAGGCGGATCCTGGACGGAAGAAAAAGGATACCCAGAGCATGCTCAAAAATAATCGGAAATTGTCCAGAAATCGCCCGCGGACTTTTGAAAGGGGCCCTGGGACACACAAATAAATACATACAAAAAAAATGGTTTCCCATATGTTCCATATCTTTAGGATTTCCGTCTTCCCCCCACTCCCCATATTTTCCAATATTTCCTGGGAGATCGGCGATGAATTGTGTCTGTGTTTTTTCCCCTCCTGACTTTTTCGGGACTGTTCCTTGATGTCCCACCCGTGGAGGGACAGGCCCGACTCCACGCCAAAGGTTAGGTCGGGCCTGTCCCACCACAGGAGGATTCTCGACGCAAAATCAAACATACCCCCAAAATGCCCCAAAATGGTCCCAAACTAGTCCCCAGACTATTTGTTTGGATTCTTTCTGGACCATGTGTGCGGCATTTTTTTTTTTTGTCGAAAATCCCCCTGTGGGGGGACACGCCCGACTCCACGCCAGAGGCCTGGGCCCCGGCACCCCCCTCGGTGGCCGGCCCTGCGCGCCCGCTCCCGGGCGGCTGGCACAACTTATGCTGCACCGCCGCTCGACCGCTCACTCCCACGGCATCGGCCGGCACCGAGCCGGGAGGTCGGACCGAATCGCTCCTCCCCCTCCTCGCCTTCCTCCTCCTCGTCGTCCTCCTCCTCCTCCTCCTCCTCCTCCTCCTCCTCGTCGTCCTCCTCCTCCTCCCCCCCCTCCGCTCCTCCTCCTCAACCTCCTCCTCCTCCTCCCCTCCTCCTCCTCCCCCTCCCCCCCCTCCTCCCCCCTCCTCCCCTCCACCTCCTCCTCCTCCCCCTCCTCCTCCTCCTCCTCCTCCTCCTCCTCCTCCTCCTCCGCCGCCTCCCCTCCTCCTCCTCCTCCTCCTCCTCCTCCTCCTCCTCCTCCTCCTCCTCCTCCTCCTCCTCCTCCTCCTCCCCGCCTCCTCCTCCTTCCTCCTCCTCCTCCTCCTCCTCCTCCTCCTCCTCCTCCTCCTCCTCCTCCTCCTCCTCCTCCTCCCTCCTCCTCCTCCTCCTCCTCCTCCTCCTCCTCCTCCCTCCTCCTCCTCCTCCTCCTCCCCCCTCCTCCTCCTCCTCCCCTCCTCCTCCTCCTCCTCCTCCTCATCCTCCTCCTTCCTCCTCCTCCTCCTCTCTCCTCCTCCTCCTCCTCCTCCTCCTCCTCCTCCTCCTCCTCCTCCTCCCTCCTCCTCCTCCTCCTCCCTCCTCCTCCTCCTCCTCCTCCTCCTCCTCCTCCTCCTCCTCCTCCTCCTCCTCCCCTCCTCCCCCTCCTCCTCCTCCTCCTCCCTCCCTCCTCCTCCTCCTCCTCCTCCTCCTCCTCCTCCTCTTCCGTTCTCTCTCCTCCTCCTCCTTCCTCCTCCTCCTCCTCCTTCCCTCCTCCTCCTCCCCTCCTCCTCCTCCTCCTCCTCCTCCTCCTCCTCCTCCTCCTCCTCCTCTCCTCCTCCTCCTCCTCCTCCTCCTCCTCCTCCTCCTCCTCCTCCTCCTCCCTCCTCCTCCTCCTCCTCCTCCTCCTCCTCCTCCTCCTCCTCCTCCTCCTCCTCCTTCCTCCTCCTCCTCTCCTCCTCCTCCTCCTCCTCCTCCTCCTCCTCCTCCTCCTCCTCCTCCTCCGCGACTCGAATCGGATCGGCCGCGCTGGGATGCACATCAGCGCCATGCAAGCACTGGGCCGCATCGGACCGTCGGGAAAATCGGAGTCGCATCGGATCGAGACGGCCGAGACCGATCTCGGATCGGGCACCGCTCGTGATCTCGTCCGACCCGCACCTCGATGCCGGTCACTGCGGCGCAGGACTGGTAGCGCTTGGCCAGCACGCCCAGGGCGAGGAGCGACTCCTCCGTGCGCCACTGCCGCCAGTGCCACTGGCCCATGTCCTGGTGCCGGCCGCACGGCGCGTCGCCGCTCTCACCTGCTGCGGAGGCAACGCCACGGGGAGACTGGCGCACAGGGGGGGAGGGAGACACCGACCTGGCAGCCCAGACCCCCTCGAGACGTAATAAAAAACGCGACGGAGGGCTTTGTCTTGATGTTCGGCCTCTGGGGTCCCTCGGCGGCCCCAGGGACTAGGTCGAGGCCTCGGGGGGTTGACGTCATGAAAAAATCGTGGGGTCGGGGGTCTGGGATCGGTGGTGCACCGCCGATAGATCGGCGATGGGACCTCGAGAACGAACCAGCACGTTCCTGGGCGGGGTGAGCTATGTCGGGTCCTATATCGGCGACCAAAAAGCGATTGGAGGTCGATGCATCCCCCCCCCTGGCCTGGCCCCCCTACCATTGCTTATGCTGCATCCTCGGGAGACCTTGTCTGTCCCGTCACGGCCCTATCCGCGTCGAATCCGTGCCGAATCCGTGCCGAATCCGCGCCGAATCCGCGCCAAAGTCTGCGTCGAGTCCGCACCGAGCCCGCGTCGGGAACAAGACAAGATACCACTTTGGGGGACAGGCGTTTGGGAGACCCAAGAGGGGGTCCAGCTGAGAGGGGGTGGGGCAATAGATTTCGGGCAATCGGATTGCACATGCATTGCGCCAGATAATCGTATTGCATTGTATTGCAAGTAGTAATGTATTGCACGCGAAAATCCAGCAATACATCTGCACCCCAGAATGTAGTGCACGCCCCAAGTGTCCTGCAACCCCGCAGATCTGTTGCACCAAACCTGTTTTGCACCACCCCCTTGTCGCTGGACCCCCTCTTGGGCCAGCCCGAAGGCAGGGCCCCCCCGAAGCTGCAGCGCAGAACACTGCCCCGGAGCCTCCGGGCGCGCCGTGGAGGTCCAGCAGGAGCTGCAGGCCGCACTCCTCTGCGGCGAATGAGACCCGCAAAAAGGGTGGCCCCCGGGAGAGGGCGCGGCCTCTGGCGCGCGGCTTGCCGACTGGTGCGTATAGGAGGCAACTCCTGGGAGATCCCCGTACAGGAACACTGATTCGAGCGCCACTGAGCCCCAGGACGAAGCCAGATGAAGCAGAACGGGCGTCATGGGGGGGGGGGGCGGGAGGGGTATGACGTAACGCCCCCCCCCCCGCCGTGTGGCTCCGGCACCACAGCCGCGCCCGCGCGACGAGCAACGACGACGACGACGCGAACAGCATGTAAGTGGCGATCTGCCTTACTGCACCTGTGTACACCACAACGCTGGCGTGCACCACAACTCGCGTGTACACCATAGCGCCTGCGTGCACCGCGACAACCGTGTGCAACGCGGTTCCTGTGTACACCACAGTGCTTGCGTACACTACAGCGCCAAGAAGACATGTGTACACCGCAGCAACCATGTGCAACACAGTGCCTGTGTACACCACAATGCTTGCGTGCACCGCAGCGCCCGTGCACGCCACAGCGAAAGTCTACACCACAGCATCCGCGTGCAACGCGGCGCTGGTGTACACCACAGCGCCTGCGTGCATAGGACAGGTAAAAGAAACATGTACGTGAGAATCTGCTGCGGACAACTAAACGCCACGCCAAGAACGTGTTGATAATCGAATGCGACGTTCTTCCCTCATCCTCCCTCCTCCACCACCACCTCCACCTCCTCCTCCTCCTCCTCATCCTTACCCCCTGTCGTGCGGATTGGCGCTACAGCGCACGTGCGCATCTCAGCGTGCACCGCAGAATGGTGTAGTGAATCGGTCCTCTTGGTTATCGGACAGCCAATTTAGCTGGAGCCTCCTGGACGCAAATGCGAGGAGTTAGGGTGATGCGGGCGGACTCGGGAGGACTCGTAGATTCCAGCAGCGCCCCGTTGTGCATGAGGATTCCTTTCTATTGTTTCTGTGTAATCCACAAGCGCTCCATTTTGTCATAAGGATTCCTTCTCACATTCTATATACAGCAGTGGTGCTGTGTTGCACACGGTTGCTGTGGTGCACACAGGCGCCGTGGTGTACACAGGCACTGCAATACACGCGCGCGATGTGGTGTACACTGGTGCGGTGTTGCACACTGCTGATGTGGTGTACGCAGGTGCTGTGGTGTACACAAGAGCTGTTGTGCCCGCAAGCACGGTGGCACAAACTGACGCTGTGTTGCACGCGGCCGCTGTGGTGTCCATAGGCAGTGTCGTGTACACAGGCGCTGTGGTGCACGCAGGCACTCTGGTGTACACAGGCGTTGTGGTGCAGATCGCCACCGACATGCTGGTGCTACTCGTCCTCCGCCATTCCTAAGCATTCCAAGACGCCGCCGGCGCGAAACGTGACGTCATCGACCCCCATCCCCCCCCCCCAGATGATTGCCGTCATCGGCCCGGGATACAAAACAGGCTCCAGCCGCGTCCGCGCGCACGACGACGATGAGCGACGAGCGACGAGCGACGAGCGACGAGCGACGAGCCACGAGCCACGAGCCACGAGCCACGAGCCACGAGCCACGACGACGACGACGATGACGACGACGACGACGACGACGACGACGACGACGACGACGGCGACGACGACGACGACGGCGACGACGACGAGGACACGGATTGCGGACCAGACCCCTATGCGGACTCCTACGCGGACACCTACGCGGATCCCAATGCGCACGGCGGCAGTGCCCGGAGCGCGCTGGGAGGGGGGGCGCTACGTCATGGGGGGGGGGAGGCATGACGCCCGTCATGCCCCGAGCAAGAAAGAAACCGGCCCTAAGCGGGAAACAACCGGATTGCTCTGGGTACCTCGACTGGGCCCCGGGACTACAAGGGCCCACTGGACTACAAGGGCACCCCCCCGGACTACAAGGGCCGCCCCCCGGACTTCAATGGCCCCCCCCCTCGACTACAAGGGCCCCCCCCCGGACTACAAGGCCCCTCCCTTCCGGACTAAACGGCCCCCCCGCCTGGACTGCATGACCCTGCCCCAGACTACAGGCCCCTCCCCGAACCCTTTTCAAAGCAGGCGGAAAGCGGGGGACCGTTGGGGTCAGCTTCCTGTTTTCCGCAGCCACAACTGAAAACGCCCCTGGGTGACCAGCGGAGCTGCGCCTCAGGCGCGCCAGTGCGATTCCTTTGCCCCCCCCTGGGCCAGCGATGCCAGGAGCGCGACTGCTGCGAATCAGCCGCGCCCCCGTGGGGTGCCAGTCTCCACTCTGCGCCCCACGGGCACTTCCAGGCGCGCAGTTACTGCTTCCCCGCGAAGCGAGAGCGCGCCCCCCGCGCGCCCAGCCTATAACCCCGGACGTCGGGGCCCGCGGCCCGCAGTGCAGGGCTACACTGTCGGACTACAGGGCCCCCCCCTTCCGAACTACAAGGGCCCCCATTGCCGCCCCCCCCAGACTACAAGAGCCCCCGGCATACAGGGCCCCCCCCCCCTCCCGGACTACTGGGCCCCCCCCCCGAGACAAAACACAGGGGCCCCCAAAACTCTCGAGGCTTAAGGAGTAGCAAGCAAAGACGAAAGCAGATTGCACCGGTTCTGACCACAGATCTGCCAGCGCCCATGCTGCAGTCGACCCCCCAGGAGCTGCATCTTTGCACCGCCGAGTATGCGATGCGACAGCGAGTTGGTGGCGGCCTGCGAGCTTGGACTCTTGGCCCCCCCCCGCGCCCACCCCATGAGAGCCGCAGGCCAGAGGCCACTCTGGCGAGGGGTCGATGGGCCTGTTTTCCGCCACCACCACCATCAGTTGGATGGGGGGAAGGAGAAGAAGGAGGAGGAGGAGGAGAAGGAACGGAAGAGGAGGAGGAGGAGGAGGAGGAGGAGGAGGAGGAGGAGGAGGGGGAATAGGAATGGGAATGGGAATGGTCAAATCGCGTCGATGCCATGCGCCGCGCCCTCGCCACAGTCATGCGAAGCCGCCTGCTGCCATAGGATGTCGGTCACCGATGTGGTCAGATCTGCTAGGATGTCGCTGAAGTCCTCGCAACCTGTCCGCTGTGCGTCACCAAAGTGCCACTCGTTCTGCTCACTCGTGCCCCCGCCGCGGCGGGGTTGCCAGTGTGAGTGCTCGATCGGGTTCCACAGGTACTGTAACAACATGGCTAGCACTGCGCTGACTGGCCCACATTGACCCACGAACGTGGCGAGCCCTTTCAGCACCCGTGAGAGACTTCATTTTACTGACAATACTTGGCCATATCTTTCTGACTGGCGATCTGATCTCCTCGTTGGACACCCAGAGTCTTAGCCATTCGCTCAAACATTCCCTGCTCAATCTGACGGCTGGATCTTGGTTCGGGGCTCTCAAATCCAATGTTGTGGCAAGGCAACGCCCTCTACGGCTGGACCCACATACTGTGCCTAACCGACGTCTGAGGCCTAGAAGCTCAGTGCCGAAGATGCCGTGTATCTGATGCAGTGGGCGACTGTTGTCCCCGTCACCTTCTCTAATGTGGCCGTCACCAGGTATGTCCTGCTCGCTCTGGCCCAACGTGAGATCTTCTGGGTGCGCCCTTTAGCGTTTAACACTCTTCCTCGCCGAGTAGCTCGCCCCATCCTGCGACCTGCCGCAGGATCCTCTCCGAGATCAGATGATTGAAGCACAGGCCGCAAGACATGCCCTTTGCGTCGCAGGGCTGCTATCTTCTTGGCCTCCTGGTGCCTGGATGCAATCAAGACGCTCTTGGGCGCCGCGGACAACTGCTCCCCAGCAACAAGGTCGCATGTGTCTGCAACCCCATTTGACCATTGCCTTGAGAACATGCCGCTCCGATTCCCACGGCTGACTCACTGAGGTCGTCGGCCCAAATGCGCGCGCGAAGACCTGGGTTAGCCTCGGCGGGCCGCTTCAGCACAGAATGTGTCGTGCACTTGCCGAAGCGGGTTCCGCAGGCCCTGGATGATCGACCTCGCCATCTGGAACGGGATGCATGTCGACCCCAACTGGGCCATCATCCTCGGTGCTGGGCAGAGCTGTCGCTCTAAAAACAAAATGACCGGTGGAAAGTCTAGCTTGCGAGCCGCGTAAACAAGGCGAGCCCAGGTCACCGCGCCGTAGAAAGACTGGATGTCCAAGATGGTGCGCGCGTAGGAGACGCCGAGCACCCCGTAGATCTTCTCGTACACTGTCTTGAGGAAGGCCTCCCTGAGAGCTGAGTTCCCCGCCAACGCGGCATCCCAGCTCTCACATGTCTCTAACGCCCACGGCTTCGTGACTTCCCCCCGAACCATGGACCACATCCTGCACGTCATGCTGATGAGACCAATGACTCGGCATCCTTGGGCCTTCTTCTTGGTAGAAGGCGGCCTTCTACAACTAGAAGTTGCCAAGGCCACGCGCGCTGCTCCTCCACTTGATTGTAGAAATCCACCAACTCAGCTCTCGCTGGAAAGGGCAGCCTCTGGATGTCAGTTGGAGTGGGCCTGTCCGCCCCGAGCCCTGCGCGGGGCCTCATTCGACTGACTGCCATATCCAGCTGGCTAACCTCGATGGGCGAGAGAGTCGCCGTCTTGGATGCCTCGCGCATCTTCTAACAAAAAAAGCTGCACCGTGCCCTCGACGTCGACCTGTTCTGGTGCCCATAACCGATGGCAATGCTGAGCTTGGTGGTCGACCACGTCTACTGGCTGATATAGCGCCTCGCCGCTCTTCGTGGAGATCTGCTCCACCGTAGGCGGCGCCCCCCTCGAGCTGCGAAAAAGTGGCCCTTTAGCTTCTGCGGTCGTGACCCAGCTCCTGAACTTAGAATGTGATTCGCGCGGCGCTCGGCTCTGGGCCCGCTTGGCGAGCCGAAAGGAGGCCGACTCGAGAAAAAACAATAATATTGACTGATGCCTTGCCAACGTGCGTGAGCGATCCTACCCGAGTTTCCCAGGAAGGGTCGTCGGCTCGCACACCTCTGGCCACTCCCTCGGGAAAAGCAGCAGCGAGCCTCCAGCGCGCGCGCTGCAGATGCTGCCGCTGAACCTCCCCGTTGTTCTTCTGACGGTGCTTCAGAAGCTGCTGTAGTATGTGTTTGAAGCCACCAGCCTGCAATCGAATCTCTGACCGAAGCCTTGCGCACCCCGTTGGGGGCGCGAGCCTCTTTGGCCCGAAGTGCTGGGCCCTGAGCTCTTCCAAGTGATGCTGCTACAGACTTGGGTAACTCATTTTCTGCCGGCCTGTGGCGCGCTAAAATCGCCCGCTCAGCTGCTGACGCCCAAGTCGCGAAAGCGGAGCTGACGGCCGACGCCGGCTTGAGCCCGCCAGCCAAAACGGCTACAAAATGAGCGATGGGAGGCCACATGTGCGTTTCCGTCTGAGTGATCTGCCCAACCGACGCACGCTCAGTGTTCCAGGTACTTTCAGGAATGTGAAACGAGGGCCCTCCAGACCCCCCATTGCGGTTCCGGGGAGGGGGGGGGGGCCTCCTACGGCGGCGGGATCGGGGCGGCTTTCAATTGCATTCCTGTGACACCTACGCGTGAGTTAGTCTGCATCTCTGACTCAGCTGCTCGGGGCGGCCTGGGGTCGGGCGGAGGGCGGGCCGCAGCGGCAGCAGGAGGAGCAGCAGAAGACGAGGGAGGGGGAGGCACGTGTCTGAACTCAGACTCGCGCATCCCAAGGGTCTACCTCGGGGTCATCACCCCGCTCTGCGGCCGACTCGCCCTGCAGTGACAAATCAAAATCCTGCGGGTGCTCCTCCTGAGGCCCTGTGGCCTCGGGTTCCGCACCCCCAAACAAGGCTGTATACGATGCACTGCGCCGCTCACTAGCAGGGCGATTCTGCTTCGACCCCTGCTCTCTCGCCTCCGAAGACTTGGGCCCAGGAGTGGCTTCTTTCTTGGGCCTCTCAACCTGGGGAAGCCTAACAGGGGGCTCTAGGGCTCTGACTGAGAGCTTTGACACAGAACCTCAAAAGCGAAGTTGGAAACCTATGCGAGTATTCCAGGGCACTTGCACGACGGGGGTGATGGAGACGAGGTAAGGGAGGCATGCGCTGCTGGCGATCGTGCAAGCAATCAAAGATCCCGTCGAGCCAGCTGAACATGCTGTCACAAGATCTTCCGCGCAAGCTCGTCCTCCAATCGCCGATGCAAAATCTGTCTTCGCAAGCACCGTCGCTGGAATGTTGAAGTCTCCTATGATAAGCCAAGGATTTTGAAGCGTGCGAACCAGACTGCCGAGCTTGTGGGAGCGCACTAAACTGCCGCCTGTCATTCCTATCGACGATAGGCCATAGAACACTATGATGACCAGGCTGTACCCCTTGGCGCCACTTCCGTGCCTTGAAACCCCTATGATGAATAGCGGCCAGTTCATGTACTGGCCGTTGCCCTCCTGTGAGAAACCACTCGTCACCCAGTATGGCCCTGCCCTCGGTCTCCTGGGACTGGGCTTGGCCAGAGGGCCGAGCGCTATTGGCGAAGGGTCGCGCCCCCATCGCCTGCGCCGTTTTGTGCCAACGCCGCGCCGCATCTGCTGCAACGTGTGTCTCCACGAAGAAGGCCCAACAATGAAGCTGGTCGGCATTCTCTGAAAAGTATTGCCGAGCTTGAGATATCTTGGCCGATGTTCCCATGCTGTTAACGCTGGCGGACAAAAAACAAGCTGCACGCTTCTGGTTGAGGCTCGTCATCGCCATGTGGAAAATCATGTGATACTGCTTGCAGCACTGGCACCGAACTCGAGGCTGAGGTTCCCGTAACCTGCTGCCCCGAACTGGTAGCCACCGCTGATGCAGTGGATGCTGGAACCGAGCGCTGTGCGCACTCTGCCACAGTAGCTGACTGTCCTGCAAAGACGATCTCCTCGAGGCTGATCTTGGGGAAGATCGCGTCGAATAGGTTCAAAATTGTGGCGCTGGAGCTGGTGTCGTCGAAAGTCGGGGCGTCCAGCTCCTGGCTGTATGGAGGCCCCGACTGCGCTCCTCACTTGGCGCCGCTGGCTGAGCCCTTGCCACGGCTCGTCTTGGCACCCTTGCCCGCCGTCACAGCCTTGAGCGCGTCGGCCTGGGCCTTGGCGGCCGTCTGCGCCGCCGCGATCTTGTTGGCCGAGAGGGCGGCGGCAGCGGCCTGGAGGCTGGGGTCTAATACCTTCTCCTGGCCCTCGCCCGCAACGTTTGCCGCGGCGGCTGCCGCGGCGCCTGCGCCGCCCGCGCCTCCGCTGGCCGCGGCCGCTGCGGCTGCAGCACCCTCTGGAGGCGCCTGGGCGGACTCGCCGCTGGCCGCCTGAACCTCGGTCTGCTTGCCCTCGGCCTCCGTCTTGCGCCTCTTCCCTGTGCGCACGTGGATCATATCGTGCAGCTCCTTGGCCCTGGCGATGCGATTCTTCACGTCGTCGCCTTTTGCCGCCGAGTGCTTCTTGAAGTCCTGCAGCTCCTGAGGCACATTCTTGAGATATTCCCGTTCGCTTGACTCGATGCCCTCCAGCTCCTCCAAGCCTGTGAACAGGGACTCGTCCCATATGATGTCGAGGGCGACGTCGTCTGGCTGCTCGACGCCGCTGCCGACCTCCTTCGCGAATGCCACTGCGGCCTGCTTCCTAGCTACTTCAACTTGCGCTAAGACCAGCGCCGCTTCCTTCTCCCGCTCCTTGCACCTCAGGAGGTTGGCCTCGCAGCAGACGACGGCGGCGACGGCCTGGTCATGCTTGGCATTCGCGTCTCTCCACTGGCCAGATGCTCGTTTGACAGCCTCCTCTACCGTGGAAGCCCTGCTGTTCGACTGAGCCTGGAGCGCCTCCGTCACCTGGGCGAAGTGAGGCGCGGCAACCTTGGTCGCGAGGCCCCTGATGAGTCCCTCCACGATGGCCTGCGTCTGCTGCTGCTGCGACTGCAACTGCTGCTGCTGCTGCTGATCTCGCTGAACGCGGTTGTCACGTCCACGCTTGTGCAACGTGGCGCCAAGGTGGAGCTCAACCACTTGCTACACTTGATGCAGCGGCACTGTCGACTCCTGAGGCTCTTGTTCCAGTCCCACGCGCCGCAAGTGCCACATCTGGACCACTGCTGCTGCTGCTGCTGCTGGCCTCGAGTCATCTCGTAGCCTCAATTCGCACTATCTCGCCAACCGTCTCGCTGTGACAACTGGTGTATCGCAGAAGAACGGTGCCCCTCAAGCACCACGGGGAGCTATAGTGCTGGACTGAGAACCTACTCTGCGCGGGGGCGGGGGGGTTGGTGCTCGAGCCCAAGTTGCTTGAGGGAGGAGGAGGGGGAAGAGGGGGAGGAGGAGGAGGAGGAGGAGGAGGACTAAATGGGCTAAATGCAAAGCGACCGAGGGGTCGCGCGGAAGGGGGGGGAGGCAGACGCCTAGTCGGAGGAGGAGGTGGAGGAGGGCGGCGGCGCGGGCCTTGATGAGGAGGCCGTCGAGGCGCTCGGCGCACCATCGCAGGCGGCCGCCTCAGCCTCAAAAGCGCCGACCGAATCCCCCCCTCTCACCACCTGGACCCCAGACTCCTCCAAAGCGTCCACCGCCGAGACAAACCCCGAGGCCCCTCCATCTCCCTCGGGTGGGGGTCCAGGGGCCTGGGACAAACCACTGCCCCTTACAAGTGCACGAGCTCGAGCCTCTTGGGCGGCGTCTCTGTGCGCCGCCTCAGCGATGGCCCCAGAGGGGCCCTTGTGGGAAGGATGCCGGCCCTTGGCGATCCGAGCAAGGACCTCCTTCCCCTTGGGACTCGGCTCGCCACACTCCTGCAGCAGATTGACAAAGCGAAACGTAGCATTGGCCCCGCAATGCGAGCAGAACAAGACCCGCCAACGCGGGATCTCGAGAAGCTGATGTGACGGGTGGGCCTCTTGGCCTCTGAGAGTCCTCCCCCGAGCCTCCACCGCCACCGCCTCCCCGCACCGACGTGGGGCCTCCACGGGCAGCGACCCCTGAGTGGGGGGCGGCCCAGGACACTGCGTGAGTGCCGACTCGTCGAGACGGCAGTCATCAACGAGAAGCTCGCACTTGGCACAGCGCCACTTAGCAGCACGACGCTCGAACGTGTGAGTGGAGGCTCTCAGGCAGAGGGCACGAGTGGACAGCGGGGCCTGACGAGTGACGCCAACTCTCACCCCACGCAGGACCTTCTCAGGGCCAATGCTCTTGATGATGGCCCTAGCTCGGGCACGCACCAAGGCCGCCGTTGCATCCCACTGATCAGTGCAGGGGAGAGGCTCTCGCGCTGCCGTCCAATTCTTGGCGGCTCCTTGGCCTGCCCATGCATCTGCGACAATATTGCCACATGCATAAAAAGGGTTGGTGATAGCCTCTGGCGTCTCATCCTGATGGGACGGGGTCCACGCCAAGGCCACATCGCGTCCAGGTTGTTGCTCCATAGCCCTGCGCAGCCTGGCCCAAAGATCCCAGTTCTTGAGACGCCGAGACCAAGCTCCGAGGGGCCTCCGAGTCCAACCCTGGCCCCACCCATTGAGGAGGGGTTTGTGGTCGGTCACAAACGTCAGAGGCCCCGAGCTCTCTTCAACCGCCACACAAAACGCCAATAATTCAGCTCGCGGAACAGTTTGCCGTCGGCCTTCAAGCGGGCCGAAGATGCCAGTGTGGCCTCGCCAACGACCAGCCCCGTCTGGGACGAGAGCCGCTACCGACCATCCACATCGGCGCCTCCGAGGATCATCTGAAAAGGCTCCTCCAGAGCCGTCCCCGAAGAGCGTGAGGCGCCCATGGGGGTCTCTGCAGGCTTCCCAGCGGGGCTTACCTTCATAATCAGGACCCACCACCTCCACCCCACCCCCGTCCCACGAGGCAAATGAGGGAGTAGTGGAGGAGAGACTGGGCACACCTCTAAGCCAAAGGGCGGGGTCCTGCTCCAAGCCCGCCAGGGCCTGGGGGACCAAATGATCACTAGCTGTGACCTCGGGGCCCTCATTCGCCGAGCACTTCCAAATGCGATGCGGAAGATCCTCGATGGCTCCAGAGCTGCAACGATCACACAAACGATTGACTTGATACCCTGACTGATGGAGGCGCTCACGGGTCCACTGGCCCCCAGAGACCACGCAATTGTTCAATGCCCAAGACGATATTTTTCCCGAAGCGAGGAACCTCCGCTGCTCAATCCTGATCATGGTCAGGTCGGCCCCGCAGGCGAGGGAGGCGCCGTGCTCGTGCGCCGCCGCCGTCGCCCAGAGCCTGCTCTGGAGGTCCTCCGCGAGATCGTCTAGGACGGACTCGTAGTCGAGGTAAACCAACTCTGCTCCGTCATCTGGGAGTGTCCATTGCTCCAAATATTCGTCGTGAACCCGTTGCCAGCAGTCAGCCGCGTTGGGATCCCAGCCAGCTTCCAAGAGTGTAGCAATAGCGGCCCCAGTCGGGCCCGTGACATACGACCAGATCTTCGGGCCTGCAATGGTCAACCTCGTCTTCAGCAGGGCCCACGTCCGTCGAATGCGCTGATGGAGGTGAGGCTGGCCTTGCCAGAATCTGATCCACTGTCGCAAAGACTGCGCCCGAAGCTGGACTCCAGGATCCGCTCCGTCGAACGTGGAGCCCAGTAGCGTGGTTAAGCGCGCCTCGCAGCTTGACCCGCGGCGGCTGCTGCTGCCTGCCTCCTCCATCTCAACAGCGCATGCCGAGCCAACCCTCGGACTTGATGGCCATAGACTCCCTGAGGCAAGGCGCCTGTGGCCCAGAGGCCCTTGGCTATACGTGCCTGCTGGGCTGTGTTGCGCATCTTCACTATGCGCTTGGTCCTGGCAGTAGCCGCTCGAGCCCGTTCACCAGCTTTCTTCTGAACTCTACGCGTGCCAGCTGCCATGTCGATGCCCAAGTCGGTGGCCGTCGTCGTAGCCGAGACAGGCACTCCGCGGCGTCGAAGGTTGCGCTCCAGCTTAACGCGCACTTGCTTGTTGTTAGAGAAGCCGACGGTCTTGTCGGAGACAGGGAGCTCAGCATGATCCAGGGCAGCCTTCAATTCGGCTCCCGCCCTGGCCAATCGCTGTAACACTGACGCTGCCGTGCCTTCCGATCTTGCCACCGTGTCATCCACAAAGGTCCACATCGTAGCTCCCTCCGCCCGTCTCTGGGCGTGCGTGAGGATGGGGGGCAAAAACAGCCTCGCCAGTATGACACATCGAGGGGAGCCTGCAACAATTCCTTGGAGAGCGTAGATGGGCTCAGCAATCCAGCCCTGTGCTCGCAGAATCCTGGGGCTAAGAAAAAGCTGAACCTCCAACAGGAGGCATATGGCAGGAAACTCCTCACCCAATCCAACCTCGATGAGCCTCGCCAACTTAACATGGTCATAGAACTTCGCCAGGTCCATTAGTAGGGTGCCAACTGTCAGGCCCATGGTGACAGCCGGCTCGTCTAGAAAAGCTCGATGCAGTGCTGCAGAGAGGGCCGATGAGCCTTTCATCGCAGTACACCAGAAGTCATGCAATCCATCGCTCCACATATCTGAAGCGGCTCCTCTGATACGACTCCAGGTGCGGGCGATGTGAGGGAGGACACCTAGTACTCTATCACCTCCTGCTTTCTTCGGCGCCATGGCCGCCAGAGTGGCCATGACCTGAGGCGGCCAAACACCTTGAGTCTCGATGACGTTGAGCATGTCAGTGTACTGCTGGAGGGCCACCTCAGGTAGGCGCAGCATATCCCGTGGCCCAATCATGTCCACACCCTTCGCCTTGGAGCCTGGCATGATAGACAGGGTGCGCTTCAGCTGCTCCAGTTGGATGGCATCAGGGGGCTCCTCCCTAGTCTGACGACGAGCCTTATCCAGAGCATCCAGAATCTGCTGCTTGGTCTCGCGAGGTGTCCAAACCTTCTCCCACTCCTGCCGCTTCGCATCCATGATCAGGGTCGGGTTGGAAACCGTCGTGCCACTGATGTAGATCTCGAGCCGCTGTTGCTCCTGCGGCTTGACTTGTCGATGCAGGACTCCAGGCTTCGCCTTCCACATGTCGGCGAGCCAACCCGAGTACTTCTTCTTGGACTGGTACGCGGCATGAGCGGCAGCGCGGCCTGACCAAGTCTCAGTGCGGCATATGAGTTCAGATCGTTCCTCGTCATCCAGGATCGTGATGGTGCGTACCAGCTCAGACCATCTGAATACCTCATCCTCCTCGACCTTCGGCAGCAGTAAGTCTCTCTTCCCGTGGAAGTCCGTGACCCTCAGCTGCAATAGGGTGAGGTTGGACCTTACGAAGTTCTCATGCTTCTGATGCTTGCACAGCGCGATAATCTTCTTAACCAATGTCAAGGTAATAGCCCACCAGTCTGCAGGCTCGTGCTTTATATGAGTACGTCCAGGGCAAGCCGCAGTCTTCTTCCATTGGAAGTGAACCCCATTTGCTCTACCAGAGTAGGCGGCTTGCTTCGCTACAGGAACCGCATGATGATTCAACACCGTTGCCTCGAAGGTCGACATCCACTTGGCATAGTGGGTCGACACAAGCGTGGTCGCCTCAGGGTCTCTCTCATGCAGAAAGTGAGGAGGTAGACCCCAAGATAGCTCAGAAGGCCTCGGTTGGGTCGCATTCACCCTGACCGCAGCTCCATCAGTACAGGCCCCGACCTTGTCGTACATCTCTAAGGGGGGCGAGCACGCTCCCACGATTTGAGGCCCATGGCCACCCGTATGGGCTCTTGGGGTCCCCGCCCCCCTTGATAACATAACATCCAACTCCTGAACCATCCCGCGAAAGACCAATGGGGCCCCCTCCAGCAGGCGAGTCCTCCCTGGCGGGTGCTGCGGGCCTGCCTTCTCTGGGGGCCCAGCCGTGTCGTAGGTGTTCAGCGCGTCATTCACGTCGAGAGTGCTCCACTTGTCTCTCGAGGGGCCCGTCGCGTGTATGGCGGTATCTGTAACAACTCCATCCGCGCCAGTCCCGACGTTGTCGAGCAGCTCCGAGGGGGGCGAGCGCGCTCCCACGATTTGAGGCCCGTGGCCACCCGCATGGGCTCTTGGGGCCCCCGCCCCCCTTAATGGCATGCCATCTATCTCCTCGACCGTCTCACAATAGACAAATTGGCCCCCCTCCAGTAGGCGAGTCTTCCCTGGCGGGTGCTGCGAGCCTGCCTTCTCTGGGGGCCCCTGCGTGTCGTAGGTGCCCAGCGTGCCATTCTCGTCGGGAGTGCTCAGCGTGCTCCTCATGTCGTCCTGATGCCGCCTCCAGAGATCCAGAGGAATGGCAAAATCGACTCCGTCCACATAGTCAACATCCGCTGCAACCAAGACTGGAGGCGCTGCTGCATCCTCCTGTGACTGGGTGAGCTCATCGAACACCTCCTGCAGCGTGTCCGGCAACTGGTTGCGCCTCTTGTCTAGCGCTGCCTTCTTCCTCAATGATGTCTTACTGTTGGGGTCCGCCTGTATCTGCGGCCTGGGGGGGCAAGGCAAATCAGCAGGGAGTGCCAGAGCACGAAATCGCCAGGCCTGAGACTCGCCCGCGCAGACCTCCAGGCCGCAGTGCGTTCCCCACGGTACATCGTGCATCTGGCGAATGACCGCAGACATCTCCCAGCCGCGCTTCACCACCGCGTAGTCAATGGTCGAGCCCGAGCCTTTATCACACGTTGCAGAACCAGGGGCCATCAGAATGGAGCCACCCCACTCCTCAGGGTAGCCGCTGTCAGCCAGTTGACACGGCGACATATTCCAATCTGCTAAGACAAACCAAGGGTCCGCCAGCATGTCCAAGAAAGCGGTGAGTGCAACCATCCGCTCATGAACTGGGCCCGTAATCGAGTGGTGCGGTTCGATATAAAAGGCTATCACGACCAAATTGCCTGTCTTGCGATGCCACGTCATCGGGGCGAAACCATGACACGGATCAACTGCATACAACTGGCGGCTCTGGTGTCTCATAGCGTCGAAGGTGGAAGCAGCCACCGACTTGCGAGCCAGAACCATCTCTCCGCCCGTCGTGCCCTCTGCAGGTCGACCCGCCGGCATTGCATAGCATTTGGAGGATCTCCAATCATCCTTGTCGATCTTAAGAAACTCATGCTGCTGTTTGGCCTGCGAGATATGTGTCTCGACCAAGGCCAGTAGCTGATAGCGCTTGCCAGTGGACGCCACCCACCGCTCAGCCTGAGGGCCCCATTCAGTGATGTTCGAGAAGAACAGCTGGGCCTCTTCCACAGTCGGCTGAGCGGCGACGGGGCTGGCCTCACTACCCCCGCTCTGGCTGAGCAGGAGCGCCAGCGCCAGCAGCCAAGCCGGCAGCCTTGGTCTTGGAGGTCTCGGCAGCCTGGCGCAGCGAGTCTTCGGAGAGCGACTTGAGCCGCTCGCCGTCCAGCGGGGGCTGAGGGGGCACGAGCGCTGGGGCGGTAGCAGCCCCTGGGGTCGCAGGCATGGCAGGTGGGGCGCCAGCGCCGCCGCCACGGCCTGCCTCGACCGATGGCTCCTCATCGCCTCCCTCCTGGCGCCTCCTCTTGGCGACGCGCTCCTGGTCGAAGCGCTTGATGGGCTCCATGAGGTTCTGGAGCTTCTGCACCGCCGACTCGAGCTGTGGCCTGGCGGTGTCGAACTCCTTCTTGTACTCCATGAAAGTCTTGCGCTCGTTCTCGTCCATGTCCGCAGGGTCTGCGATCTCGAAAATGTCGCAGTCGATGATGAGCTTGTTCCGCTGAGGTGCATCGCGTGCCTGCTCCGTCTGTAGCGTGGAGAGCGCCTTCTGGTAGGCGAGCTCCGCCATCGCCTGCTGCTCCACCTTGGATGCGTGCACTTCTGAGGCCGTCTCGAGGTCGGCGCGGGCCCGAAGCACTCCCATCGCCGCCTTCTGAGTGGCCTGCTCGGTCTTGCGTAGCTCCTGCTTGGCCTTCCGCGCCGCCTCCCAAGCGTCCGTGGGCGGCGGCTTCTTCGCCTGCTGCAGCTCCGTCTGGATCGCGGTTGCCACGGCAGGGGGAAGATCAGCCTTGAGGAGGTCGCGCAGCTTCTTATCATAGGTGTTGGAGGTCTCGTTCTTGTGCCTGGCCACGGAGTTCCAAGGCGCCCACAGCTGGACTGTGTGTCCACACTGGCAGACGCAGTCCTGAGCGATGAGCTTGGTGTTCCAGATCCAGTTCTGGCAGCCCTCGCAACGACTCCAGGCGCGGCCATACTTCTTGCCTCCCATGAATGCAGCAACACACTCAGTGAGGGAGCCCAACTCCTCGGTGTAGGCAAGAAACTCTGTCGGACGCAAGCGTCCTGGCACTGCCGCGGAATAGCGGTATCCGTGAATGCCAATGCGGGCTCAGCCCGCCAAAGCATCAGCCTTGAGCCAAAATGGCTACGGAGGAGGAGGAGGAGGAGGAGGAGGAGGAGGAGGAGCAGGAGGAGGAGGAGGAGGAGGACCCCCTCCCCTCCAACTTATGGCGGTGGTGGTGGCAAACAGGCCCATCAAATGTCACTATTCTGCGTGCAGCCGACCTCCGCCCACTGCACCGCCCAGTCGACGAAAGCGAGCGCCGGGCCCAGGTACGGCTCGCCAGGGGAGGGGCCGAGCACGGTCCAGTAGCCCAGCGGGAGGCGGACCGCGTTGAGGCCGAACCCCCTTTGGGGCACGCAAGACACACCTGGACTATACTCAGGTCGGGCGTGTCCCCCTACAGGCGGATTGTGGACGAAATATTACCCTGGCGATGTGCCCAACCCCTGCGCAATGCGGGGCATGAGTAGATGAGTAGCTTGGGAGACGTTCTACGGAGGTGATGACGTGACATGGGCGCATATACTTCTGCGAGCGGCATTCGTGAGGCTCGCAACCCCCAGGAATTGCGAGGTCCTGCTCAGATCTGCGTGGTACCTCACTCCGCTGGACCAGCCACCAGCCCTCGAAAGTAGCGACGGTTTCGCAGATCGCAGCCCCCCAGGGACGGCGAGGTTCCGCTCGGATCTGCGCAGTGCCTCATTCCGCTGGACCCGCCAGCAGCCCTTGAAAGTGGCGACGGTTTCGCAGATCGCAGCCCCCCAGGGACGGCGAGGTCCCTCTCAGATCTGCGCGGTGCCTCACTCCGCTCGGCCCACCAGGAGATCTTGAAAGTGGTGACAGTTTCGCAGCTCGCTATGCTGGCACCCAAGCAGCCCTCGAAAGTGGCGACCGTCTCGCAAATCGCAGCCCCCCAGGGATGGCGAGGTCGAATTTGGATCTGCGGCGGCTACCCACTATAGCTGCCCCACCAAGCAGCCCTCGAAAGTGGCGACACTTTCGCAAATCGCAGCCCCCCCCCCAAGGGATGGCAAGGTCTACTTTGGATCCGCGGTGGCTGCCCACTATGCTGGCCCCCCAGCAGCCCTCGAAAGTGGCGACGGTTTCGCAGATCGCAGCCCCCCCCCCGGGGGATGGCGAGGTCTACTTTAGATCTGCGGTGGCTGCCCACTATGCTGGCCCCCCAGCAGCCCTCGAAAGTGGCGACGGCTTCGCAGATCGCAGCCCCCCCCCCAGGGATGGCGAGGTGCAATTTGGGTCCGCGGCGGTTGCCCACAAAATGCTGGCCCCCCAAGCAGGCTTCGAAATTAGCGACGGTTTCGCAAATCGGAGCCCCCCAGGGATGGCGAGGTCTAATTTTGGCCCGCGGCGGCTACCCACTATGCTGCCCCCCCAAGCAGCCTTCAAAAGTTGCGACAGTTTCGCAAATCGCAGCACCCCAGGGAAGGCAATGTCTACTTTGGGCCCGCGGCGGCTACCCAATGTGCTGGCCCCCCAAGCAGCCTCCGAAAGTTGCGGCAGTTTTGCAAATCGCAGCCCCCCAGGGATGGCGAGGTCTAATTTGGGTTTGCGGCTGCTACCACCCACCATGCTGTCCCCCCAAGCAGCCCTCGAAATTGGCGACCGTTTCGCAAATCGCGGCCCCCCAGGGATGGCGAAGTCTAGATTGGGTCTGCGGCGGCTACCCACTATGTCCCCCCAGCAGCCCACGAAAGTGGCGACGGTTCCGCAAATCGCAGCCCCCCAGAGATGGCGAGGTCTAATTTGGGTCCGCGGCGGCTACCCGCTATGCTGCCCCCCCCCCCAGCGAAAGCGGCGACAAATTCGCTAACCGCTGCCCCCCAGGGATGGCGAGGTCTAAGTTGGGTCCGCGGCGGCTACCCTATGCTGTCCCCCCCAGCAGCCCTCGAAAGAGGCGACACTTTCGCAAATCGCAGCCCCCCTGGGACTGCGAGGTCTAATTTGGACCCGCGGCGGCTGCCCACAAAATGTTGCCCCCCCCCCCCCCCCCCCAGCGGCCCCCGAAATTGGCGACAGTTTCGCAAATCGCAGCAACCCAGGGACGGCAAGGTCCAATTTGGGTCCGCGGCGGCTACCCACTATGCTGTCCCCCCAGCAGCCCTCGATAGAGGCGACAGTTTCGAAAATCGCAGACCCCAGGGATGGCGAGGTCTAATTTGGGCTGCGGCTAACCACTATGCCAAATGCTGGCCCCCAAAGCAGCCCTCGAAATTGGCGGCAGGTTCGCAAATCGCACCCCCCCAGGGATGGCGAGGTCTAGTTTGGGTCTGCGGCGGCTACCCACTATGCTGTCCCACCAAGCAGCCCTCGAAATTGGCGACCGTCTCGCAAATCGCAGCCACCCCGGGATGGCGAGATCTATGCTGGGTCCGCGGTGGCTACCCACTATGCTGTCCCCCCAAGCAGCCCTCGAAAGAGGCGACACTTTCACAAATCGCAGCCCCCCCGGGATGGCGACGTTTGAATTGGGTCCACGGCGGCTACCCACGATGCTGTCCCCCCAAAGATGGCAAGGTTTAATTTGGGTCCGCGGCGGCTACCCGCTATGCTGTCCCCCCCAGCAGCCCTCGAAAGCGGCGACAATTTCGCGAATCGCTGCCCCCCAGGGATGGCGAGATCTAGTTTGGGTCCGCGGCGGCTACCCACCATGCTGTCCCCCGCAACAACCCTCGAAGGTGGCGACGGTTCCGCAAATCGTAGCCCTCCCAAAGATGGCGAGGTCTAATTTGGGTCCGCGGCGGCTACCCGCTATGCTGTCCCCCCAAGCAGCCCTCGAAAGCGGCGACCATTTCGCGAATCGCTGCCCCCCAGGGATGGCGAGATCCAATTTGGGTCCGCGGCGGCTACCCACCATGCTGTCCCCCCCCAGCAACCCTCGAAGGTGGCGACGGTTCCGCAAATCGTAGCCCTCCCAGAGATGGCGAGGTCTAATTTGGGTCCGCGGCGGCTACCCACTAGCTGTCCCCCCCAGCAACCCTCGGAAGTGACGAAAGTTTTGCAAATCGCAGCCCCCAGGCAAGATGCACACACAAGAGGTACCGCAGGCAAGATGCACACACAAGAGGTGCGCACAAGGCGGGAGGCGGGAGGAGGAGAAAGACAAGCCGCGACCGCAGTGCTCTATTTAAAACGAATGCCCAACCAAGGGGGTTTGGGAAATATTCAAGAATCCGCAGAAATAATCAAAACGTCGTCTCCATTCCCGTTTTGGTACTATGTGGGAATATTCCTCCTGTAGAGGGACATGTCCGACTTAAGACTACACGCCCCCCTTGGAGGCACACGTCCAAACCGAACGTATGGCACAAACAGTTTGCAGCAGAGCGTCACACAGGTGGCATCGCCAGAAGGCGCCCGCCTGCAAGCCTGTGCTATGAGATGTCTGAGATGTCCTGGCGCGCCTGCGTCGGCCCCGCGGGGCCAGTTCGCGCGCGCGCGAAAAACCGCTTTGCAAAAGCGGCCTTTCGCGTTGCCACGGCTGCTCCCCAGAAAACCCGCCTGGCGTCACCCCAGCTAGATCCGGGTACGTGTCGGGGGGTGCCGTCGCCGACGCGCATTGGTGGTGCCCCCAGAAACATACCCGTGCCTACTCGAAGTGGCGTTTGGTCGAGATCGCTCTCGGGCGCACGCGCGGCCCCCGAGAGCTCTCCCGAACGCGGCCGCAACGGCCCCCCGGGAAGCGTGATATTGCAACGAAACTCTTGCGGGAAGGCCCAAACGCAACGGAGTGGTGGTGCCTGTCCCAAAGTGGGACGGGCACCAGCACTGCAATGCTGTTCCAAACCCCGCGCAGACCCCCGATGCCCCCAGACCGTCCCTGACGCAAAACAGGGCATGTCGATGCAATCAAACAACCAGCCATTCAGCGTGTCGTTGCATCCTGGCGGATGCTCAACCAGCGCGCACGCGGCAGGCTGATCGTGCGCAGTGGCAAGCGCCCAATCCAGCGGACGGCCCTGTTCACCCAGGCCGATCCCGGGTAAGGGTATGTTTAGGACCGATGATTTTGGGCGATGCCGACCTTATGCGCTCGAAGTCGGCCTTTGTGATGCAGGTCTCCCTGTGTTCCTCCAGTTCGTGCAGGGCGCCCTTCTGCCGCAGGATCTCCATCAGCTCCCACTCGCTCCGGGCTTCCTCAGGAGAAGCAGCAAGTACATAAACAAAACCTTTCGGAGGTCCGCGTGATCTTCTTGGCTCGGCTTAGGTCGGGCAGATCCTCCTCCTACAGGCGGAGCGTTCAGGAAATTAAGAAGTAGCAGAAAAATGTTCAACAGTAGTCAACAATGGTCCAAACATCTTCCGCAGACTTTGTTTTTCTAATTTTGGATAAGCCACCTGTAGAAGGAGGACAGGCCCGACTTAGGCTCGGCGCTGGACCTCCCTCTCTGACGCGCGAGGCGCGCCTCGGGCGGAGCTCCGAAAGTTCGCGATCTGGCAATTCTTCCTCGTTCTGATGGGCCTGTTTTCCACCACCACCACCACCACCATGAGTTGGAGGGGGGAAGGAGGTGCAGGCAGAGGAGGAGGAGGAGGAGGAGGAGGAGGAGGAGGAGGAGGAGGAGGAGGAGGAGGAGGAGGAGAAGGAGAAGGAGGAGGAGGAGGAGGAGGAGGAGGAGGAGGAGGAAAGGAGGAGGAGGAGGAGGAGGAGGAGGAGGAGGAGGACCCCCTCCACCTCCAACTTCTGGTGGTGGTGGTGGTGGAAAACAGGCCCATCACGGAGGAGGGAGGAGGAGGAGGAGGAGGAGGAGGAGGAGGAGGAAAAGGAGGAGGAGGAGGAGGAGGAGGAGGAGGAGGAGGACCCCCTCCACCTCCAACTTCTGGTGGTGGTGGTGGTGGAAAACAGGCCCATCACGTCCGATTCCTGGCCCGAGGCCGCCGGGTGCCTGGTGAAGAGCGCCTTGGCCGTGCCGGGCTCCAGCAGGAGCCAGCCGCCCAGATTGACCCCGCGCCAGGGCGCGGGCCGGGCCGCTCCCGGCCTGAGGTCGGCGCTGCCCCCTCCGACCCCCATCGGCGGATGTTCCCGCGCTGGCGAGACTGTGAGCGGACCAGAAGACAGGCGCCACCACCCCAACTACGGCCCCACGGGATCCGCGTATACCAGGAAAGCTGGCGTGGGCTGCTGCGTGGCACACTCCACGGCCCCCGATGGGCCGTGGCGCAGCATGGAATGCCGCGGGTGGGGTGGTGTCGTTTGTCGTTTTGGTCGAGTGAAGACCCTGAGATCTGGGCGCTGCCTCTCCCGGCCACCCCGTGGTGTTGGGTCCTCGCTTTGTCAGGAGGCGACGCCGCGTGACTCCTGCCTTTCACTCCCTCTCTGCCCCCTCCGCCCTCCGCCCTCCGCCCCCCCCCCTTCCGTAGCCATTTTGGCTCAAGCCATTTTGGCTCAAGCCATTTTGGCTCAAGCCATTTTGGCTAAAGCCGTCCAGGGTCAAGGGCCTTTGCCAACATCAAAGGTGCTGTTTCTGGCCCCCACCACCTCCCGGGACAGCTGCCATGCGCGTCGACCCGTCCTGGCCCGGATCCGAGGACGACCGCGCGCGACGAGACGTGGCCGGCCGGCGCCGTCGCGGCAGTCTGCCGAGGCCGCCCCTTCGCGCCTCCGTGCGGAGGCTCGGCTACGCGGCCCGAGTCGGCCGCCGTGTCCGGATGGGCGACGTGGCCGCGCGGGCGTTCGCTTGCGGTGGCCATACCCGTCGACGCATTCTTCCCCAACCCGCTCATCCTTGCGTACCTCATGTTCGTGCTACGGGTCTTGAAGGTGCTGATGGGCTGGCTAATGTTGCTGCTCCGAAACCCGGAGGCCCTCCGCCTGCGCGTGCTCCTCCGACATTTGCGGAGAGAAGCGTGCCACCGCCGCCGGCTACACCTTCGCCGGCTGCACCTCTGGCGGACGAGGCTCTGGACACTGGAGCTCCTGGAGTTATTCACGCTCCTCGTGGCAACGCTCTACGCCCTGCGCCATGGTTGCCTGCTGGTGCTGCGCCCCCGGAGGCGCCCGGGAAGGTGGCGCGTGCGGTTGCCGCTTCTGGCGGTGCTGCTGCCGCGGCCGTAGCCGCGGCTCCGGATCGTGGATCTCCACGATCCTCGTGATCGTCCTCTACGCCCTGCGCCGGAGCTCCCTGCTGGTGCGGCGCCCCCGGAGGCGCCACGTCGCGGGGCGTTTGGCGCGGCCGCTTTCGGCGCTGCTGCTGCCGGGGCCGAGGCTCCGGAATCTGGAGCTCCTGGTGGTGTTGTCCACGCTCCTCGTGGTCGTGACCTACGCCCTGCGACACGTCTGCCTGCTGCAGTGCTGCGCCCCCGGAGGCGCCAAAGCGGGTGAGGTTCGCGGTCTCCGTTTCTGGCGCCGCTGCTGCCGAAGCCGGGGTTCAGGATCATCTCGATCGATCGATCGTGCTCTTCGCTCAGAGCCGCGGCTACCTGCTGGAGGTGCGGTCGGCGCTTCCGGAGCTGCTGCCGCCGCGGCCGCGGCCTCGCCTCCGACACGTGGATCTCCCGGTGTGGTTCGCGACCGACGTGATAGCGCTCTACGCCCTGCGGTACGATCGAGTGCTGGTGCTACGCCGCCGGATACACCTCGTCGAGCGCCGTCTACAGCTGCCGCTTCCAGCACTGACGCCGCCGCGGCCGAGGCTCCCGAACCTGGAGCTCCTGGTGTCGTTCATGGTCATCGTGATGGTGCTCTACGCAGTGCGCCGCCGTGTGCTGCCGCCGGTGGGGCCAAGGCTTGAGGCGTGAAATGCCTCCGCCTCCGGCGCTGCTGCTGCCACGGCCGTGGCTCAGGAGCGTGGTGCTCGCGGTGCCGTTCATGAACGTCACGTTCACCCTCTGATCCTTTTGCCCTCCAGCAGGCCACCATTTCGAGTTTTCGACTTGCAGTGGAAATGGGCCCGAGTGCAACGCAGATCTTCTTCGATTCGCGGCGCGTTTGCGAAGTCGGCCGGGTCGAAGCGTGACCTGACGGCATGCCTTGACCGAGCTGCCGCAGATGCTATGTTTAACATGTGCGTGCGCTGGTAGGTCCGGGCAGGACCAATGCATGTGCCTGCTCCTCCCCCTCCTCAGGCATTCAGTTACGATGATATGCTTGTCAATGCGCGCCTGGCCCAGCTTGGATGGACTGGCATTGATTTACGATGATATGCTTGGCCAATAGTTGCACATGTGGACGACTGGCTGGGAGGATGGTAGGAGGACGGTGGATGGAGGGTAGTTGGACGTCACCGAGCTTTTCGTCGTGCCAGTTCTGCCCTCCCGCGCCCTCCCTCGGACTAGCATGGCGATAATCGTGCGGTTTTCCGCCGCCGTCTCGACTCACGTTTCCGGGCGTCAGGGCGCGAAGATGTTTTTCCTTCCCCTCCCGGGAAGACGAACTGTTGTTGTACGTTCCTTGTGCGGCAACACCGTATAGGAGCTCAGTCGGGTCGGAGTGGTCAGGCAGCCTACTCGCGACTCTCCCCTTCGGTCTGCCCTCCTACCGAGCTGGAAGTTTTGGATCTGCGTCCCAATCTTATTCTCTTCTCTCGGATATTATCATACCTCCCCTCGGTCTTGCCCCTTATCCTTCCCTTCCGGTGCAGAATGAGAGCTACGACGAACTGGCCATTAGTCGTGCCAGCCCCGTGCAGTTCCGTCCAATCTGGGGGTATGTGGGGACAGGACGGGGGCGGGGAGATTCACCAAACCTTGGCGCCCGTGCTGCATGTACGCACTGTTGCATCGTTCCCAGTTGCCACAGCCAGCGTCTGCATCTAGTTGAGTGCCGCACTCTCGTGTCAGCCCCAGCGGTTAATCACGCTCGCAATCCCAAAAAATCCCCCCCACCCGCCTCTGCCCTCCGCATTCGGGGGGCACAGCCGCATACCCCATAGCAAGCTCCGCTAAAGACCCGCACGCTTCGTGCATGGCGCACCCGCACCCGGCTCGGCACACCCGTCTCACACGTGTCGAGGCCCCATCTGGGAGCTCCACCGAAGGCCCCGGCGGCACAGTCCGCACGGCCTACCCGCACCCCATGCGGAACGCCCATCACACGTGTCGAGGCCCCATATGGGAGCTCCACCGAAGGCCCCAGCGGTACAGTCCGCATGGCGTCCCCGCACCCGACTCGGAACGCCCTTCACGCGCTTCGTGGCCCCAGAAGGGAGCTCCACCGAAGGCCCCAGCGGTACAGTCCGCACGGCGTACCCGCACCCGATTCGGAGACCCCTTCACACGCTTCGTGGCCCCAGGAGGGAGCTCCACCGAAGGCCCGAAAGGCACAGTCCGCATGGCGAGCCCGCACCCGGTTCGGCGCACCCCTCAAACGTTTCGTGTTCTCATAGAGATCTCCGCCGAAGGCCCCAGCGGCACAGTCCGCACGGCGTACCCGCACCCGATTCGGCACACCCCTCACACATTGCGTGCATGGCGTACTGGCACCCGGTCTGTCACACAACTCACACGCATCGAGGTCTCATGGAGAGCTCCACCGAAGGCCCCGGCGGGACAGTCCGCATGACGTACCCGCACCCGCTCCAGCACACCCCTCACACGCGTCGTAGCCTCATAGGGAGCTCCACCGAAGGCCCCAGTGGCACAATCCGCATGGCGCACTGGCACCCGCTTCGGCACATACCTCAAACGCTCCGTGACACCACAAGGAGCTCCATCGAAAACGACTCTGACAAATGCGGTGCTAACAACTGCAGATGGTTGGGTCCTTCGCCAAGACACTTCTTTCACGCCGACCACTTTCACACGTTTTCGGACCTCGGACCATCACACATCGATCTGGCTTGGGAAATGCAGCAGAAACATAAGGTCTGGAGCGAGTGTCCTGCTTCGTCACTTGTTCTTCATGACGTAGGATCTCAGGGGAGACAACTACTGGGAGGTCTGCGCCAAAACGGTTCAAAGAGATCACGCCCGATCAAGAGAGCAAGACCACGAATCCAGAATAACCAAAATCAAACCCAACATTGAACGGTACTAAACGGCACCAGACAAGATCTGGCAAGTTCCCGGGCATGAACATGTATGCCAGCGCCGATGCTGAATGCAACCTCCCAGGAGTTGCATCCTAAAGACAGGAGGTAGCTGTCAGTGCAGTGTGTCCTTGAGCCAGAACGGCTTGAACCAGAGGGGTTATGAACGGACATGCGCGCACGCATATGCAAACGCAGACACGCGGACTCGCACCCTGGTCCTCCGATGGCGAAATAACAGCACCGCTCTCGCAGACAAGCAACGGATCCAAGGCAACCTTCGAGCGCACGTTGTGCACGCAGAACCTGCCTCTGCTCCTTTACGTCCTCCTTCCTGCTCCTCATCCTCCCCCACCCATCCTATCTCCTTGCCATCGCTCGGACGTCCACTCACCGTGCATGTTTCGGTGTCGTGCGTGTTTGTCCCAGCCGTCCTGTGGTGCTGGGTCCACGTGTTGAGGAGTAAACGCCCCGCAACACCTCACTCCCGCCCTCCTCCCTCTTCCTCATCCAATCCCTGCCTATGCCCTTCACATGTCTCTGTTTCGGCACACCCCTCACACGCTTCGTGGCCCCATACCACCGGAGGCCACAGCGGCACAGCCCGCATGGAGTAAAAGCACCCGATTCGGCAAAACTCTTCCACGCTTCGTGGACCCATAGTGAGCTCCACCGAAGGCTCCCGTGGCACAATCAGCATGGCGTACGCGCACTGGATTCGGCACACACACACACACACACTTCGTGGACCCATAGGGAGCTCCACCGAGCGGTACAGTCCGCATAGCGTACCCGCACCCGATTCGGCACACACCCCTCACGTTTCGTAGCCCCATAGGTCCCTCCACCGAAGACCGCAGCGGCACAGCCCGCACGCCCTCACACGGTCGGCACACCCGCCTCACAAGCCTCGTGGCCGCATGGGGAGCTCCGCCGCAGGCTCAGCGGCCCAGTCCGCATGGCGTACCCGCACCCGATTCGGCACACCCGTCTCACACGCTCGGTGGCCCCACAGGGAGCTCCGCTGAAGGCCCCAGTGGCAGTCCTCATGGCGTACCTGCACCCAGTTCGGCACAGCCCTCACACGCTTCGTGGCCCCATGTATGGAGCCCCACCGAAGGCCCCAGCGGCACAGTCCGCAGTGCGCAGCCGCACCCGATTCGGCACACCCCTCGCGCGCTTCGTGGCCCAATGAAGAGCTTCACCGAATCCCCCACCGACGCGGCACGCTTTTCACACGCACCGTGACCCCATAAGGAACGGCACCGAAGGCACCAACTGAACAATCCGCATAGCGTGCCCGCACCCGATTCGACACACCCCTCACATATTTCGTGGCCGAAAAACTATGGAGCCCCACCGAAGGCCCCAGCGGCAACGTCCGCATGGCGTACAGGCGCCCGACTCGGCACACCCCTCACACGTTCTTGGGCCCCCTGCTCAACCGAAGGCCCTGGCGGCACAGCCCGTATGGCGTACCCGCACTCGATTCGGCACACCCCTCTCACACGCTTCGCGGCCCCACAGTGAGCTCCACCGAAGACCCCAGCGGCACAGCCTGCATGGCGTACCCGAACCCGACTCGGCACACCCCTCACACGTTTCTTGGCCCCAGATAACTTATCTGTAACGTGGGGATCGCGCCAAATCTGGGGGGGGGGGGGGGGGCAAAGCGGGCCCTCTCCAACCGCGGATCTACGAATCTCAGAAAGAAAATTAAAACATAAAAATGTGCCTCTAAACTTTCTGCCATTGGTCAGAGCTGACAGATAAGGAGGCCCACCGAAGGCACCAGCGGCGCAGTCCGCATGGCGCGTGCCCGCACCCGATCCGGCACACCCCTCTCGCACGCTTCGTGGCTGGCGAGAGACCAGACCGTCTGCACTTGCGAGCGCCGCGAGGCAAGTGGAAGGGGAAAGGGGGGCCAGCCCAAGGACTGCGGGAACAGTACAGTCGGGGCGTTGACCTAAGGAACCCTGAATAAGGAACGAGGCCCCTTTTCTCCATAAGTGAAACTTCGATTTCCCATCGAGAGCACAAGGAAAACCTGAGGCAAGCTGCGAAACAATCAAGGAACACGGAGCACCTCCCCAACGAAAAGGGCTCCTTCTTCAGGGCCCCGACTGTAGGAAAGGCGCAGCGGGGACTGGCTCGCGGGGGGGGGATGTTGCTTTTGGCCCGAGCCCAGAATGCAGCCGATGTCGTGCCCATCTCCTTCGCAGCTCGTTGGCCCCCCAAAGATTTCCATTGTGCGTTGCGTTCCGGCCCGTCTGGCGACACGAAGCGTGTGAGACGGGTGTGCCGAAACGGGTGCGCGTACGCGCCATGCGGGCTGTGCCGCTGGGGCGTTCGGTGGAGGCCCCTAATATGGGGGCCGCGGGACGTGTGAGGGGTGTGCCGAATCGGGTGCGGGTACGCCATGCTTGTGCTGCTACGGCCCTTCGGTGGGGCGTCCTAGAAGGCCACGTGACGTGTGAAGGGTGTTTCGAATCGGGTGCGTGTACGCCATGCGGACTGTGCCACTGGGGCCCTCGGTGGAGCTCCCTATAGGGCCACCAAACGTGTGAGGGGTGTGCCGAATCGGGTGCGGGTACGCCATGCGGACTGTGCCGCTGGGGTCTTCGGTGGAGCTTCCTATGGGGCCAAGAAGCGTGTGAGACGGGTGTGCCGAATCGGGTACGGGTACGCCATGCGGACTGTGCCGCTGTGGCCTCCGGTGAGGCTCCCTACTATGCGGCCACGAAGCTTGTGAGAGGGGTGTGCCGAAACGAGTGCAGGTACGCCATGCGGACTCTGTCGCTGGGGCATTCGGTTGAGCTCCCTCTAAGACAGCGAAACGTGTGAGAGAAATGTGCCGAATCCGGTGCGGGTACGCCATGCGGACTATGCCGCTGGGACCTTCTTTGGAGCTCCTTCTGGGGCTACGAAGCGTGTGAAGTGTGTGCCGAATCTGGTGCGGGAGCGCCATTCGGATTGTGCCGCTGCGGCCGTCGGTTGAGCTCCATATGGGGCCGCGAAACGTGTGATGGGTGTGCCGAATCAAGTGCGGGTACGCCATGCGGACTGTGCCAGTCGGGCCTTCGGTGTGGGGCTCCCTATGGGGCCACGAAGCGTGTGAGATGGGTGTTCCGAATCGGGTCCGGGTACGACATGCGGGCTGTGCCGCTGGTGTCTTCGGTGGAGCTCCTTATGGGGAGCCGGAGCGTGTGAAAGGTCGTGCAGCATCGGGTGCGGGGTCGCAATGCGGGCTGTGCCGATTCCGCTTTCGGTGGAGATCCATATGGGGCTACGAAGCGTGTGAGAATGGGTTTGCTGAACCGGGTGCGGGTACGCCATGCGGACTGTGCCGCTGGGGTCTTCGGTGGAACTCCCAATGGGGCAACGAAACGTGTGAAAAGAGTGTGCCGAATCCGTTGCAAGTGCACCGTGCGGACTGGAGAACGGGGGATTCTGGGGTGGCGGTTTTTGGGGGGCCGACGTGCGGCACGATTGACTTCCGAGGTGCGCGTTGCAACGCGGGTGGGGGTGAGAAGGAGAGCCTGGTAGATCGAGAGGGAGCGGGAAAGAGAGAGGGAGGGAGGGAGGGAGGGTCGGAGATAGAGAGAGAGAGAGAGAAAGAGATAGAGAGAGAGAGAGAGAGAAATAGAAAGAGAGAGAGATAGATAGAGAGAGCCAGAGAGAGAGAGAGAGAAAGAGAGAGTGTGAGAGAGAGAGAGAGAACAAGGCGCGGGAGCGGTGCGGTAGGGGGGATGGGGAGAGGGAGGGAGCGGGAGAGGGAGGAAAGGGCGAGAGGCCAGACGCCCGCGGCGCCGCCTGGGAAGGGGGGGAGTAAAACATGTGTGTAAAACATCGGCCAGACCCACCTGGTATTCCCGTATTTCCCCACCCCCCCCCCCCGAGAAGCGCTCGAGGGGGGGCCGCCGCTCCGGTGCCGCCGCTGCTGGTTCGAGGGCCGGCCCCGCCGCCGCCGCTTCCGAGGTCCCCTGGTGCCCCTTAGGCCCCCTGGTCCTCCTCCCCCCTTTTGGACGCCCGAGTTATCCGGGGTAACTCGGGTCCGGGGTAACTCGGGTTTGGGTTCCCGAGAAACGAACCCGAGTTAACCCTGACCCGAGTTACCCCTGATGATTCGGGGCTCTGGACGCCCGAAATATCCGGGGTAACTCGGGTCCGGGATAACTCGGGTTCGGACTCCCGAAAAACGAACCCGAGTTAGCCCTGACCCGAGTTACCCCTGATGATTCGGGGCTCTGACCCTTTGCCTGCCCCTTGCGTTCTTGTTTCTGTTCGTCCACGGCGGCGCGCTGGCGGCGGCCCTGACAACGATTGTTTCAGACGGGTGGCTCCTGTGGAATAGCCCTGGTACGATGCCCTGTATATTGTGGTGATGCTCCACTGCTGATGCGATGCTCCAGTGCTACTAGGCGAAGCAGTGTTTGGCATTCATTGGTCATGCTTGGAGCTGTTTGCTAACGAGTGTTCCTGCTTGGCCTTGGTTCGTTGTGCTTGGCGTTGCTTGGTTGTGTTGCGGCATTGAACGATCGCGCTTGGCATTGCGTGGCATTGGTTGATCATGCTTGGCGTTGATTGATCGCGCATGGCATTGAATGGGCGTGCTTAGCATCGCTTGGCATTGGTCGGTCATGGTTGGTGGTGCTTGGCAATGTGCACCCCCGCTCTTGCCATTGGATGGTCGTGCTTGGCATTGGTTGGTCGTGCTTGGCGTTGTTTGGGATTGTTTGGTGACCCATGGCGCTGCTTGGCATTAGTTTGAGATTATCAGCATTGGTGGGTCGTGCTTGGCATTGCTTTTAACTGGTGGGTCGTGGCTGGCCGTGCTAGGCAATGGGTTGTCCTGCTCTTACCATTGCCTGGCATCTTTAGGCGCTGCTTGGCATTGTACAGTCTTCAGATGCTTAAGGAACCCTTGTTTGAATAACCATCACTAAAGAATCCTGGCTGAGGAACCTTCACTCAGAAATCCTTAGCAAGGAAAGTTCACAACAAACATCTCATCCTTTTGCAGGCGATATTCTCGAAGTTCGCGAGGAATCTCTATGGGGGAACCCGCATTCGAAATCGTTGCATAGGGCTCCTTAATAAAGTAGCTGTTATAAGAGATCCTTCGTCGGGAGTTCTGGAGGAGCCTTAATCCGGAATCGTGGTTAAGGGGTCCTTAGTGTTGAAGATTTACAGAGGAGTTCGCAGTAAGGAAACTTCACGAAGGAATCTGCAGACGGGAAGATTTACTAACGAGAATTCATTCAGGAATCTGTGCGAGAGAATATTTACTTGGTAAAGGCGCCTTGCTGAGGAATCCTTACTCCGGAACCAATACCAAGGAATCCTTAGCATGGAATATGCACTAAGGGATGCTTATTACAGAATCGCCATTAAGGAATATGTATTAAAGCAGACCGCATCAAGACAGCCGTATCAAGAAACCTGCACTAGAGGATACTTGCGAAGGAGCATTTCGCAATAGCTATGTGCTAAGGAATCTGCGTTAAGGGATCTGCACTGAGGAATGCGCAATGGAGAATCTCCATTGGGGCTTCCTCACGAAGGAATCATCGCGCAGGAATCCTCATTCAGGAATCCTTGCTCTGGGAACTTTACCAATAAACCCATGCGATGGAATCTTCACTCGGGGGTCCTTAACAAGGAATTGAGGAATCCTCGGTGAGGAACGTGCATTGAAGAATCCTCACTATAAGGAACCCTCACTGATTGAAAAATCCTTCGAAAAAAAACATCTGCAGCAAGGAAAATGTACGAAGGAATCTGTAGTAACGAGTATGTACGGAGGACTCATTCAGAAGGACGCTGTGGTGAGGAACCCGTAGTAGGGAATTTTGATTAAGGATTCCTTGCCAAGGAACCGTCAGTGAGGAATCATTACGACGGAATTTAATTCATGAGCCTCGATTAAAGCATCTTTATTGCACAATCTTCATCAAACAACTCTTACGAAGGATTCGTGATTCATGAATATGTCCGACAGAATCTGCATAATGGAATCCTGAGTAAGGAACCCCTCCTGAGGAATCTACGCAAAGAAATCCTAGGAGACGGCGGACGCTGCGCGCAGGCCCTGCCGACCCCCACGGTGACGGCAGACGCCGGGCGCAGGCCCCGCCGACCTCTGCAGTCCCAACGAGGCTCGAATTGCCATCAGGATGCTGCCAACAATGCGCCGGGCGCCGAGGCGAAAACACCGCGTTTGAACAAAATGCGCGGCGCCGAGGCGAGAGCGCGAAATGCCGCCTCGGCGCGGGCCCGAGACCGCCACCACTGAATCCCCCGCCCTCGCGGACTGAGCCGCCGGGGCCTTCGGCGGAGCTCCATATGGGGCCACGAAGCGTGTGAGGGGTGTGCCGCGCTGGGTGCGTGTACGCCACGCGGACTGCGCGGCTGAGGTCTTCAGTGGAGCTCCCTCTAAGGCCACGAAGCGCGCGAGGGGTGTGCCGAATCGGGTGCGGGTGTGCCATGCGGACTATGCCGATGGGGTCTTCGGTGGCGCTCCCTATGGGCCTACGGTGTCACGAAACGTGTGATTGGTGTGCTGAAACAGAAACAGATTGAGGGCAGGGGCAAGAATGGGAGGAGTGAGGGGCAGGAGGAGGGCTGGAGCGAGGTAGCGCGGAGCGCTGTCTTCTCAAAGCGGCGACCCAGCACCACAAGATGGCTGGGAGCACGCACGTGTTCGAGCGATGCAAAGTTTCCTACCTCATACAACTCGTGCACCTCGCACCACGAGACGTGTCGTTAGGGCGGGATTGGAGTCCCACCAGCCCCCTGGGCGTCGGTGGTTTAGGGCGTTTCCTCTTCCACCCCTCCTTCTTCCCCTCCGGGGAAGAATCTACCCCTCCCCCTACCCCCTCCCCGTGGACCTGGAGGAGGGGGGCGCGACGTGTCAGAGCGTCCAAAACGGCCTCGGCGAGGAAGCCCAAATCATTGATTTTACTAAGGTTTGGGCCCCATTTTGGCCTCCTAGGGGGGCAAGGCTAATTGATGTTCCGCCTCCGCACATCTTTGATAAATCTCTTCCAAGATGGCCCCAAGAAGCGCCCAGGAACGCGGCCAAGGGGGGGGGGGCAGGGACGTAACGACATGAGAAGAGGCGCCATGAGATCTGAGGAAATATCATGGCCCACGCCATGAGATCCCCCTCTTGGCCGCCCCCGTAGAGGTGCACGCCCAGCTGAATTCTCGTGGGGCTCCCGCCCGGAAGCTGCGGGCCCACGGGGCGCTCGTCTTTCAAGGGGGGCGCAGCGCCTGGGTCGGTGCCGGAGGTGCCTGCAGAGCAGCACAGGGGAGCTCGGCGAAGGCGCTCCTGCGGAGCAGCGCGGGGAGGGGAGCTGCGGGGCGAGGGGGGAGCTGCGGGAGCCTCTGGGCTAGGCACTGGTCTTCCTCCTGCTGCGGCATTTTTCCTCCTCCTCCTCCTCCTCCTCCTCCTCCTCCTCCTCCTTCTCCTCCCCTCCCCCCAATGCGAAACTGCTTGCTCCACCTCATCCTCACGCTGCCCATCCTCATCCCCCCTGCCCCTCGTGCAGGTGACCTCCCTGCGCTCCTCCTCCTCCTGCGCCTCCTGCTCCTCCTCCTCCGCCTCCTCCGCCTCCTCCTCCTCCTCTCTCCTCCCCTCTCCTCCTCCTCCTCCTCCTCCTCCTCCTCCTCCTCCTCCTCCTCCTCCTCCTCCTCCTCCTCCTCCTCCTCCTCCTCCTCCTCCTCCTCCTCCTCCTCCTCCTCCTCCTCCTCCTCCTCCTCCTCCTCCTCCTCCTCCTCCTCCTCCTCCTCCCTCCTCCTCCCCTCCTCCTCCCCTCCTCCTCCTCCTCCTCCTCCTCCTCCTCCTCCTCCTCCTCCTCCTCCTCCTCCTCCTCCGCCTCCTCCCCCCTCTTCTCTCCTCCTCCTCCTCCTCCTCCTCCTCCTCCTCCTCCTCCTCCTCCTCCTCCTCCTCCTCCTTATGGTGCTTCTCATCCACCCCATCTCCCTGGTACTCCTCCAGTCTGAAATTGATACACTCCCTCCTGGGATACGTCATCGCATTTGGCGCGAGCCAGTCAGCAAAATGAGATTTTCACTGCAGGTGGTGGGGAGCAGTCCAACGTCGGCACTTGAGACCATCGGCGCTACCATGACATCCCAACCTGCCAGCACCACTACCAGGTAAAACTCGGGGACCTTCACTTCCGTTGCGAAGGGCGTGCCGTTTCGAGGGCGTCGCGGGGGGGGTGGGTCCAAGAGGGAGGGGGGCAAAATCATGGCCGGCGGCATGTGCGCGGCCCAGGGGGGCTGGGGACGTATTGAAACAAGAGGTTCGGGCGCCATGAATTGAGTAGGGGTGAGGTGTTACAAGCTTGCTTCCTTCCAGACATGCGGTCGCGATAATCCAGGTGACTCCAGACACAACGTCTCCTGGGTTCGCGGTAACCCCGATAATCCCAGACACCACTTCTCTTGGGTTCCCGAAAATGCCAATAATTCCAGGCACGAATTCCCGTTCGTTCCCGATTGTCAGTAAGCCAAACCATATCGCGGACACAAACCATGGACAACAGTCGTGTGAAATGCTACGCTAGGGTGAGACATTCGTGTCAAGGAGGAATGGGTCCGAGAATGTCGAGGTTTAGGGGGAGAGCGATTGCGACTTGGGATTTATTCTGCGGCGACGCCACACAGACACAGCAAAGTGCATGCGGCGGAGGAGGAGGAGGTGGAAGGTGGAAGAGGAGGAGCGCGACTGGAAGCGGGAGTCGGACGAGGAGGGCGAGGGGCGAATAGGAGGTGGGGCAGGGGGGGAAGCGGAGGAGGAGGAGGAGCAGCAGCAGGAGAAGGAGGAGGAGCAGGAGGAGGAGGAGGAGCAGGAGGAGGAGGAGTATAAGGAGGAGGAGGAGGAGGAGGAGGAGGAGGATAGGAGGAGGAGGAGGAGGAGGAGGAGGAGGAGGAGGAGGGGGAGCAGGAGGAGGAGGGCGCTGGGCGATCTGGTCGCTTCTGCACCTCAGGCGGGGCCCGGCAGCTCGGTCTTCGGCTCGTCGGCGCCGCCGCCCGCCGCCCCCGCGCCGGTGGACTAGTCCGTGGAGCCGTTGCTCGGCAACGCCGCCGGCTGTCGCATCGATATCGGTCTGGGCTTCGCGGAACTTGCCGTCCAGGACCATCCCGCCGAGGCGCCGCGGCTCCCCCTCGGAGCACCCAAGAGCGATATCGCTTAGGGGCGGCTTACTGTCTTCGAATTAGCGGACCTCCCGGACACCGCCCTGAGCCCGACCTCCCGGAGTCTGCTCCCGACAATATTACCTGTAGAAAATAAGGTTTGAATTCATGTCCGACGATCCGAGAATAAGACACCAATCCCCCCCTAAACGATATCGCTCTTGGATGCCCCGAGGGGGAGCCGCGGCGCCTGGGCGGGATGGTCATGGACGACGAGCTCCGCGAAGCCCAGATCGATGTCGATGCGCCAGCCGGCGGCGTTGCCGAGCAACGGCTCCACGGACGAGTCCACCGGCGCGGGGGCGGCGGGCGGCGGCGCCGACGAGCCGAAGACCGAGCTGCCGGGCCCCGCCTGAGGTGCAGAAGCGACCAGATCGCCCAGCGCCCTCCTCCTCCTGCTCCCCCTCCTCCTCCTCCTCCTCCTCACTCCTCCTCCTCCCTCCTCCTCCTCCTCCTCCTCCTCCTCCTCCTACCTCCTCCTTATACTCCTCCTCCTCCTCTCCTCCTCCTCCTCCTGCTCCTCCTCCTCCTGCTGCTGCTGCTGCTCTCCTCCTCCGCTTTTCCCCTGCCCCACCTCCTATTCGCCCCTCGCCCTCCTCGTCCGACTCCCTCTCCCAATCGCGTTCCTCCTCTTCCACATTCCACCTCCTCCTCCTCCCCCTTCTCCTCCTCCTCCTCCTCCTCCTCCTCCTCCTCCTTTTCCTCCTGCTCCTCCCCTCCTCCTCCTCCTCCTCCTCCTCCTCCTCGAGCGCGTTTCTTTATGTTCGGCGATGACGGGCGTCATGGGGGGGGGGGCGGGGGGGGTATGACGTGACGCCCCCCCCCGCCGTGTGGCTCCGGCAACACAGCCGCGCCCGCGCGCACGACGCGACGAGCGACGAACGACGAGCGACGACGACGACGCGAGCATCATGTAAGTGGCGATCTGCCCATTGCGCCTGTGTGCACCACAACGCTCGCGTGCACCACACCGCGCGTGTGCACCACAGCGCCTGCGCACACCGCAAACAGCCGTGTGCAACGCACCGCCCGTGTATACCACAATACTTGGGAGCACTACAGCGCTGGTATACATACACCGCAGCAGCCATGTGCAACACAACGCCTGTAAACACCACTGTGCTTGCGTGCACCACAACGCCTGTGCACGCCACAGCGCCTGTCTACACCACAGCATCCGCGTGCAACGCCGCGCTGTACACCACAGCGCCTGCGTGCATAGGACAGGTAGAAGGAGCATGTACGTCAGGATCTGCTGCGGACAACTAAAACCCACGCCAGGAAAGTTCTGATAATCGAATGCGACGTTTTTCCCTCTTCCCTCCTCCTTCACCTCCTCCTCCTCCTCCTCCTCTTCCTCCTCCTCCTCCTCCTCCTCCTCCTCTTCCTTTTCCTCCTTCTTACCCCCTGTCGTGCGGTTTGGCGTTGCAACGCACGTGCGCATCTCAGCGCGCACCACAGAATGGTCGATTGAATCGGTTCACTTGGTTCTCGGACGGCCACTTTAGCTGGAGCCTCCTCGACGCAAATGGGGGTTTGGGTGATGCGGGCGGACTCGGGGGGACTCGTAGATTCCAGCGGCGCTCCTTCGTCCATGACGATTTGTTTGGCATTGTCTTCTCTGGAATCCACATGCGCTCCATGTTGTCACAAGGATCCCTTCTGAAGTTCTATACACAACAATGGTGCTGTGTTGCACACGGCGGATGTAGTGCACACAGGCGCTGTGGCGTACACAAGCACTGCAAGTCGAAAACAAGCTGGTAAGCTTAGGTATGTGTTACGCTTTAAGCGTTGCCATATCCCAGGCTTTGGCTCATATCGCATGAGCAAGAGAGCAAGACGAAGCATGGGATCTGGAGTAAAGGATAGGATGGGCATCGTCAATGGAAAAGGTATTTTCCGATCTCTGATGCAAGTCGTGCGCCTCGGTGAGGCACAATCACATATTTGGCCGGGCCCGGCTTGAGCCAGGCACGGCAGCGGTACATGCTCGATTTATACCTCGCCTTTAACCTTCTCCGTTTAAAGTCGGAGGGGGAGGAGACGAGCAGGCACCGCACTTCTACATTATGCGGAAAAACAGTGCTAAGCAGCAGCGGCTGCCTACAAGGAAAGGGCGCGCGAGTAGCCTCGCTACCGGCGAGTTTCCTCGCTATTAAAGCGCACCTGCCCGCGGGTTTCCCCGCTAGCTCGGGAGGCAGGGCCGTCCTGAGACGACCTGCCCGCCCTATACGGTGTATGTTTCTTCAGCTCGTGCTTGAAGGATTGCTGGCCGGCCATTACTTGTAGGAGCAACGCGCGGTCAATACTACCTTTGGTATGACCATCGGCAGTCATATCCCGCGTGTCACACCATTGAACGCTTTCAACGATTCCGCGCTCCATCATCTGGCGGATCCAGCTAATGTGCCCAAGCAGAGTACATTCTGTGGGCTTCTTCAGATCTTTGCTAGACAAAGACTTGAAGACAGACTCGGCATCAATAGTCAGAGTGACTTTGATACATAGACCACCCATTTCCAATATGTTCTTTAACTGTGTGGGGGTCAATGGTCCCGAGTGTAGCTCGTGGAGCGTTACAATGGTCGGGTAGCAGTCTTCCAAGTTGTGGGCTGCTGCCAGTGTTTCCGCAGAGTAGCTCGAACGCACCTGCAGTCGATGAGACTTGCAGTATGCGTCCACCAGGTGCACGACGGGTTTCCCCGCTTGCGTGTGGCCACGCCTCAGCAGGTTAGCCCCGCGGATACCATAGCCTTTGACTTCGTCGTCTTCATCTCCGTTGAGACGACGATAGCCAGAATCGCTATGCAGGTCGACTTCTCCTGTTGGGGTCATAGCTTGATACACGATCTTCTTCGGACCTGCCTGTAGTTTTCTGGTAACCGCGTTTAGTCGTCGTACCTGGATGTTTGTCGGTTCCTGGATACGTTGTAGTGAGACAACATAGACCATCAGCCATACCTGCGTGATCAACGCATAGGCTAGAGCGCCACGAAGACTGACGAACATATCAGAAATCGTCTTTGTCGCTTTGCTCTCAGGATCAGCTCCTGTGAGTTCTGGATGTGTGATAGGACGAAGCTGTTTGATGTATTCGTCCTGATCAAGAGTGACGCTCCCATCATCGGTCTTGTTATACCGAACGGCACAATTTGTGTATGTGTGCTTGTTCAGTTTGCACTTCCCAAACGTATCTTCAACACACTTGACATACTTGTCAATAGCCTCTTCCTTCCCAGTCATATTATAGGCATCGAGAACAGTATGCATGGCTTTATCAGGAATCTCTGTGCCAGCTGCCCAGCGAATACAACGGTCGATGATGTGAAAAACAATATGTTCCTGTTTGTAAAAGAAAAGATCACATTCGACTTCCTCGTTGAAACGTCCTGGCAGTGACACAGAAGGCATCACCGTGTTGCCTGGTTTGTCCCAGGCTCGACATTCTCTACACGAGTCACAAATGCCTTTGATCAGACTCAAACGGGTTTCACCCAGACCAACCTTGGTTAGAATCATCCGCATTTTTGGCTCCTTGGCATGAAACCATCTCAGGTGGAGTTTGCGGAGTTCTCGCTGCACTACAGCTGGGTCGAAGCTGCGCAGGTTTTGGAGGCTGAGCTGAACGTCGAAGCGAGTCCAATCAGGGAGCCTTGGCCTTGGCCTCGGCTCTGCTTGAGGCTGCGGCGGTGGTGGAGGATCTCCTCCCTCCATGCGTCCGCGCCTTGCTGCAACTTGTGGCAGTCTACGGTGATCGTCAGAGCTGCCAGCGCCACTGTTGCCACCATTAGCCCCGTCGGCTCTGGTGATGTCATGGCTGCTGGCGCCTGCGGTTGGATCGCCCTCACCAGGCCGTGGCGGCCTAGGCGCGCGTATGCGCGCTCTCGCGGCCGGCGCCGCTTTTGCGGCTGGCGCCGCTTCTGCGGCTGGAGCCGCTTCCGCGGCTGGCGCCGCAGGAGCGGCTTGCCCCGCCGGGCGCGGCTGGCCAAAGTTATCTGGCAGCTTCCATTTTTCGGCGAATCTGCATTGGCCAGATATCTTGGTGTGGTGAGGATTGCTCTTCTGATATTCCTTCTTACAGCTTGGACAGTCCCAGTAATACGGTTCAACATCATACCACCGACACATCTTCGGATCCCTGCTGTGCTTTGGTGATTGCTTGTAGTTGTTGTCCACACAGCCAGGGCACCCAAGACCGCCAGGTGGTGGTCGCCAGATTTCTCCGTTTGGGTGTCTCCGGATTGTTGGGTCGTCCAAGTCGTAGCCAGCACTGTTTGTTACGAACGCATAGCTGCGTTCACGATTCGCGAATGGATCGCGACCGTAAGCAAACAGGTCTTTGGCGATTTGCACCGCATCAACGATCAGTGACTGCATTCTGTAGGTATACTGTGCCGCCCTTGCTAGTTCTTTGTTACAAGCATTGGCGTGCACATGATTACCTGGACAACGCTTGCCTCTGAAAGGTGCCAACAACTCTTCTTTGTTTGCCATCATCTGTGTTGGCTTGCGGATGTATTGTCCAAATGAATCTTTGAGACCAGTCGTGCACTGATCAATAATCGTTTGGCAAGTGACCTTGCGTTGTGCCAGTTCCTTCCATGGCTGGATCTCATCCACCCACGTGCCCATTGGTTGTTCCCTGAGAAAGAAACGTCTTAGGTCGTCTTGTAATAGAGCGACTGTTCCACAGAACGTGATGTGAGGCAGGTCCTCTTTGTGGTGTTTAAGCCACGTATCATGATTGACCTGTGCATTGAAATAGGAAGGAAGTCCAGTAGTTCTGCAGCTTGGCTGCAGAATCGTGATCTTGACAAAGCAAGTCTTGAGGTAGTGGAGGACTGCTCTTTGTACTTCCGAGTTTCCAAGGTCAACCATAGATATCTTGTCAAGGTTCCCGCCTGACGAGAGTCCCCTCTTGAAGGCTAATATGGATATACCACCCTTGCCCCCACATAATTCAAGCATGTCCACTTGATTGTTTCTGCCGTAGCATAATGACTGGACCATCGAGAAGACATCAGCATGTGAGTCAGCGGGTTGCCCCGCCGGTAACATCATGAAGATGTCCTCTGATTCGCTGTCCGAGTCCGAGTCGTCAAGAGGAACGTCGTTGAAATATGTGGAGCAGTCAAGCCCTTTGAGGTCCTCTCCACAGTCGTCGTTACCGTCTTCCACTTTCTTCGGGACTTTCTTCGGTTTGATGCCGGCCTCTTTGTCAGCTTTCTGCTTTTCTTTCTGTTTTATCCTGGCATCAGTGGGCAACGCAGTTTCCGCGGAGAGATCCGCTGCGGAGGAATCCGCTGTTAAGTCAGGAAATGGCGGAATTTCAGGAAGGTTGTTGGTGGGTCGCGTTTGGCAACGCTCAATCGAAGGGGGAGGAGATCGATCGTCGTCGACGATCGTCACACGCTTTGGGCGTGGCCTTCGCGACTCACCATTGCCATGAAGAACTGGAGCCGGAGGCTCCCAGTATAGCCGAGTACTGATGTTTGTAACCCCATCAGGTAATGGAGCTACATAATTGTACCCAGTTGGCTGATCCTGGATTCTGATATCTTGAACGATCTTATTCGTGTCCAGGTCGGTCGTGACTCTACGAACAACATGGTCCCATTGAGGGCCCTTTTGTGGACATTGGACGTAGTGTCTGACCTTTTTGTCAACGCGAATACACACGCTGAGGTGTACCGCACTCCGCTCATTCCTGATCATGTTGGCTTTATCGAGTTGATCAAGGAAGCGTGCAATAATGATAGCCAAAGTTTTATACCGAAACTCGGCACGTTGCTGATCTTGGCCATACCAATCCAAATCATGCTCCTTGTGTGAGCCACAAGTACATTTCCATAAGTTTATCGGTATATGAGGACAAGATGTAGCAACTTGTATATAAGAACCACTGGGATATTTACTGGATCGGTCAAACTTGATACCGAAATGACAGAGTCTGATTCGTATAATGCTTAGCTTCAAATCTTCGATAACATCTTTGATCGGACCCTGTTTCCAGAAATACCCGGGTGGCCCCAGGATAACTATCTGCATTCTCAGAGCACGCGCTTTGATCAGGAGATTTTGTATACGTTGATAATGTGGTCCCGCCCTCTTTCCTGGAGTACGAACGTACCAATCAGAGGGTGTGGCCACCCACAACATATTGTAGTCTCCTGCCAACAAATTTCCCAAATACTGTGTTCCAGTTGAAGTCATTACCTCATTATGGGTAATCCGGTCGCATATATATCCACGGGTTCGGAGTTCAGCGCAAGCTGTGCGAATATCTTCGATGACGAGACATTTTGAATGATATTTTTCCTCTCGGGCCTCAGCGCGGCCAACGTATGTCGCGAGGAGGCCGGTATTCGGCTTCTCTTCGCAAGCGAGCGCCGCCGGCGCGCCCGCCTGCCCCCGTCAGCGGCGGTCGTGTGACCACGTTGCCGTCTGACTCGGGGGCATGCTGTTAGCGGATGGCTCCGCAGGAGTCGCTGGTGCGGCTACGCTCACGATCTCCACGCGGGTTGGCCCCGCAGAGTCCGACGAACCTCCGCCCGTGTAGCTTGGTGGTGGTGGCGGTGTCGCGGGTGGCCCCGCTTGGTTCTCAGGCGTCCATTTATTCACCGCCTCCTGGACTGCCCAAAATATCTTGGACTTCAGGGCATCCTTCATATGTGGCCAGGTCCCTTCGGGACACTGTTGGCCCTCCCACCAGCTGTTCAGCGTCCTGTCCACGATCAAACGGGTCGTGTCTTCCAGGAGCTGCTTGTCGAGATACGGCTCGACAATGTACGTATCAGTCGTGACGGTCATGGACTGTCCCGTCGCGGGTTGCCCCGCTGTGGTCTCGGCGGGTGGCCCCGCACTTACTCCGGCGGGTGGCCCCGCACCTACACCGGCGGGTGACCCCGCATTGACGGGGTCCTCTTCGTTCTCCGTCTCGGTGTAGCCATCTCGACTGCTGCGGATTGTGAAGGTGTTCGTGACCGTCTGGCTTTTAGCCCCGTCATACAAACCGCAGGGAATGGCTAGATGTCCTGAGGGAGTTTTCTTCGCCCTCAGGACCTTGGCGCCCCTCCCCAGCTTCAGAGTGTAATCACCGCTGGGGAAGATAACCTTCTGGTAGCCTGGCTTCAGCACGATGATCGTGTCACGTGCTTCCATGGCACCAAGGCCCCAGATGGCCGGGAGGTTGGCACCCGAGCCTTCTGCGATGTTGGAGGCATACTCCTCGATACGGGGGCTTGCCTCATTGGCGTATTGCACCCCGATCTTGAAGTTGCCCATTTTCCGACATATCGCAGCACCCTCACCGACACCGTTGATGTAGAGGGTCTTGCTCAGGGTGCATATGGCGGGTCTGTGATTGTACCTGGCCATAGCCTCCTGGAAGGTTCGCGCCGTATTGGCTCCAATGATGTTCACGTTGGAGCCAATGTCTAGCATGAACGAGATGCACGGCAGTCCGTCTTCGTCGGGAAAGAATGTCCCATTCCGCGCTGCCAGAGCCATCGTACCATGGTCATCGGTGTGGTACGTAATCTGTGAACCGAGTGTGCCTTTCAACAGGCGTTGTTCAAGCACCCATTGGCTCATGGTTAACTCGGTGCACCACATCTGCTCATATTGGCGGCGCTCCTCTACGGTAATTGGTTCCTGTTCAAGAACCCAATAATTCGCAGAGAGTGTGGACATCCATTCACCTCCTGGCGGCAGCGTGTCCGTGTCGTCACGTGCATAGGTCAGCCCTTTTGTATCGATCATGAATGTGGTGTGGAACTGGGCTGCCTCCGCGCTCTCAGCGCTTGCCCGGCTCCTAGCGCTGACCGGGCTTGCCACACGTGAGGTCCTGGATGATCCAGTCGGCCTGCGCGTCCGCCTCCGCTCCTGCCACTCCGCCTGATGTTGGCCTCCATTGCCCTCAGGAATCCTGGATTCGGAGGTCCATTTGCGGGTGGCCCCGCTTTGGCGGCGGGAGCCGCTTCGGCGGGTGGCCCCGCTGCTGGGGGCTCCTGTGCTCGAAGCGTAGGCAGGATTGGCATCTGGATGCCTTGCTCTGGCGCTGGCCAGGGGGATGCCTGTGCAGCTGGGGCACGTGCGGATGGCTCCGCCGAGTGTGCGGCTCGAGCCTCTAGTGCCTCCACTGCTTCCCGTAGCCGACGCATTTCCCGGGCATCTGCCACGTACCTTTCCTGCTGGCGCGCTTGTTCCGACTCAGCGTCGCGCTGTCCAGCATACGGGAAATGTGCTGTAATTATGCCCGGCCCACGACATACAGCGCAGGGGGCCTCGTTTGGCGCACCTGGCCGCTGATTGCGGACGTGCTGCTGTGCAACGCGATCCCAGCATATATCGTGGAAGAAGTGCCCACACGCCAGTCTCCACACTGTGGTGCCCATCTCGTAGGTGTCCATACAGATTGGGCACTGTGTGAAGTTGTAGTCTGAAATGACTGGAGCAGGCACGTCTGGGCGAGTCCGAGCTTGGCGCTCGAAAGTGGTTTCGCCCTCCCGATATGGCGTCGGTGGCGGCCGTCTATCTGTCCGTTCAGCGGGTGGCCCCGCGTCTGCGGGTGTCCCCGCTTGGTTTTCACGCTCGATCCTTCTCTGGATCGCGCGTTGTTGGCGCAGCCTGGCGTTGTCCCGAGCCTGCTGCCTAGATGCCAGTATCGCTTGCTGCGTGTCGTGCACGTCGCGGATGTAGTCTGGCATGCTGCCCATAGCGGCTGGCACCGCGAGACCAGCTGGCTGAACTACGGTCTCGGGGTCCGTCGGCGTGGGCATGTAGGCGTAGTGCGGCATAGACTGCGCATCGACCGCTCGTGTAAACTGCAAACGAAACATCTCATTGGCAAGATTCCGAGTGTATTCGTTCGCAGGTGGCCCCGCAATCATAGGAGTGTTATTCATCTGCGCGTAGTACTCCGGGTACATCGGCGCGTCCATGGCCTGTGCCTCTGCTGGTCCATGATTGTCCCATCCATATATTGGGTGTGATGCTATTCCTGGAATAAACACCTGTCGATATGGATTCGTGGGATCAGCATTTGGAGCATCTTCAGAAGTCCAGCTCCAGAGAGGCCGAAAGTCGCCATGATTCGTAACATCTATGTTGCGGTTCCGCAACAGGCTGGGCACTCTATCAGCTTGTTGCTGCAGAAAGGTAGCCTGTGCTCTCAAGTTGGCTGCCCGACGTTCGTAGTCTGAACCTTGCTGTCCGTCAGCGGGTGGCCCCGCATGTGCGAGTGACTCCGCAGGCGTTCGCTCGGCGGGTGTCCCCGCAGCCACTCCTCCTTCACTACCCCTCGGAGTGCCAAAGGGAGTGGTTGCCTGGAGTGCTGCTGCGAGCGCCGGATTCCCGCGAATCGCCTGGAGTCTTTGCCACAAGCTGTTCTCGCTCGTTTCAGACGGCGGAGTCCGAAACGGCGAGCCACCATCTGAACCGCCCATAGGGACAAACCTCGCACCTCCAGCTTGCTGCGGAGGGCGTTGTGGTTGTGGTCCTAGGACGCCTGGTGGCCCCGCAGGAGGGCGCAGGTTCCTCTGCTGTGCGTCTTGGATACCTGTATGCACCGCCCACGGGTCAGCACGGTATAGCTGATCGGTTAGTCCAGAGACGTCGGCTGATGTCAAATGGCTGTTGAGGGCCTGGACCCATGACTGCTGGTCCGGCCTCCAAGGAGATGCTACCGTTGCTACTGGTGTGACCACTTGTTGCCATGAACCGTCCGAGGTGTCTACCGCGGGTGTCCCCGCACCTGCGGGTGGCCCCGCTTCAGGCATGACCTCGTCCTCCTGGGCATTCATCATGAGGACTGTCTGTGTGTCGTACGGTCGTGGAGCAACATCTTGCTCGGTCATGACCAAATTGAATGGACGACCGTCCGTCTTAGTCCAGCCCTTTAGGTACATGGCGTGATCTTCCATTACACCCAGAGTTCTGTCACACATTTTAAGTGGCAGGTAGTCATCGGTGCGAATCCTGTCCGCGGGTTGGCCCCGCCTCCGCGACTTGTCATAAGCCAGCGGATTGCTCCAGGCTTCGCCGACCCGATATTTCGCAATGCTCACAATCTGGAGGATATGATCGGGCGGTATACGTCCGTCGTGGCCCCGTGTCATGACTATGTCATTTGCTGATCTCCATAGAGAGAAGCCACTGGACAGCATCTTGTTGATGCTGCAGAATATGAGCACCTCCGAGTCAGGACGGATGCCCGATTGAATCCTCGGGTCGCCCGGGAGGTAGGGGCAGCCGTGCACAAATTGGCGCCCCCCCTTCCTTTTAGGGTTGTCCTGTGCGAGGCATGAAAGGCCATTAGCAAGAATGTCCTTGACATACTCCCACTGTGTCCCGTGGATGAAATATACTGGGTCGTCTGGTTCTTTCATCCATGTTGTGATCGGCTTGTACAGCGACTCGGGACAGTGGATGCCTGGACTGCTGTGGCCGTTCGTGGCTCTGATGAAGTACTGTGGCCTGCGTGCCTTTGGTCGAAACCTGGGAGGCAGCAGCATGCTGTCCTCAACGCACTTCATCTGGAGCCTGCCCTTCTGCATGCCGTGATGGTCAATCATCTCACAGCAGTTTAGCAGCACCCAATACACGTATGACGTGTGGGGCCTGCCCTTGATCAGCACCTCGTGCATTTCACGATAGCCTTTCCACTGATCATTTTCAGTCCAGTTTGTCAGCAGATCGTCAACGACAACCCAGCCATCGTATGGATCGAAAGTGCTGATCTTTTCGAAGTGTCGGCTGAATCCGTCCTTCCAATATGGACTGTGGCGTAGGGCTGTGGAAAACCATATTGACACCTTGGTCATCTGCCCTTCACGCGGCAAAGTCGGATCCATGCCGAACCTCTCCATGACCTTCAGGAGCTCTGCTTTATGCTGCGCAACGCGTAGTGGCGGCCTGTCTCGCAACATATTTCCCACGGTTTGTTGTTCACGTTCCCAGTCGTTGCGGCACTCGAAGTTACGACGATCAGGACAATTAATGACCTCGTATCGGTCAGTATCGTCTGGAGTGACTCGTGGGTTTATGGTGCGCTTCGGGCCTTTGCCTTCAATGCCTTGCCAGTATTCGATGGCTCCCAGAGGGATGTTCCTAAGAACAGACATTATTGGCTGCCCGTGTGCGGGTGGCCCCGCTAATGCCGCTGGCGGCGCTTTAACGGGTGGCCCAGCAGAGCCTGCGGCTGACGAGGCAGCTCCTGCGGATGACTCCGCGCCAGGGTTCGGGTGACCTTCGTCAGCAGCTGCATCATCGGTTAGTTTCTGTTGGTCGCCAAATTCTTTGAGGACTCTGAAGCGTTCTTCCCTTGAGAGAGTGCCTTCTGCGGGTGTCCCCGCTGCTACGGCTGGCGCCGCTTTAGCGGGTGGCCCCGCAGAGCCCTTGTCCTCCTTAGCCTTGGCGGCCGCTTCTGCCCGCACCGACCTCATCCCAGCTTCGGGCTTCGGCTGCGCTTTCATTCGTGCCGAACCTGGTCGTGGTGCAAGGCGCGGCTGATGCAGAGTTGGAGTCCAGTCACCTCGGAAAGCTGCCTGAGGCTTGTCGCGAACTTCGTCCTTGACATCGCCTTGGGTCGCCTGTGGCATCGGGGTCGATGGTCCAGCAAAAGCCTTCTTCCTCTCTGTCACGGACAGACCGGGAGGATCTGCCGGCTCAGGGTCGTCCGTCTTGGCGATCCCTCTGGCCTTCGCCCGCCCACGTGTGCCTTCGGGGCTCTTGGACGGGTGCCTTTTCGCAGGAGTCGGTGAAGACGAGGAGTCGGCTTTAGGTCTTGGAGGTGGTCTGCTGCCCTTGCCCGGTTGTGGACCAGGAGGGTCTCTAGGAGGGCCTTCTGGCTGGCCATGATCATGGATGACCTGCCTCATCTGGTCGATGTCGGCAGTACCTTTTATGGCCAGCTTGTACTTGCCATTTTCATGGCGGTGAATTACCCTCGTGCAAAACCACTTCTGCGCCGAAGAGCTGTAGTACCAGCAGGCGCATCCATCAGGGAATGGATTCTCTGAGCCGTCTTCCGCCGCCCATTCTTCATTCAGTTCGGTGTGGTCAGTGCCGGCGGCGGACCCAGCAGCAGATGCAACAGCTATCCAATCGTCGTCCGCGGACCCAGCGGCTGGCGCCGCGTCTGCGGGTGACCCCGCTTCTTTGCTGGATCCTGCGGGTGACCCCGCCTCTTTACTGGATCCTGCGGGTGACCCCGCCTCTTTATGGAATCGGCGGTTCCATTCCTTGAGGCGATGGTCATTGGGAAGCTGTACCCAATTTTCCCTGACGATGTTGGCCACCTCTTCGGTCATAGGGACACGATCGGCTTCGGTGATGCGCTTTCCTCCTCCAGGGACCTCCTTATTAGGATCATGGACGTTGCCAGCGTCATCTCCATGAGACCAATTCCACGGGGTCTCACCGTGATGAGGGCTCCTGGAGGGGCGGTCCATCGGACACCTGCGCATGTGACCTTTGAAGGGCTCGCACTGACATACTTGTTTCCTGTATGTCTTGCGATCGTTGATGATCTCCTGTTTCTTAGCCCTTTTGTCCCAAGCCTCTGGCGTCTTGGTCTTGCCACCCTTGGTACGTATTATCGCGCCAGTTTCGTCCCTTTTAGTGCAGCACTCCTTAGAATACCAGTGGCGAAGCGTGTCCATCGAGTAGCCGGGGTACCATTTGATGTACCAATCCGGCACATGCTGAGCGGATACTCCGACGGAGTGCTCAGTACTGTATGGATAGCCCGATTCATCATGTGTAGGGCGTCTGGGAGCTGAACGGCTCCTTCTGCGGGCTGGCCCCGCTGACGCACTACCGCGTGCCATTGGCCTTTGATCGTCATGCTCTGAGTCTCGGGGAGGCGACGGTCGTCTGTCCCTCTTGGCGTAGCGCATGTCCTCCGAGTCCTCTGAGCTGTCCTGGACCATGAACACGTTTTGATACGGGCTTCTGAAGTACCCGATGTCGTTTAACTGCTCCATCGTGAGGTCGTTAATGTCCATTTGATCACAACCTTGCATGAATACATCCATAGACCAAGCGGGTGGCCCCGCTGTTGCGTCTGGCGTCTCTTCGGCGGGTGACCCCGCTAGAGCTTGGAGTGCTGTCAGCATCTGAGATGCTGACATGTCCGAATCCAAGTATGGACGTAGACGTGCAGCTCCTGGGTGTGACAGCAGTTCGTTCATGGTTATCTGCTGATGTGCTGGCGCACTCAGGAGTCGGATTGTTTCTGAGACCTGCTCTTGGAGCATGTCCTTATAATCTTCGTCGGCTTCTTCGGAGTCGGAATACGCGGGATGGCCCCGCATTTCGTCATCGGCGTCTCCCGCCTCCGAACCAGCCCACGAAGGATTTGGCAGCAACGGCATGCCAATCACTTGCGGGGCCAGCACGGCGGTGAGTTCTTCCTCTGTTGCCGGGACGGTCTCGGCTTCGGAGACCTCGTCGCCGGCGGGTGGCCCCGCTGGAAGACCGAACCAAGCATTGTACGCGACCTCGTCGACCTCGTCCCAGCCGTGGAACTCGTCGAAGAGGGTCACTGCGTAGTCTTCCAGGGCTACAGTTGCTTCAGCGTAGCGGGCCATCACGTAATACGTGGAGGAGCCCGCGGCGGGAGCCGCTTCTGGATTGACGTAAAACTCGTAGTCAATGTAATCTATGTCATCCATAAAAGAATTTTGAGCCAAATGTACGGATCCCTTTCCTTTCCCCTTCGGGCATTGATCGCGCAAATGCTCTGTGCTACCGCATGTATGACACTTCATAGTATTGCCAGAAGCGTCCCTAGGGTTGCCCCTCCGCCCTTTTCCCTTACCGGAGGTCCGCCTGTGACCCCGACCTTTGCCTCCGATAAGAACTTCTTCAAAAGCCATATCAGTTAAGGACGTGAGGAAAGCAGTAATACCCCTACCATGCATGCGGCGTCTGCGACCCCCTTTGCCACGACCCTTTCCAAATCGTTTGAAATGTCGGCGTACTGCACGTCTCACCTTTCTGACTGGTTTCTTCATAAAGCGCCTCCAACGGCGTTTTGATTTGCGATAAGCCATAAAGGCGGCTTCCGCTCTTTGTTGTTCAGAGAGGTGAGTGTCATCCGCTGGGTAGTCATTACCAGCAGAGACTATGCCATTGTGCTCATCGTCAGATGAGGTATCCGTGTCAGTGCCAGATTCAAACGGTGAGGGTGGCTGAGACCCTTGAGCGGATGACCCCGCTTGGCCCCAGAGGGTTGTGCCCGAGGGCGGGCTTGCAGTGTAGGCGGCGCCTGGCGAGTAGTTCGACCAGGCGTTCGCTTCAGCTGCCTCTGCCGATGCCTGGCCAGTCTGCCCTAAAAGGGCAGTGGCCTCGTTGGGCATATCGGCTGTGTCAGCCCAGGGATTTGGCTCGCCAGGACCAGCGGGTGACCCCGCAGTCGTGGCGTAGACACCTGCATGTGAGTGGTGCCCTGTGAAGATACCCGCTATGTTGCCAGGAGAGCGCTCGGCAACATGTCCGCAGTTCCTCATCCTGGTCAGCAGCCTGTCATAGTCTGCTTGTGTTCGGGGCATCTGATGATTGAAGGGCTCAAGCAGGTGTTGGGCTCGTGACGCGCCAACGCCTAACGCTCTGAAGAGAATCAGCGTTAGGATCTGAAAGTTGGGGATGACAAAGCCAACAGAGTTAGCCTCGTCACGGGCCATCTCGAACCGAGCTAATACTGAGTCGATTCGCTCGCCCCTTTCGACGCGGAAGTCGATAAGGGCAGTGCCAGAGTTGAGCTGGCGCTCATCTTCCAGATTTTCAAATTTGGTGCTCAGGAAGTACAGTATATATGTTACTGCATCCGTTGGCTGTCCATTGACAGTTACACCATAATTGATGATCTGGGAGGGGACCTGCATGGCGATACGACGAGCCCGACCTTGAAGGCCTCGTTGTAGTGCTGCAGCTTGTTGTGGTGGTGTCATATTGCCACTCGTTACGTTTAACCATGCATGTACTTCGCGAACGTATTCGCGAAAAGGCGTAGTACCGGCAGGGTCCCATGAGGGGCCAGTAGTACGCGTGTCGTCCATCCCCTGCCGCATGTATCCCACAGCACATCCCATTATTACCCACAGAATGCCGAATATAGTTATCTTGATCCAATGCATGTGCATTTCGGCTTCGGTGATTGGTTTAGGCTGTGGTTTGTCAGGCTCGGGCGTAGTAGCCGTAAGGCGCCTGACCGGCATGGGATGCAGGTGGCCCCGCTGCGGGTAGCCCCGCAGAGTGACCACGTTCTCGATCGAGTTGCCGATTGGCATCTGGTGGAAGTCGGGAGTGAAGTAGCGCAGTGAAGTAGGAGAGAGCGTCTCGAGCTCGCGGGTCGCCCCGCTAGCTCGATCGCGGACTGGCTCCGCTCCTCGCAGAGCCGGCGCAACATGGTATTCCACCGTAGTAGTAGTCCACCAAGTTGTGCCGTGGATTACTGGAATCAGAGCGAGAGCCAGCCACACGAGAGTGTAGCCAGCTCCGCTACCAAGTCGAAAACAAGCTGGTAAGCTTAGGTCTGTGTTACGCTTTAAGCGTTGCCATATCCCAGGCTTTGGCTCATATCGCATGAGCAAGAGAGCAAGACGAAGCATGGGATCTGGAGTAAAGGATAGGATGGGCATCGTCAATGGAAAAGGTATTTTCCGATCTCTGATGCAAGTCGTGCGCCTCAGTGAGGCACAGTCATATATTTGGCCGGGCCCGGCTTGAACCAGGCACGGCAGCGGTACATGCTCGATTTATACCTCGCCTTTAACCTTCTCCGTTTAAAGTGCCGGGAGGGAGGGGGTCCGGGGGGGGGGGGGTCCCGGGTCAGATGCGCTTCCCCCCCGTGGGGTCCTGGGACCCCCCGAAAAACACTAAGACGGGCCAAGAGTGCCCCAAGAGGCCCCCAAGACGGTCCAAGAGGGCCACGAATCGCTGAACGATCTGTCCAAGTCGCCTTGACGGCCTCCAGACGGCCTAAGAGCCCTGCAAGACGCTCCAAGAGGCCTCCAGGAGCACTCCCAAGAGGGCCCCAAGAGGAACAATCACTGATTTCCCGATGGTTTTTGAAGCATTTTGACGTTCTCGCCTCTTCCGCTTCCCGACGCTCCAAGAGGGCCCAAGAGGCTCCCCAGATGGCCCCAAGACGGCCCAAGAGGGCTCCAGGAGAGACCCCAAACGGCCCAAGAGGCATCCAAGACGGCCCAAGACGCCTCCAAGACGGCCCAAGAGGCATCCAAGGTGGCTCCAAGAGGGTGCCCAGACGAGGGACCAGAACAGACATTTCGAGCACTCGGCCCCGAGAGGCTCCCAGGAGGAACCAATAGACCCTAAGAAGCATCCTTGAGGACTCTGACACACGTCAACGTCGTCGCCGCCGCTGCCGCCGCCGCCGTCGCCGCCGCCGCCGCCGCCGCCGTCGCCGTCGTCGTCGTCGACGTCGTCGTCGTTTTCGCCGTCGTCGCCGTCGTCGTCGTCGTCGTCGTCGTCGTCGTCGTCGTCGTCGTCGTCACAGCTTCCGCCGCCGCCGCCGCCGCCGCCGTCGTCATCGTCGTCGTCGTCGTCGTCGTCGTCGTCGTCGTCCTCGTCGTCGTGTCCTGTCGGCCCCTCCAAGGAAACGTGGCCTTTCCCGGACGCTCATGACTCAAACAGGTTGGCGTCTGGCTTCTGCTGCCGCCTCCGTCTGCCGACCTTCCACAGGCGGACCCGCCGCCCGCAGGCGAGGCCGCTTCCCGGAACGCTCCACGCAGAGGACGGCCCTTTCTGGTGGCCTGTCTTCCGACGGTTTCCCCCCCTTTCCCCCCGCGCAGCCTCCAAAAGGCCCCACGAGACCCCCAGGAGGCCCCGAAGACGCCCCAAGGGCCCCCCAAACAGCCCCCAAGAGGCTTCAGACGGCCCTCAAGAGGCCCCCGAGAGGCCCCCCGCAACATCCCAACGAGTACCGTCGAGGCCTATGACCCACAACCCAGGGGACGGTGGCGGGATGAGCCGAAGGCTATTAGACCTGCTTGGCACGGGGACGGAAAGCGCACTTACTTTCAGAGCGCACGAGATCGCTGGCTCGTCCGCTCTTACACCTCTTATTGACTCCCTTCCCCTCGCTCCTGTCCTATCTCAGCCTCGGAGAGTCGCGGAGCTTTCTTTGAGCGCGTTTCTTGTTTTGGAGGGGGCGGTCGGGCCGCGTTGCGTTTTCCGCGTTTGGGCTGCCAACTTTCCAGAAACCCGCGTTGTCCTTGCGTGGACCGCTCGTTGTCCACGCGTTGCCGCCCGTCCCTGTGCCCTGGCTGCAAGAACTTATTACGCCGCAACTCTCTGTTGGGAGCTTTGGTCTTATCAGCTCGATTACGTCACCGCTCGCTCTTGGGAGCCGCGGTGCTAAGAGCCTTTGGGAGTATTATGGGCCTCGTGGGGGGCTCTTGGGGAGCCTCGTGGGTGCCTCTTGGGGACCTTTTGGGGCTTCTCGGGGGCCTCTTGGGGCCTCCTGGGAGCTTCTGGGTGGCGGGGGTGAAGGGACTAGGCTGCCTTTGGCCGTCTCTGGCCTCTCTTGGGGGCCTCTTGGGGCCTTCTTGGGGCCGTCCTGGGGCCGTCTTGGGCCGTCTTGGCGCCTCTTTGGCCGTCTTGGCGCCCTCTTGGGCTGTTTTTGGGCCCTCTTGGGGGCCTCTTGGGCCTTCTTGGGGTGCTCTTGGGGGCCTCTTGGACAGTCTTGGGCGCCTCTTGGCCCGTCTTGGCGCCCTCTTGGGCTATTTTGGGGGCCTCTTGGGGACATCTTGGGCCGTCTTGGGGCGGTCTTGGGGGCCTCTTGGGCCGTCTTCAACGCCATGAAAGGCGAAAAGCCGTATATACTAAAAATGCACGTTTCCCTTCGGAAATCAATGATTTTGGCCTCGTGGGGCCCTCTTGGGACGCCTCGTGGGCGCCTCCTGGGGCGTCGTGGAGGCCTCTTGGGACGTCTTGGGGCCGCCTTGGGCGGTCTTGGGCTCTCTTGGAGCGCTCTTGGGCCGTCTTGGGCGCTTCTTGGGCCGTCTTGGGCGCCGTCTTGGCCGCTTCTTGGGCTGTCTTAGGCGCCCCAGACGGCCCAAGAAGCGCCCAAGAAGCGTTCTCCGATGATGTCTCGAGCGAAACGCTGTTTTTAAGCCCCGAAGGCCGTCCTACTCGATAGAAAACGAGGCGGGAGGGCAATTAGATCCGGGGTCCGCGGATGCCAACCCCCTCGAACTCCCCCAAGTCTAGTTTCTTCCGACTAACGGACTGCACGCTAACGCGCGCTTTCCGTCATCCGCCGCCCCCTGTTGATTCATCACAAGGGTGTCTGGCGTGCTGAACTTCTTACGGTTTTGGTTTTGGTTCTTTTCCAAAAGAACTCTCCCAATGGGCTCCAGCGCGTCCCGCCGGGGTCCCGGGAGGATGCCGAAAGATCTTCCAGAGGTGGTTGCAAAGGGTTTTTCCGTTCCCGACGGCTCCAAGATGGCCTCCAGGATGCCTCCAAGACGGCCAAGATGCCCTCCGAGACGGCTAAGATGACCCCAAGATGCCTCCAATACGGTCCAAGAGGCACCCAAGACGGCCTCAGATAGCCTCAAGATGGCCCAAGACGGCCCAAGAGGCCCTCAAGAGGCTTCCAAGACGGCCCAAGAGGCCTCCAAGAGGTCCTCCAGGAAGGCCAACATCGTTGATTTCCGTTGGGTTTTTGAAAATTTTTGGCATTTGCGCCTTTTCGGCTTTCCGACGGCCCAAGACGGTCCAATATGCCCCCAAGATCGCCCAAGAGGCCTCCAAGATGGCCCCATGACGGCCCAAGAGGCTCCCACGACGGCCCCAAGAGGGCCCGAAGACAGCCCAAGAGGCCTCCAAGACGCCCACGATGGCCTCCAAGACGCCCAAGATGGCCTCCCAAGAGGGCCCCAAGTCGGCCCAGAAAGGCCCCCAAGACAGCTCCCGACGGCGTCAGACGTGCCAGGAACCCACCAAGATGGCCGAAGTTGGCTCGAAGCTGGCCCAAGACGGCCCAAGAGGCCCCCAAGAGGGCCTCCAGGAAGGCCAGAAGAGGTCAAAAACATAGATTTTTCAATGGTTTTTGAAGGATTGTGGCATTTGCGTTTTTTCTGCCTTCCGACGGCCCGAGACGGCCCAAGAGCCCCCAAGGCGAAAGATCGCCCAAGAGGCCTCCAAGATGGCCCCAGAACGGCCCAAGAGGCCCCCAAGACGGCCCCAAGAGGCCCCCAAGACGGCACAGGAGGCCTTTACCACGCCCAAGATGGCCTCCAAGACGGCCCTGGAGCATTCCAAGATGGCCCCAAATCGGCCCATAGAGGCCCCTTAAACGGCTTCCGACGGCGTCAGACGGACCAGGAGCCCACCAATACAGCCGAACATGGCCCTAAGATGGCCCAAGACGGCCCAAGAGGCCTCCAAGAGGGCCTCCAGGAAGACCAGAAAAGGCCAAAATCATTGATTTCCCATGGGTTTTTGAAGGATTGTGGCATTTGCCTTTTTTCGGCCTTCCGACGGCCCGAGACGGCCCAATTGCCCCCAAAGATCGCCCAAGAGGCCCAAGACACGGCCCCGAGAGGCCCCCAAGAGCCCTCCAAGACGTCCTCCAAGAAGGCCCGAAAGGGTCAAAATGGCTTCCAGACGGCCAAGATGACCTTCAAGATGCCCACGTGTTCCCCGAAGGCTTTCCAAACCGATTCGGGGAACACATGGTCCTATAGCTTGGCAGGTCTGGCCTCAACTTTCGGCACATAGGCGCTTCAAAAGGCAGGGGGCGCGGTGATTTCGCGTATGCGTCTTCGATCCGCCGCCCCCTGTCGTTCATCGCAGGGGTGCCTGGCGTGCTGAATCCTCTCGGTTTTGGTTTTGGCTCTTTTTCCAAAAGAACTCCCCCTGGGGCTTCGGCCCGTCCCGCCGGCCACCCGGAAGGCGCCCAATTCCCCAATTTCCTGCCCAAGACGGCTCCAAGATGACCTCCAAGATGCCTCCAAGACGGCCAGGATGGCCTCCAAGACGGCTAAGATGGCTTTAAGATGCCTCCAAGACGGCCCAAGATGTACCCAAGACGGCCTAAGATAGCCTCAAGATGGCCCAAGGCGGCCCAAGAGG
>CAUYUJ010002983.1:0-30000 GCA_963575745.1 Prorocentrum cordatum
GGCCACAAGGCCTTTGAAAAACGCCTGGCATGCGGCGGGCAAGATCGAGGAGTTCTTCGATGTACTCTATGTCGCTTTGATCCGTGGGAAAACGAAAACGTCGCATCCATAGCATATCGGCTTGAACGAGCTGAGGCCAACACTTCGGCACATTCCAGAGAACATCGATCGACACTCTCACAGCTGGCGGGGCGCGAAGCAGTATGCTAGGGAGCATACGCAATCTGGCAACCGACAAAACTTGGTCGATGACCAATCGTTGGGTTCTGAGGTAGACCAAATCGTTCGAGTCCTGGTCCCTGGTGTGATTTCGGAGGCCCTTGTTTGCAGCCGTACGATACACCTGGGAATGGTAGGCACGGAGCTTTCTAGCAAGGAAATCAGGAATGTCATCCCAAACTCCCGCCGCATAGAGGAAACGAGTAGCCCCTAAGGTTTCAGCGTACCGAGCCTTAGTTTGAATCGAGAGGAGCGGGGAGGGGGACACAACCTTCTTGATGGGTCGGAGAGCACCAACCATGGAAGCGTTCCTGGCACAGATTTCCCTGCCGATCCCCCCATTGGCAGACACAAGCACACCCAAAATCTTATGAACTTGGACGACGTCGATGTGTACGTCAAGAGCAGGAAGATGAATCCTGGGCGGGAGGGTATCAAACAAATTGCGAGTAGCCGCCTTCGCCCCAAGGCCTCTAAAACAGATCAGGGTTTTGGTTTTGGCACTGTTGACGAGAAGCCCACGCTTGCCTACAGAGTCGTGGATAATTCTGAAAACCTTCGAAAGTTGATGAACAATCGTGTTGGCTGGTCCGCCCACAAGGACCGTCAGATCATCAACGAAAGAGAAATCCGCCACTGGATCCTGCCAGTCTTGGGGCCTGGAAGCATGATGGGGAGCAGGTGGGGCCTGCCAGATAAGATCTTCCGCTTTCATGCGTTCTTGTATTTCGCGAAGGGCACTGGAAAACACCAAGTTGAAAACATCCCCCGCCAAAATGGAGCCAGGGCGCGACCCCACAGAGGGAGCAACCCACGAGGCCGAAAGGCCGAGCTTCCACATGGAACCTGATTGCGATTCCTGCAGTAAGAACAAGATGTGCTCCGTGTCAACATGGGCCTCGAGAGGGGGGGGGGGGGTGGCATCAAAGTTTGTCCTGACTCCTTCCTGCAGGAAAGGGGTGAGCTCCATAGTATCCAGGGCGTGGGCAAGGGAAGTCTCTTCTCGTGGGAGCGCTAAGGCCACCTGCTTCACAGCAGCATAGAAAGCAGCAACGAGATCAATGCACAATGCACCCGCACTTTGTTTAACCTGCTTCGTAGCATGCCAATGCAGCCGAATTCCCAGCAAGGCGTGTTCGACTCCTTTTCCCTGGATACCACCCACCTGCGTGCACAGAAGAGAAGCATATATGCAATCTGTGGCTTTCTGACGTAAGAAACGATGATGCATCTTGGAGATCGCGTTGCATTTATGAATGTTGCGCTGCGCGGCAGCCGTCCACACATCACCACTGCCTTTGTGAAAAAAAAAGGCTACCTCCCCGAGCTTAAACCCCAAAGGCTCACGGCAATGCGCAGCTGCTTTGACCAGGATGGGAGCGAAAACCTCGGACAACCCACAAGGACCAGCTTTAAACAACTCGTCCCGAAAGAAATCAGGCCCCGCACTGCGGTGGGCCTGAGCCTTGCTGAACAAAAGCTGCAAATCGAAGGGAGAGGGAATCGCCCCAATACATCGGACGAGGGGGCCCAAGGGGTTGATTCTACACTCGTCGCTATACTTACTGACACCTTCACAGTACGAGAGCTCCTTGGCCCGTTCAATCTTCGCAAAATGAGCTTGCGCAATTTCATGAACCTGTACAGGGGTGCGGGCGGGTTTTCCTTGACAGTCCAACATAAAAGGGAAACTCGGTGCCTGCTTCGGCGCTCGTCCAGCGAAACGCAAAACGCGGGAGAGATGGTTCCACTCACGCTGAGGGGCCCGTCCGTCAATGCTGGCCCTGACACTTGCCAGTTCCTTCTGCAGGAAGGCGTCTTTATCCAGCTGAAAAGAACGAGCCAAAAAATCGGACTTGCCTAGAAACATGCTCTGAAGACGAAGCATGAAGATATCAGCTCTTATGTCCTTGGGATCAGCACGGCGCGCAGAGATAACAAATTCTTTGGCGTATCCGCCGAGGTCTTCGAATATTCGCTTCCATTCCTGCATGATCGTCTGGCACGTCCTAGGCAACTGCAAGGCGATGTGGGGGGGGCAGCTCAAAATCTTCAAAACAAGAGCCGCCATGCGACCCCGCAGACAATAGGTCTGGAGGTAACCCCAGGATCTCCGCTACTTGGCTAAGCCACTCCTGACTTTCCGTGTGCCCAAGTGACGTCACTGACAGATCCCCTTTCCAAAGGCGGCAAGCAAAACGGCGGAGGGTATCAAGTTTCTGGGAGGACTGGAGAGCGCCACTGGCTTTCATTAACACCCTCTTGATACCCCTCCTGACCCGAAGAAACAGAAGGGAGCGGTTAGACACATAGGGGGGTTGGGTGGAACGCACATCCTTGGGGAAGGCCTCAGCGGCCGCCGACATAACCTGATCCTGAACCGTGCTCAAGTGGGCATTCATGTCCGTCTCCCAAGGGATAGGCGGGATTTTGGCAATAGCCTCCCGAAAGGCCACCACCGCTTCAGGGCGCTTCGTTTTTAAACAGTCGAAGGAAGGGCAATCCTTTTTTTCCTTTCTGTGCACCGTCTCAGCCCAAGCAAATTTGACCTGCAGAGGAGCATGGTCAGTCTCTTCCATTCCGTTGTCGAAATGGTGCAGCACGCTCACCTCCTTGGCGTGCACAAAAAACGCTCTGGAGGTGGCAACATAGTCAATCCTGTGCTTTCCCCCCCCCTTTCGTGACATACGTAAAACTCGGGTCGTGGGGGATAAAGGTATTGATCACTTTGAGCTCGAGGGGGGCCATTTTTTCATGGAAAACGTCCCCAGGCTGGTCCTGACCCTGGATAAAGCCCTCAGCCCCAACGGCCTCACTAGTCACGTCGCCAACTCTGGCGTTAGCATCGACTAAAACCATGTCAATACTATACTCCGAAATAAGACGCTCCGCCTGCTCCCAGAACTCCCGCACCTTAGGCATACCTTGACGCACATGCGGGGCATGCAACGAGGCAACTCTGACAGCAAAGTGAGGCGCACTGACAGCCACAGCAAGGAAGCGGGGATGGGAGTGGAGGACACAGAGTTGGTTGCGGCTCAGGAGGAGCTGCTTTCCTCCGGCTTTGCCATAAGGGGTCTCTCCATTAAACCAAACTTCGCACCCTAAGCCGGTGCCGTCAACCCCCGAGGAGACCGCCCAGAACTTACCTTGACGGCGAATCCCTTTTTTGTTCCAGGCTTCTTGAAGCCCAACCACCAGGGCGTCGGTTTTTTCGAGTTGGGTCGTGATGATTTGAGTCCTCATGAATCTGCGCTTCCCAACAGTCCCCAACTTTTTCTCCACCGAGATGCTTTTTACATTGTACTGTATAACCGAGAAAGCGAAAGAGGCCTTGACCTTGATTCTTTCGTCTATGTGGGGCTCGGAGTCGGGCATGGGGACGCCCATGATCTGATGTCTTACTTTAAAGTCCTGCGGGCCATGAGGTAGCTGGTCCTCCGCATCAGCAGTGAACCGCTCAGGGTAGGCCGCGCGATCCTCAGCGCTCGCAAAATCAAGCCAACTCCATTCCAACGCGTGCACAAAAAGCGTGGTGCGCACAAGACGAGGCGGCAAGACAGTGACACGGTTGATGTTGCCCTGCATCACATTGCGGGCAATGAAATCAGCGAGTGTGTTCCAGGGATGCTCATTGTGGGCACGAATGTAACAGACCTCCAGAGGTCTGACACGACGCACCGTCCGAATAATGGCAACAAGGAGACGCATAACCTCGTGCTTGGGGTCAATAGTAGAAACTCCATTGACAACATCAACAGCATTCTTGGAGTCAGAAAAAATAGAGACGGGACTCCTATCCTGCGAAGCAATAGATTCTCCTAAGATCTGCACGCAAGTCCAAAATATGCCAAGGGCCTCATGGTGCAGAATGTCTGGATCGTCTGTCATTGGTCGAGCCTGGCAAGACGCCCCCCAGTCACAAGACCAGAAGCCCCCGAACGCGCAAAGGTTGTCAGAAAGCTTACGAACGCACACGGAAGCCCAAGCGCCCTGGGTACCATCACCAGGTTTGGTCGACCCGTCCGTAAAGAAGTGGAGCTCACGGTGAGGTTCGCTGCTAGGGGGGGAATCCTCAAGAGCATTCCTGGACACCTCTGGAAGGTCAAAGCTGCTAACATCCTGGTCCAAAGGAGGGCAATTTACCTCCGTCAAAATCTGCTTGAGAGACGGCTGATCCGTAGGGATGTGTATCCTATAGAACGAATCTAAAAGCTCCCCAGCCTCGGGTGGGGGGTCGGGTGGGGGGGGGGGACAGGGTCGAGATCTCCATGGGCTCCGTCCTGGGGAGGTCCTGGTGAGGCACTGCCTGGCCTTCATCACCGCGCTAGGGCAGGGAGAAGCAGGAATTTCGAATTACCTGCGCTTGGTACGGGCAACCGCTTTTGTCCATCTTGGTCCGAGGTCTGCATGTGGCGGGAGCTGCAGACATCTCTTAAGGCGTCGCACGGCTCCTGGGCTGAAACTACTTCTCGCTGCTGAGGCGGTGCTCCGCCGTTTGGCGGTAAATCTGTGCTTCCACATTCATCTTTAAAAACCTGCGCTGCTCCCGTTGATGCGCAGGTGCGTAGCGGAGGACGGCGGCACCCGCTGGGAGTAGGCAAATCCACACTGGGCACATCGTCGGTACCGACAACACCTGGAAACTCGAAAGCGTCAAACAAACGAGCTGGTGCTGGAAAATGCCCCCACACGCTTCTGGGAAAGGAAATTGCCGTGGATGTGACTAGTTCAGTCAAACCCTCACTCAAACAGCGAGCGCCTTCCACTGCTGACAGAACAGTCAGCCGCGTGACAGATCTGCTAGCACTGCTATGCACGCCTACTGTACCTCGTAGACGTGGTCGGTGGGGTCGAGGTACTGGGATTGGCATCGGTGGTATGATGACTCCAAGCGCAGGGTCCGACACGTCAGAATCATAAAGTATACCAATACCACCTGCCATGCGGTCCAAACGATCACGAGCCTGGTTTGCAGCTCTCCGCGCACGTTGAACATGTTCAGTATGGCGTTCAGGGTCCTGTTCTTGTAGTCGTCTGAGGTTGCGCTGATACCGAAGCCTGCCACGACGTGCCCTCCGCCAGGCCCTGGAACAAATATCCCTCGCGATGGCCCAAGCATCAGCAGGATCCCGAATATCCGCCTGGACTGCTGGAAGTAATAACAACATAGTGTGAACATATGGCGTACAAATGGCCTGCCAATCCTGCATGGCCTGTCCTGGGACAAGGATGCTCTCCAAAATGTTCCAATGTGGTACTTGGTCACGCACTTCATTCTCGATGCGACGCTGATGCCTTTGCGACTGTAGCCGAACAGGATCCATCTGTCTGGTATTTGCACCACGTAGCGCAGTAGCTGCCACCGACACGGGTAACAGCTTGAGATTTGTCTGGACCATAGCAATCTCGTCAAGATCGCTGTGATGGCTGTGGTCCACGGGAGCTTCTCCATCTTGAACTTCGGGACTTTGCTCGACGTCTGCGTCCCATGGCGGAGGTGGCATGTACAGTTGAAACTCGGGTGCGATGTAATGCTCTAAAGGTGCAGCTTGGACAATCGCTGGGTCTGCAACATCGTGTGCAACCATCCATTCCAACAGCTGTTGTTCCTCAGCAATTGCTCGCTGTTGTTCTGCCGTTGGCAATTCATCCATGCCTCCTGAAGCCAGAAGCTGAGCCCGCCGCATGGCCGTGTCGAACATGCGCTGGAGTACATCGGCAATGTTAGTCTGGGCCGTGATGCCGAGCTCGCTAGCATGTCCCAAGCGACGTCTGGCTGCGAGTAGTTCGTGCTGGTGGCGTCGCAGTATACCCAGCCACGCTATCGGTCCAGCACTCCATGCCACTGAGTAGCTACGCAGGTAGCTGAGACGGTGAGGGTGATCATTCGCGAATACAGTCTCACATATATCACCTGCTACCGCCCGAATAGCGTCAGTATCTCTGTTGTGTAGAGGCCTCAAAAACTCATCATGAAGAATACGGTTGCTTACCATGGGCATGCACCATAGCAGCCAATCCCGTCTCGCTTGATCCTCTGACCACAATGCTGAGTCGTAGGCCCAACAGGGGCAAAATTGCTCGAGGTAGGACATCAAGTAGCTTCGGGCTGATAAGGCCCTTCTCTGCGCAGCTCGGTCATCACCTCGCTGTAGTCCCCCATGTGCCGTGGGATAGTGCTCATGGGGGGGGGGGCAACGCACGCTCCTTTTGAATTAAGAGCTTGGCTCACCCGTATGGGCTCTAAGGGGCGCGTGCCCCCCCCCCCCCAAAAAAAAAAAAAAAAAAAAAAAAAAAAAAACGCCCTTGGTGTCGCACTTCATCTGGTTGTGAGGGCTCAAGGCCCTGTGCGCAATGTCTGCCCACTCCACCAGTGCGGGCTGGGAAGCCGCTGCCTTCCCCGTACTGGGAGCACTCCAGCCGTGGTCCCTGTTGGCAACAGAGCCTCTGGTATTGGCAAGGGCTCCTGAGGCTGCCAGTCGCGGAGAACATCCTGGAACATTGTCGGCCCCATCTCCAGGGTGCTGGTTCTGCTTGTAGAAGAACTGATGATACGAGTCGTCAACTACCAGGTCCCGAGGTAGAAGTGAAACTTGCTGGCTAGGTCTTGGCCGTGCTGTACCCGACGGCGTGACGTCGCACTGCTGCTGCCGTGGTACTCCTGACGGCGCAACTGCGTAGTGAGACTGAGGTACTGACCGTGTAGGTCCCAACGGCTTGGTGAAAGCAACTGTCATTGATTCTTTCACATCAAAGCTATACCTGTGCAGACCAACAGGAGCTGCATGAACTGGCTGAATTGGCTCTGTTCGACTGTCCATCGACGATCCAACCTTTGAATTATTAACGTAGAAGTAGGTCTCCTGCAGTCCCCAGTAGACCTTTTTCTTCTTCTTGGTGAGGTCGTTCACAGGTCTGTATCCGCTCTGTGTTCGACTGCCTGAGATTTGCTCTCGGGTGTGGCTCCCGTCGGCACCAGGCTGGCTCCCGTTTCGTCGGTAGCAGGGCGTCTGGCGCCCCGTGCCTTCTGTGGCGTGTTGGGTACTGCGACTGAGGCTGCTGTTGGCACCGCCGTCGAAGCCGCCGCCTCTGGACAGAAACCAGGTTGCCGCAGGGAAGCCTGCAGCCTGGCAGCAGACTCCGCCGCTTCTGTCCGCTGAATCGCATCCAAAGCTTCCGCCTCCTCTACCTTTCTTACAGCTTCTAACGCTGCTGCCACCTCTGACCTCTCGTCCTGAGAGCTGAGGATCTCGATCGGGGCGGGAGCCGTGACCGAGTGGGAAGGTGCTGGAATGAACTCCGCTTCGAGGGGCTGAGTCGGCGAGATCTCGATGGACGGCTGAGCAGATGGCTGCGGTGTTGGCGGTATCCCCCAGAACTGAGTCGATCCCATAGCTCCTCCGCGTTCCCACATAGACGCTGGCACTGTTGTTGGCTGCGCTGCTGGCGACTCCTGGGGCTCCGACGCAGGAGGTGTAGGAGACAAAGGCGGGATCTGTGTCGGCGTCAGTGGTGTAGCTGAGTCGGGCGTAGGGCGAGGCGCCAGCCCCGCTGCCGAGAAGATCGCCACTGGGGCTCCCGTGGGTCCTTTTCCTGGCTGATGCTGGAAAGGATGGGGCCCCACCTGGTAGGGATCGGACTGGGCCCTGGAGAGCTCCGCGCCTTTGCCCAACTTGCCGCCCTTCATAGCCTCCAACTGCATCACGATGTCGGGGGACATCCCTGGTATCTGCTGCTGCTGCTGCTGGTGGAAGATGGCTGAGGCCTGTGCTTGTAGCTGAGCATGTTGCTGCTGAGCATGCTGAGCCTCCAGCTGGGCACGGGCCTGAATGGCTTGTTCGTGCTGAGCCAGGGGGCCCTGAGCTTGGGCTTGCTGCACCGCCTGCTGAGCCTGGGCTTGGGCTTGCTGGTTGCCCTGCTGCTGACCCTGCTGCATCTGCGGAGCCTGGGCATGATGTTGCTGCTGAAGATGTTGTTGCTGACCAGCCGTGGTCTGCGCCTGCGCCACTTGCTGCTGAGCCGGGCTCTGGGCATGGGTCCATGTATTGCCAGAGAACTGCTGCTGCATGTGCTGACCCTGGCCTTGGAACTGGTACATCAACTGCTGCTGCTGCTGCATGAAACTGGCCAAAAGAGCTTGCTGATGCTGCTGTTGCTGGTCCATTTCCTCCTGACGCTTCAGCATCATCGAGAAGCAGTCGGCCATCGTGGCGTTCTGGCTCGGTGTATACCCTAGGCGAGAGGGAATCGAGCGTCTGGCTTCCACCGCTGCCTGAGACGATGACGGGAGTGACGGCCTGGACCTGGGCGGATATTCGCCCGTCGGCTGCTGCTGCGGCGATGTCGGCGGAGGGTGCTGCGGGGGCGGGCAGGGCGGGCCCTCTGGGGGCGCCGCAGGAGCCTGCGCTTGGCCCGTCACAGCCGCCAAGTAACTCTGCCCATGGGTCCACTGGTGCCTCTGTTGAGGAGCACCATCCATATTCACGTCGCCGTTGGTCGTCGCCTCCTGTTGTGCCGCAGCTCGTTGCGCTGCCAAGGTAGCCTCCTCCTCCTGGATGGCCTGCTCGATGTCCTGCACTGACTGGCGAGACTCTCCGACCAACTCGATCAGCTCGTCCTCCTTTGTCTCCAGATCTCGTAGCTTGGATTGGAGGTCCTTTAGCTGCTCCTCGAAGCGAGACTGTCGCAAGCGTGCGTCTGCGAGTTGCTGGCCAAGAGGTCTCAAGAGCGTGATGGCGTAGCTGATCATGGCCATCTCTTCTCGCTCCTGAGTCTCCTCCTTGCCTGCCCTCTTCGCCGCAACCACAAGGCGAGCCAAAGTTGTGAGGCGCTCTTTCGCTCTCTTGCTCCAGTTGGCGCGGAGGTTCTCCTGGAGCGGGGGAGCCCAGCGCTCCCATTCTGGGTGGGACTCGGCCGTCTCCTTGAGGGCGGGGGTTAGCTTGGCGACCACCTGCTGTGTCTCGCGGTCGATCGCCTGAGCCTCCTGCCACGGCGGCTTGTGCTTGTCCCTGTTGCGCTGGGCAGAACGAGCACGAGTGGGCGCTTTGTAGGTAGCACCACATGCACAGTACCAAGAAGCTGCACTGTTGAGCTGTCCGCAACCGCAACGCCAACGCTGGTCGGCACGCCAGGCCATGTACTGCTGATCTCGTCCTGCTTGGCTGAGGTTGCCCGCAGACGGAGCGGAATGATGGCGGGCCAACAGGCGCCGTGCCCTCCACACACGTAGAAGGGTCCTGGCAATGGACCTCTTCTTTCGGGCTCGGCGATGCCAGCTGGGCTCCGCTGGCTGGAAGGTATGCGTGATGGGCAACGGGGTGCCTCGCACGCGGGAAGAAAGGATAGTGGTCAGCCTACGTTAGGTGCTGACGCACTAAAGGTCAGAAGACTTGCTGCGGGTCGGCCCCCCCAGGCGGACCCCTCAAGCCCAAAACCTATCCTCCCCTCCTCCTCCTTCCTCCTCCCCCCTCCTTCCTCCTCCCCCCTCCCCCCCTCCCCCTCCTCCTCCCTCCCCTCCCCCTCCCCCTCCTCCTCCTCCTCCTCCTCCTCCTCCTCCTCCTCCTCCTCCTCCCTCCTCCTCCTCCTCCTCCTCCTCCTCCTCCTCCTCCTCCAACTCCTCCCCCTCCTCCTCCTGCTCCAACTCCTCCCCCTCCTCCTCCTCCTCCTCCTCCTCCTCCACCTCCTCCTCCTCCTCATCCTCCTCCTCCTTCTCCTCCTCCTCCTCCTCCTCATCCTCCTCCAGGGAGGGAAGGAGGGAGGGATTTCTGTTGGATTTCAATGCCGATGGAACTGTGACCCTGTCCGCAGGGGCCGGCACGCAACCCGCACAGCAGGAGTCAGCCTGAAGACTCTGCACGGGCACCGAGGAGCTTTGAGAGCAGGAGGGAAGGAGGGAGGGAGGAAGGGAGCGAGGGAGAAGGAGGGAGAAGGAGAGAGATAGAGGGGCGGTCAGATCTGACCTGGGCCGACAGGGATGGGGAGCGAGGAAGGGATTGGACGAGCAGCGATGGGGGAAGGGGGACGGGGACAGGGGACGGGGCCAGGGGGTGGGAGGGGCCGGGGAGGGAGGCGGGACAGGGGGGGGGGGATGGGAGGAGGTGGGGAGCGAAGGGAGACGGGGGGGGAGGGAGATCTGGCGGCGCGGACACGGTCGGTGGGGCGAGAGGGGATGCCTTCTCCGAAGGCAGGCGATGCCGCAGAAGCCGCTCCCCAGCGGACATTAAGCCGATCCCCTCCCGCCACCACCCCTGGTGCGGGCCACCGAGGGACGGTGGTCTTGTTGCCGTGAAGATCTGGTGCCTCCTCCTCCTCCTCCTCCCTCCTCCTCCTCCTCCTCCTCCTCCTCCTCCTCCCTCCTCCTCCCTCCTCCTCCTCCTCCTCCTCCCTCCTCCTCCTCTCCTCCTCCTCCTCCTCCTCACTCTCCTCCTCCTCCTCCTCCTCCTACCTCCACATCCCCTCACCCTCCCCGTCCCCCGTCCCCCCGTCCCCCCCGAGGGATGGTGATATGCCTGTTCTGTTATGTTGTTTCTGGTCGCAAGCTTGATCGCAATCGTGAGCGGGGCTGTGACGGCCGAGTTCGTTGCTGGTGCCGCCCGTGCTCGGTGAGCTCGTGAGAGCGGCCTCCACCTGGCCAAAGGGGGGCCAACTCCGGGGTGCATCACGGAAGCAGCACAGATGGCGACGGGCGGGGCCGAGGCCGACACCAAAGGGTCGCCTGGGAGCCGGCGTGCCAAGCAGGCGTGCGGTCACCCTGAAGGCCTCCTGTGGTCTGAGCACGGACACGTCCTCGTGGGAGGTTGGGGGGCAACGCCTGCGGGGTCTTTCGTCGCAGCGAGCAAGGGCTCTGAAGCCCGATGAAAAAGCCTGTGAACTGGACAACGGCCGGACTAGGCCCGGCATTGAGCCGGATGAAGCGGGGACGGAGCCAGAATCAGCGGGGTTCAACCAGCCAGAGAGCGGCCGGTTTTCGACCAGGGATATACCAGCGCCGATCCTGAATTTAACCCCCAAGGAGCTCCATCCTGAGGGAGGGGCGAGTGTGTGGGCCTGGCTTCCAACTGGGGGCACGAACATGATGCGTCTCGGCGGGATCCGGTCTGAGTCCACAGTCGGTTTTGGATCTCAGCTGCCCCGATACGCAGCACGCAGCGCGGAGCGTGCTGGCACGGAGCTCCGCACGCAGACCGAAAAAGCGCAAGTCAGGCGCGAGAAGTTCGCCGAAGCGCGGGCCAGCACGTGCCGAGAGAACACGCAGCGTTTTGACAAGCTCATGTTGAGCACGAGACGTGTTGCGTTTCTCAACACGGGCACGTCAGGCCACACGAACGTCCAACAAAATGTTTCTTTTGATTCGCCGGTCGAGAGCGCACCTCTTCCGGTCGAAGCTGAGCGGGCCGCGCGAAGCTTGAATTAACCAGAGATGGGGGAGGAGAAGGGGGGCGCAGCCTCAGAGCGAGGCCGGTAGCATCCAACAAGCACGAGGAACATTAGGGTACCCTCCCCCAACCGACCTCGATCTCATACCTCGGTCCGACCGTAGCCCACACTCGGTTTGGACTCGTCCTAAGCCCCAGGTTCCCTCGCGAGGGGCAGGCGGGGGGGGGACGGCAGGCGGCAGAGCGGTGGCGGCAGGGAGGGCGGGCGGGATGGCATTCTCGCGAGGGGGAGGAGGAGGAGGAGGAGGAGGAGGAGGAGGAGGAGGAGGAGGAGGAGGAGGAGGAGGAGGAGGAGGAGGAGGAGGAGGAGGAGGAGGAGGAGGAGGAGGAGGAGGAGGGGAGGAGGAGGAGGAGGAGGAGGAGGAGGAGGAGGAGGAGACGCCGCGACCTCGACACTCGGGAATCACGCTCTCGCGGTGGGCTTCCTCACGATGCACCGTCGGGCCTAAGACAGAGGAGCATGCTTCACGAGCTCGAGACCCTCCGCAGGCCAACGCACACACACACACACACAACATTCTGGGGCATCCTCCCCGGGATGCACCAGAGCACCCAACGAACATGAAGAACACGAGGGCACCCTCCCAGAACCGGCCGCGATCTTATGCCTCGGTCCGACTGCCCTTGGGCACCGCGCTGTCGCTCGACACCTCCTCGCGATTCATGCTCGCGCGACCCGCCCGCTCGACACGGCCATCGCGGCCCGCCCGCCCGGCCCGCACGCCAAGGTCCCCCCCGACCGGCCCGCCGGTGCGGTTCTGCCGCTGGTGCTCCTGGTCCCGAGACCCCTCCTGCAAATCTTTCTGCTCCATCCTTGGAGGCCTGGCAATTGGCACCACCACCAACACGAGGGGGTGCCTCCACAGGGGGAAGAGGATCCTAGATTTCGGTGTTGGTGGTAATATTTCGGCCGCCTTGGAAGCCAGAAGATTACCACCATCACCGAGATCGGGATCTTCTTCCCTCGTTGGAGGCACACCGCCGATATTGGTGTTGGTGTCAACCTCTAGGCCTGCGACATCCTGCTCGCTCCCCCTGTCTGTTCCCTTCTCCTTCCCTTCCCCTGCCTGGAGGGCTGCGCCCACTGCACGTGGCAGGTCGGGAAGACGTGCCGCGAAGGGGGGTACGACGGAAGACGGAAAGGACGGGTGTCGACGGTCTGTTGGGACATACACGTTAGATGACAAGCGAGCACAGGAGAGCGAACAGTGTTACACTGATTGTTGCTGTTGTGACTGTCGTTGTCGTTGTGTTATGTGTTGTTATGTGTTGTTATGTGCTGTTATGTGCTGTTATGTGCTGTTGTCTGTTGTTGTTTCTGCCCGCGACCCGTCCGCGATCCACCCCGCGACCCACCCCGCGGCCCACCCGCGCCCAGCCCCCCCGCTCTCACCCGAACCCGCGGGGCCCGACGTGGGTTTGAACCGTGAGACTTCGATTGCAGCGCTCGTCATGCCTCGGCACTCCTACCTCTGCCTTACTGCGACCCAGTCCAGGCCTCGCCCGCGCCGCGCGATCGCTGGCGCCGCGACCAACAAAACCAGCTGTGTCTTGGCACACACACACACACACGGTAGGCGGCGACATCCAAACCCGATCCCCACCAACCATCGAGTCTGCTGAGTCGGTGGGAGGCGGGGGTGGGGTTCGGAGTTCGCCACTTGTTCGACGAATTCCGAACCCTGCCCCCGCCGCCCATCGGGTTGCCTGGGAAGGGGTGAACCCAGAAGAGGAGACGTCATGTCCAGCGCTCTCCCCAGTCGCCAAAGTCAATCCTGGATGCATACTGGCTACGGTCGGAAACTGTTGCTCAGCACGGCGCAGCGGCGGCCCGGGCGACACGCCGTGCCCTGCGAACAGAAAGCGTGTCGCCACGCTCCGCGGGGCGGGAGGCTGGGAAAGCCTCGGGGCATCGAAGCTCGGGGACTAGGCCGTGGATAGCGTGTCGCTCCGAAGCGTGCTGGGCCAGAACTGGCAGAGCGGCATGGTAAGCCAGAGCTCCAGACTGCAACTCCCACGTCACGCGAGGCCTCTCTGGAACCCAGGACGCAGATAACAACGCCTGCGAGCCTGGCGCGCAGCAGTCGCGGGCCCGCGCTGATGCGCTCGATCCTGAGGGGGGCTCGAGATGGCTGCGCACGCGAAGCACACGCACGCGTTCATACGTGCGCGCGTCCACGCACTTGCTCATGTCGTGATAGGGGGGGCGACTGCCAATCCGGTCTGGACAACCTCCTGGACCCGCCTGCCCTTCGGAAGATCACAACGATACCACCGCTCCCCAGATCTCTCCCTGTGTGCGTTCAGACCAGAATCTCGAGGCGAACCCAGCCGTGGCGACGATGGCCTCCCACGGGATCCAAAAAATGCGCCCACGAGGTAAAGGTAATGACATCGGTGCCTTTCCCTCCCCCGAGGGAAACGCCCCGTGGTGCTTACTTCACGACGCCCAGATCTGAGGGTCACAACTCGTCGACACGCGCAGAAACAGCAATGCCCTCAGTGGCCATGCCGCCTGCGAACGATCGATGCCCCCCCCCCCTCCGTGCGAGGCGGAATCTGCGTTGCGTCGTCAGGACATGCCCTTGCATACCCCCCTGCCTGTCGCCAAGCACTCTGGCAGGCGCCTGCGCCTCGGTCTGTGGACGTTTGGCTTCCCGCCCCTCCCGCCCCATTCGGCTGCGAAGTGCGCAGGATGCTGAGCCACACGGAGACGAGACTCGCGTAAGTAGTCCGCGTCACGATGAGAGCACCCTGACAACCCATATGCGAAGAGCCTTCGCAGAACAGAGCTATGTCTCCTCTCATGGCCCTACAAGCTCTGGCAGTCTACATTTCTGGTGGGCTAAACCAACGGAAGTGGGAAGATCAAGGCACGTGGACGCAGGATGGGCTGGAAACACAAAGGCGGGGGCTGACGCAGGCTCGAAACAACTGAAATGGCTGAAACGGGCTCAAGAATCTTGAGCGAAGCTTGACAGTGCGGTAAAACATGCATGACCGATCACAATCGCTGTTATCCGAGCCCCTAGCGCCATGAATACATAGAGTTCTCAAGGAGCTCCAACGTCCGAAATACCCTCGGACAGGGTCCGAAGAAGCTGCAGGATGACCTCAGTGGCCAAAGGAATCCGACACCGTGCTCCATGGCACATCAGGAAGCGTGGCAGAACACCGAGTGCTGCCTGGTAGGGTGTCTGTAACGCTTCCAAGGGCATTACCCCTCTCATCACGCATCGTTGCATGCATCTCCTCCCTCCCCAAGTTCCAGGCGGCCCGACGCGTACCCGGAGCTGTCTGACGCTCTCTGGCTTCGAAGATGGCCCAGAAAGGTCACCAAGGCCGCCAAGAGGGGCAAGCATTGCCTCGAGAGGCACCAAAGAAGCCCCGACACACCCCCAAGACGCCAAAGAGCAAGCCAGGAGGCCCTCCAGGAAGGCCAATATCGTTTGAGGACCTGCGGGGTTCTCGGAGGAGCCAGAGATGTGCACCAAAGAGCCCAACGAGAGCCCCAAGAAGTCCCCCGCGCGGCCCAGGACAGCGCCAAGAGAGGCCCAAGACAGCTCAAGAGGGGCCCAGGACTGCCCAAGAAGGGCCGCATGATGGCACGAGAGGGCCCCCCAAGAGGCCCCCGAGACCCAAGACCCCCCCCGGCGGTCGCCAGAGGCCCCCGGCGGTCCAAGACAGCGCCCGGACGGCCCAAGAGAGCCCCAAGACAGCCGAAGAGGTGAACCTCATGCCCGTGAGAATAAACACTAGGGGATAATAAAGTTCGGGGTTCAGGGAGAGATAATAAAAGTAGCCCAGCAGACCTCAGCATAATCTCGAAGTAAGAGATGATCAAGAGAGCTGAAGACGGCCCCACAGGAGCCCACGACAGCCGCAAGACGACCGAGGCAGGCCCCGCGAGAGCCCCTCCAACGGACTTCGGCGACAGGCGTCGCGTGTCACGACGTGGAGCGGTGCTCGAAGCTCAGCATCGCACGGAGCGCTGGGCCTGGCACGATGGCGGGGCTCGCCGCGGGCAGCCGGAGAGATCGAGATGGCCTCCGCACGACGCAAGCAAAAAGTGCTCCGAGAGACACCAAGAATTGTTTTTTATTGCTGGCACGTGCGAGAAAGATGCTGCGCGACGTGCCCGCCCCATGGCGGCGGCACCGGCGGAGAGAGGTTGCCAGGTCTGCAAAGAGGGGGCAGAGCATCTCGCTGGGCCAGGTCAGATGTCATGCACTCAGCGTCGGGCCAGTCCGAGCTTCCACCCAATCAGGGCGGCGCCGAGGGACTGCGTACCGAAAAAGGCAGGTGGCCATGACTCGCGATTTTCACGAACTACTCGCGCGGGGAGGACAGCGGATCAGGAGAGCAGCCAGCGCTCGGCAGGGACTGCCTGCTACTTGGGGTCTGCTACCTTCCCCACCGTGCCCAACGTCACCGGGACCGCAGGAGCTCCCACCGGCTGTCCGACCACGGCCGAGGGCCGCATCGTCGGGGGGGCCCGTCCAGGTCGCCGTACGTCCTCGCAGACTGGCTTCAGCAGGTTTCCATCACCCAATCGAAAGCAGCACTTGGTATGAGCGTTGGTAATCTCGTCCACCTGTCTGCCCTCCTGCACCGCCATGCAGAAGGGAAACCACCAGTAGCAGCAGAAATCCTTAGTCCACCGACTCTCGGGTGCCGGGTCCCCGAGCGCACCGCGGAGCTTCACTCTCTGGCCAGCGAGCCAGGCCGCCAGCAACATGTGCGAAAAGAATGCGCCCATACCCATTAGACCATCGGACCAATTGTCGTCAGACCAGCCGTCCCAATTGACCATCATGGGCATGAGTATCTTCCACACCACGGCGATCAGCTGGCCGGACAACCAGACAGCCACGACGGCGTGGACGTACGCATAGTAGCCAGGCCCGCCGATGTTGGCCGCCGTGTAGGTGTCCACGAGCCTGGCACCGAGACAGAGGCAGGCATACCAGCAGTAGACGTGGTCCTGCAAGCAGCAGTCACCGCAGCAGGTGTACCTCTACACGCCACCACTCCATGCGATCGCGAGGCTGAGAGGGGGATTCTCCTCCCAACCCTTCCAGGGCCCTCGCTTGTCGACGATCCCGCGCTTGTAGAGGAAGGCGCCGACATAAGTTAGAACGATGCTGATGATCACAGCCAGTATCCATTGAAATTCGCTGGATTGGGGATTCAACCAGGGAGCGTCTGCGCCTTGCTGCTGGGAAAGGCGGCGCGAGTCCGCATGAAGCGTGCCATTGAGATACGGCCACGCCGCCCATTCGGGTGCCCCCGCGGAGAGCACCTTCAGTTGTGCCTGGCCCGACTCCGGTAGCACGCCCTTAAGAGACTTCAGCACCGCGGCGTCGAAGTGACCCCCCACGGACCAATAGAGCGCATGAAAGAGAAGCACCGCGGGGTGTCCCAGCAGAGACACGATCAACAGCAGCATCGCGAGTCTGAGGCACTCGATGCAATCTGCCCACGCAGCCGATCAGCAGGATAAAACGACGCTGTCCTTCCGCCAAAACGGCTCGAGTCAAACTGGCGACTCACGCTAAGGATGAGTCAAATGGCCCCGATGTGGCCAAGACGGCGCCAAGGCGATCCAATGTTGGCCCCAAGGGCTCCGATACGTTCGCCGAGCGAGGCGGAGGGATCCGAACGAAATCCCACGACGGGCCCAGCTCAGCCGCCCGTCGCCGCGGATTCCAAAGACACCCGGCCGTGCGTGCGGTGCGTGCCCTGTCAGGCCGCCGCGGGTGGCGGGCGGGGCCCTCGACCGACTCACAGGACAGGAGGAGGCCACGCCAAGGGGCCCGCAGCCGCTGCCTGCCGAGAATGAATGGGGCCCTGGGACACACAAATAAATACACACAAATAATAGGATTTCCCGTATTTTCCCATATTTTCACGGTTTTCGTCTCCCCCCCCAATCCCCACATTTTCCAATATTTCCTTGGGAATCTAGGATTAATTGTGTCTGTGTGTTTTTTCCCTCCTGAGAGAAGAGCTGCCCCCGCGGGCTTCCCCCGGGCCTCGCCTCTGCCGGCGGACCCGCCGCCGCTCCACCCGCCGAAGCCCCCCGCACGCCGCCGCGCTGGGCCCCGGGGGCGGGCGGGGGGCGCGCGAGCCCGGAAGCGGCCGCGCCGCTTCCCCCGTCGCCCCGCGGGGGGTGGGCCGGGGCCTCGACGGGCGGGGCGGAGCGAGGTGCCTGCATCGAAGGGCGCTCGCGCCGCCTCGCCCTCTCGCTCTCTCTCTCTCTCTCTCTCTCTCTCTCTCTCTCTCTCTCCCTATACATATATATATATAGATCTATATATATATATATATATATATATAGATACATCCCTTTTGGGAAGGAGGCCCCATGGGGTCCCGCTGCTGGGATCCTTCGAGGGGAGGGGGCTTCGCGCGCCTGCGCCCTCCGGGGAGAGCCTCCCCGGGCAGCCTGCAGGGTCCGCTTCCGGGGCCGCTCCGGCAGCCGCCCCAAGCAGGGAGCGCACGGATCTCGCGCCTCCCCGTCTCGTCTGCCATGCTGAGCCTCTCGTGGCCCCCGCCACTACAGTCGGGGCGTTGACGTCAGGAACCCTAAATCAGGAACGAGGTCCCTGTTTCTCACAAGTCAAACTTCGATCCCCCATGGGAAAACTCAGGAAAACCCAAGGCAAACTGCGAAGCAATCGAGGAACACCGAGCCCCTCCCCAACGGAAAGGGTTCCTTCTTCAGCGCCCCGACTGTAGTGGTTCAGCGGTCGCCTCCTCATCAAAAGTGCACCGCGACCAACGGTGCCCAAATTGGGTGGAGCTGGCCGCGGCGAACTCCACCGCATTCGGTTGGCCACGTGGGCGGCATCCAAGGCAAACCTGCCCTCCGATTCGAAGTTCTGATTGGATGGTGCCCTCACTCCCCAGGCACAGCCAGCATCCCCTTCGAAGTTCTGAGGGGATGGTAATATCACTCCAATGGCGAACTCACCATATCCTGATAATGTCTTGAGGCATAGTGCTGCTGATGACTCGTACGGCCCACCCACTATCCTTAACATGTGTTTAAAGATAGTGGTCTCACTCAAAAGGCCAACCAACTATCCCTTGAGAAGTCTCTAGATTGTCTTGGAGGATGGTAGTCCCACTCAAAGGGCCGCCCCACTACCCCCTAAGAGTTCTTTGGGAATAACGGTTGCACCTTACCCAATTCCCCCAAGCATTTCTTGGGGGGTAGGGGTATAAATCAAAGGCCAACCCAATACCCACGAAACATCCCCTGAGAAGTCCTGAGATATAGCGGTAGCATTCGAAAGGCCAACCCACTATCCCCTCAGCCGTTCTTAGCGGGCAGAATCGCACTCCAAAGACAAACCCATAATCAATTCCTCATGGAGCCGTGGTCCCACTTACAAGGCCAACCCACTACCCACTGCGAATGTATTTGGGGACAGTGGCCCCACACAAAGGAGAACCCATTATTCCCTAAGAAATACGTCAGGGACAGTAGTCGCACTCTAAAAGCAAACCCACTATCCCCTGAGAATCCCACCAGCCCTCCGGACGTAGGTGGTCGAACGAGTTCTTCATCTCCTCTTCCAAAACCATCTTCCCTTCGGGGAGGGGCACCCTCCCCTTCCCTTCCCTAAGTTTTTGTTGTGTGTGTGTGTGTGGGGGGAGGGGGGCGCGCGAGGTTTCAGGGAGCGTCCGATGCTCCAAGATGGCCTCCAAGCAGGCGCAAAATAATCGAAGATGGTGCAATATAGCTTCCGACGCACCTCCAAGAGGCCCGGCGAGGGCCACAAGACGGTTCCAAGTGCTCCCGGAGCCTCCTCGGGACCCCCCAAGAGACCAAGACACTCCCAAACCCAAAGGAAAATCAATGAGCTGTGCCTTCTCGCCTTTTGGCTCCCGATATGCTTCTGAGGCCTCGAAATGGCCCCAGGATGGCCCAAGAGAGCCCCAAGAGGGGCCCGAGGGGCCCCCAAAACGGCCCCAAGAGCGCCCGCGATCGGCACAAGAGCGCCTACAGTGCGCCCCAAGAGGTGATTTTGATGGCCCTGCAAGGGGAAGACAAATCGAGGACCCCCCCTGGAAAAAGGGGGAGGAGGAGGAGGAGGAGGAGGAGGAGGAGGAGGAGGAGGAGGAGGAGGAGGAGAAAGAGGAGGAGGAGGAGGAGGAGGAGGAGAAGGAGGAGGAGGAGGCCCTCCTTAGTTTGATCGACGCCCTACAAGATGGCCCCAAGAGCCCTGTCAGGGCCCCCAAGAGGGCGAGCCCCAGGAGAGCCCCAAGAAGGCCCCAAGAGGGCCTCAAGACACTTTGACAGAGCCCTATGAGCAGAGCACCAAGAGGGCCCAAGGGGACCGAAATGAAGCCCCTAGAGGACCCCAAGAGTGCCCCCAAAAGGCTCCAGGATGGCTCAAACAGTTCTTGCCCTCGTTGTCTTTATCCTGTCTCCGATTTTTTCCTCGCAAGTATACACATGCTTCGGTGTTGGCCCAGTAACTCGTGCGCGTGACGTTCGCATCACGTACCAAGTGCAAACAGAGCGCGAAATAGAGACAACGATGCGAATGCAGAAATATGCCATCGTTGAGCGCGCATCCCCGTATGATCCGACCGATCATCCCTACAACCTGACATCACATAACAGCAATCAAGGAAACGCAGCACAGTGCGTGGCAACTGGTAGGAACACACCCCGAATCCCTAGAACTCCACAGTGAGAAACCAGCTGGCGGGGAAGAGAAGGAGGAGGAAGGGGAAAGACAGAAGCGAGGCGAGGGGGAATGACAATGGCGCCGTGCGCGTCCCCGCATGGCCCAGTCGGCCCTCAGAATCCTTGGGCAATCAAGGACAGCGCACAGCACAGGACGATAGGAAACAAAATCTATCGCATGGGAGGAGGAAGCTGGGAGGGAGGAACAGGCAAAGGAAAGGGAGAGAGAGGGCGGGAGCGGAAGCATCACCACTCCCATGAGAGCACAGCACCACACCACGGCGCGAGGCATCTGGGCGACGATCGCTCGCCGGGCATGCTCGTACCACCGGCTGCCGCGGCCTGGGCCCGCCGCCATCCGCAGCCGAACGGCGCGGGGCGCGGTGGGAACACAGCCCCGCGAGACGTCCAGCCGTCGGCAAGTGCCTCGTCCCTGGAGGGGGGCGGGGGCGGGGTTGTTGCTGCTGGCGCCAGTCCTCTCCCTGGGTGTGCTCAGGGGAGCTGGCGGCCAGACGGCCGGCATGGTCGCCTGGGGTGGCTGTGCTGCTGGTGCCCATGTGCTGCTTGGCGTCTTGCTGCTGACCCAGCAGCACCTCCTGCCCGACGCTCCATAACGACCTCCAAGATGGTTCAACACGCTCCTCCTCCTCCTCCTCCTCCTCCTCCTCCTCCTCCGCATCCGCCTCCGCCTCCTGTTCCTCCGCCTCCTCCTCCTCCTCCTGTTTCACTATGTGTCTCTTCCTCCCGTTTCCTATCACCTCTCATGGACAACGTTTCTGAATAAACGAATGGCGAAGCGGTGGTACCACTCAAGACAAGCCCACGACTCCCTCCTAATTTCACGGGGGATACTGGTTGCACTCGTTGGGATGATAAAGACTCCCCCAATGGGGCGTTGCCACCTGTATGTGAAACAAACCGGTGGGTGCATGCCCTTCGTCAAAGGCGTTGCTCGGGGCCGCCCAGGGTTGCCCAGGGTTGCTCGAGGTTGCCCGTGCAATGTCAAACAACGCCTAGCAATTCCAAGCATGCAAAGCCATGCCTAAATATGCAAAGAGATGCCAAGCAAAGACTCCAAGCAATGCCAAACAATGCCAAGCAACGCCAAGCAATTACAAGCAATGCGAAGCCAATCCCAAGCAATACCTAGCAGCGCCAAGCAATGCCAAGAAATGCCAACCAATGCAAAATAATGCAACGCGATGCAAAGTTATGCCAAGAGATGCCAGACAATGCCAGGCAAAGGTTCCAAGTGATGCCAAGCCACGCCAATCAACGCATCGCAGTCCAAGGCAAAGTGCAAGCAATGCCAAGCAATGCCGAACAATGCAAAGCAATCCCAAGCATTGCGCAACGCCGAACCATGCAAAGCAATGCCAAACAACGATTCAACAACGCAAAGCCATGCCAAGCAATGCAAGGCAACCCAGAGCAATGCCAGGCAATGACTCTGTATTGCATTACTCGAAATTACTGTGAACTGCTTGGGTAAGGGGTGACCCCTATTGTTGGTCGTGCGGGGCCGTTTTTTGTTTCGAAATGCGTGGCATCGTCTGTGGCGCCCTGGACCCCAATGCCACCGCTGCAGAAAGTGGACTTCTAAACAGATGCGGTGATAGACCCTGAAAGCCCCAAAAAGAAATTGCCGAGCACCACTCGTTGAGGTTTGCGATTCCTCCTGCGCGCGGGAACCCCTGCCAACCAATGTCCGCTATCGACTTGCCCATGGTAAACACGACTGGCCCGACACGTCTTGCGCATGCGCGAAACAAGTCATTACCGATGGTGGTGCGCCATTCGCCGCGCAAGCTCGGTAAAGAGATGATACTCCAAAGAACCAATGGGCCTGGCACAACCTCGATTCGCCCGCTCCCGAGCGAAGTGAACCCCACCCTCCCCCTCTGAAATCGTCGGGGGTAGGGGTAGGGTTCGCATGTGGCCCCCTAGCCCGTTCTTGCCCTCCGCCTTTTCTGCAAGCACGCGCATCTGCCCGCTACGGGAAGCTCCATGGAGCCTCTGCGCCAATGCTCGCCCACGTTGAAGGGGCCCTGGGACACACACACACACAAATAAATGCACGCAAGTAACAGGATTCCCCATATTTTCCCATATGTTTAGGGTGTTTGTCTTCCCCCCCACTTCCCATATTCTCCCATATTCTCTGGGGAATCGACGATGAATTGTGTCTGTGATTTTTCCCCTCCTAGCACAAGGCCGGCAACCACACGACGGCTCCTCCGCGACTGCCTGGGCGCCCGCCCGTGGAGCCGGGCAGGTCACGCACCGTCGCCCCCGCTGGAGGCCCCTCGCGGAGGCGCCCCCGGCTCTGCCGCGGCGCCCCCCCCGCGGCCAGCGAGGCGGAGCTGCCCCGATGGGCCCGCTTCCCGCCACCACCACCAGGAGTTGGAGGGGGGGGGGAGGTGGAGGACGAGGAGGAGGACGAGGAGGAGGAGGAGGAGGAGGAGGAGGAGGAGGAAGCGGAGGGGGAGCCCAGCGTAGGAGGCGGGAGCGCGTCGACCACCTAGGCCGACCCCCCAGCGGCGGGTGGCGAGGGGGCGGGCGGCGCGCCTGATACGAACTCCGCGTTGGCGGAGGAGATGACTCGAGCACGGTGGCCGCGCTCTCTCGGCGCATGAAGCGCGGGGCTGCTTGAGGACGGGCGAACGTGCGACGAAAGCTCAGGGGAAGGGAACCCCGAACGGGGCGAACGAGGAAGGAGAATGACAGGCGAAGCGGGAACGAGTCGCTGGGATTCGCCAGCACGACACAGTAAGTGAAGCACCTCGGTGGGAGAGGTAGCAGGCGGGGGGCAGGAAGCGGCAGACGCAGAGCTCATCGGAGCGAAGGACGGGGAGAGGGAGGAAAACACAAATGAACTTAGAAGATGATGCGGCGCTGCGGGGGGAGGAGCAGGCGGGGGGCAGGCAGCAGCAGGAGCAGAGCTCAGCGAAGGACGAATAGAGAGGACAGCGAGGGAACCGCGAGCGCGGCAGACGGCCTCGCAGCGGATGGGGTGGGAGAGTGGGCGAGCATTCGGGCGAGCGGCCTCGAGAATAATTTCAGGTCTGCGCTCACTCGAGGCTATCCTCGACGACGGCACAATCGACGAGGGCGCGGAACAGGAGCGTGGAGTAGTCGGCATCGGCAAACAGGCGGATATCGACCTCGGCGACGCCACCCTCGCTGTCGGCTTAATCCTCGCCCCGGTGGCAATCGGGCAAGGTGCGGTATACAGCGCACTCCGGCTAGGAACCGATTCCTCCCTTTCCACCCCAGTAGTGCAGAAGAGACCAGCTTTTTCACCAGTGCCCAGCGAAAATGATGAAAACAGAGCCTGACGCAGCGGCCTCGAGGAGCACCCGTGCGCAGGACTTTGCGTTCTGCCAAATATTCCACCTCCAGCGGCATTGGCGACATCTGAGCCTGCCGCAACGGGCTCGAGGAGCACCCGAGCGCAGGACTCTGCGTTCTGCCAAATATTCCACCTACATCCAGCGACAGTGGCGACGCTTGAGCCTGCCGCATCAGGCTCGAGGAGCACCCGTGCACAGGACTTTGCGTTCTGCCAGGATCGATCCCATCTAAGTCGCTGAGAGGGCCGACTCGTTCTGGTGTGGCAATCATTGTCAGAGGTGTCGAGGGTGCCGTCTCACGGCGGGTTCCTTCGCCATCACTGTGGACTGTCGGCGCCGGCCGCGGCGTGAGGCAGGGTGAGAGACCAGGGGCCACTCCTTCACTATCCACATCCTCCGCGACAACGTCACGATCTTGCCCAGCCACATGTTCAGCGGGACCGTCGGTCTCAGAAGTGGGGTGATCGTCCGTGATCGAGCGAAGGACAGGAATGAGCGGGGGCGGTGCCTACTTATCAAGCTGGTCAGTTGGCGACGCCATTCGCAGCGTTCTGACAGCAGCACGGGCAGCAGAGCGGAGAGCAGAGGGAGAGACCCAGTCGCGATACCTGATGGTGTGATACGTATTGTACATGACTACAATCTCCTCAATTCTTTCCACGCGCGGCGACGTCAAGCATAGTCGCTCATGTAGAAGTGCAGGAGGCGGGCGTCCGAGAGCATGTCCCACGGCATGGCACAGGCGGCGGCAACGAACGTCATGGCATTGTCTGTCTGCCGATGCGTTGCAGCCGAAGATGCAGTGCCGACGACCTGACGGATAACAGATGCGACAGCTTGTGAGCCACGCAGATGCCCATGTCTTGATCACGGGGAAGACCCAACTCGTAGGAAGTAACTGCAGGAGCATCCGATTAGCCTCCCACGGCACACGGTGTAGGAAGGGTTCGTACATGTCGAAGTAGCGGGCGAGCCTGGTCTCAAAGATCGCGTGGAGCGGGTGGGGGGTCACGAACTGCTCGAAGAGCGCAGCTTTGGCTGCCCGTTGGTACTTGAGCTCTCGGCCAGTGACTCTCAGCTCCGTGGAGATCGCCGACGCGCAGCAGCGCAGAACTTCCGATGGATATCCAGCTCGAGCCGATCCCTCTTGCAGCCGCGAGTAAGTTTGTAAAATGGGTGGCATCTTCCAGTGTCGCCCTGCATCACAGAGCCTATCCAGCCGAGGTCGGATGGACGCTAATGAGGCGTCATCATACAGCCCATTCAGGATATCAGAGTTCCATGATTGTGTGGTAAGTGAAATAGTAGAACGTATGTGAGAGTACTCGCCGAACGTGATGGAGGCAGCTCGAGCAAGAGCAGCAGCGCACGAGTGTTGCAGGAGAGGGATTGTGGGGCTCCCAAGCGGCAAGCTGGGCCCAGCCAGAGGCAGGTTGAGTACCCATGGGAGCACGGAACGTTTGGGCAAGCACAGAGAGCTCGAAAGCGGCCATCCCGGGAGGCAGGGGGTAAAACTGGGCCAGGTAGGACAGGACGGGGATAGCCCGCGATCGGTAGAGCACGCCATTGATCCCCAGAGGAGCTGAGCCCGAGCCAAGAAGCCTGGCACGTAGCTTAAGTTTTATTCGCGCCGCGCCCCACTGCATTTGTATCGTGACATCTGGTCCCAGGAGAACGCCGAGGCACATCAGGTGCGCAACTATCTCAAACGCCCGCCAGTCAGGAACCAACCGGCAGAGAAGCTCACGTGTACTCGCGAGCAGGTCAGGATCGAACGTCGCGTGCAGCGGGGTGACCTTGCATTTACTGACCTTAAGGCAGAGCACCGTGGGAAGCCTCGTAGTTCTCATCGCACGGAAGAGCACCTGGAGCCCCCGAGCCTCGAATAAGACAGCCCCAATATCGTCGGCACAGGCCCTCGCAAGGCCAAGTCCAGCATCTTCCAGGGAATACCCCAGGTCAACCAGAAACGGGGCTGTGCTTAGAGCGTAAAGCGTCCCAGAGAGGCCGCAGCCTTGAATGATCCCTGACCTCAGCCAGTAAACAGAGTGGAGCAGGCCACTGTGGGCCACGACACCTTCGATAGCAGAGTACAACCAGGCGAGGAAGTATAGGACAGGCGCAGGCAAGCGCAGGTGGGCCAGGAAGAGCATCATAAACTCCTGGGAGAGGCTCGGGAAGGCCTGGCCGAAATCGAACGAGACCAGAAGCGGCAACCAGGTCGGAGCCATCGGATGGGCCCCAGCAGTGCGACTGTAGCCATCTAACTCTAAGATGTTGTACCCGAAATTTACGGCCCTGCACTAAGCCGCGCTGCGACTGAGGGACGACAGTGTTCACAACTCCTCTATGTGATCGGTTCACGGCAGACGTAAGAATTTTCAAGTCGGTGTTGCGGAGCCCGAGGACTCTGATCTTATCAGCGGATCTGGTGCAGCCTCCAGAGGCCAAGTCGTCGTGCTCCGATCCCTTAGGCAAGTACGCTTGGAGGGTGACGCTGGCCGCGTCGAACAGGGACTGGCCACGCAGGATCCAGTCCATCATGAGGCATAATACTTCCAGGCAGCAGTCGGCAGCTGCCCAGGCCGCGCACGGTAGCCCGTCGACACCAGGGGCAGAGCGACGGGCACGAGTGACAATATTTAGAACCCGGCCTTCGAAGGGGGGGGAACGTCAGGGAGCACAGGAGACGGGCACTGTTGTTCGAAATATGTCTGAGCAGCTTCCAAGTCGACATCCGATCGCGAGAAGACAGGGCGCCAGTACCCAGTAAGGGCCGCGACTCGATCCCCAGGTGATTCTGCTAACCGAGGGCCATCCCGCACCGCGCGCAACACCAGCTTCCGAGAGAAAGGGGCCCAGATCGCTGCTTGTCGTTCCAACACTTGGCGGCGACGAAACGAGAAGGGTGGGCGACTCGAGCGAATACCTGCCGCAGAGTCAGCAGCAGCGCGTATTTCTTTTTCCAGGAGCCGCATGTGGACTCCGCCCGTCCACATGTGGAACGATTCAGGGTGTCGAAGAGCAACGCGTGAGCCTTCGATGTCAAGTAAGCCGGCTGCGGTGGCCGATGTCGCCACCAAACGACGAGCAAGACGGGGGTCCTGCCGCCGCGCAGCACGGGCACATCCCCGAGCGACCATCAATGCAGTTTCGTCTCCAGCAGGATGGGAGATGAACAACCAGTCACGAACTTCTCTGGCAGCTTCCTTCAGCATGTCCTTGAAGTGCTCCTGGTAGACCGACGTAGAGCGCGACGTCTCAGCGCCATCCCCGTCTTTGAACATGCCTTCAATACGTTGCCGAAAAAGATGGCTCTCGAAGACATGGCGAGGTATGGGTTGCCCCACCCGCGGCCGTGCATGACGTTGACGCAGTACCGTTGGCAAGGCAGCATGGTCCGATATCAGTGATCGAGATAGCACTTCTGGTTCACCAATGGTAGAAGACTCCGCACATAGCTGGCATAACGCCCACCCAGGCACCGAACAGAAGAACCGATCCAGGCAACTGACCGAGTTGGTGTCCTTCGTGTAGTGCGTCGGCGACTCACACGATATTTCTAGCAATGAGCCCAGCGCCCGCAGCCACCGAGCGGCCATAGCACGATGATTACGAGGATCCGACGCACGAGCAGGCCCAGGGCGATGGAAGAGCAGGGCCTCCTCAGGGCCAAAGTTGAGGTCACCCTGCACGATCGCCAAATAGTGAAGTGGATCGGCAGCTGCACGTACCCGAGCAGCGTCAATCTCAGCGCATATCTCGTCGACCTGACGAGCACTGAGCCCATGATTGTGGATATTAAAATGCACCAGCTGGAACCCTTGCCCGACGACGTCAACTCGAAGGACCCTTCCTTCCACGACGGCCGAGGCATTGCAGGCAACCCCAAGATCGAAGGCGAGCTTCGGAATAATAGCGGCGACACCTCCCGCAGCCGATCCCCCGACATCAGCTGGGCAAAACGAGGCGGGGACCACGGCATCACGATGAAGACGGCACATATCGTCTTCGAGTTGAATGCGGTCTTGATGCACTTCTTGAAGTGCCAGGACAGACCTGGGCAGGTGAAACTTCTTCAGATACGACGCCTTGAGTCTACTCTTTGCCCCTCGGTACTGTAACAGAGCGCGAGCATTCCAAGTGATGAATCGCATGGATTCATTCTCGTTCCCACATGAGGGGGTGTCTAAGAGCTGCAAGAAGCCGTCAAAGACACCACTTCGTCGGAGCAGGGGGCGCAGTGAGCTCGTCCACCACCTGCTGCACGTCAGCACGCGTGAGAGAGAGGTCCAATATGCCTTCCTCATTGAACTGCACGTCATACGGAGCGTCCTCAGGGTTCGCCTGGATCTCGAGCACATTGGTCCAGCCGCTCTTGAGGATGCCGCGTTCGCGGTCGATAGACCACCTCCCACCAAACTTCTCAGCACATGATCCACGTGTTTTGCGAAGTACCATCTCTGCCTTGACCTGGCGAGGGGACTTGTCGGGCCCCAGGTGTAGGCGGGCGTCAGCTGCAGAGCCAGTGACATGCACGTTGAATACTCTCCACTGGTCGTTGCTGCGAAGATTACTGAGGACCTTAGCGACCTTCTTAGAAGCGAGGCCTGTGGCTCCGTTGAACTTAATGAGGAACCTGCGAGCGGGCGTCGGAGTCGGGCAAGAGAGAGTGCACTGGTCAGCTTCGAAACCGAGCTCAGCGAGGAACGGCGACAATACGTCACGAACTTGCGGAAGTCCGACCATCTTGGTACACATCGCGACCACCACCGCTGGGTCGGTCTGGCGGTCGAAGTTGGCAGGGGGCGAAGGGGCGGGTTCCTGACGCTTGGCCATGTGTAGTCCATCACGCAGCTCAGCAATCTCCGCACGCAGCTGGCGCAGCTGCTCCGTGTGAGAGTCCAACTCGATGCTGAGTGCCGCAACCTTGCCTGTAACATCATCAATATGGCGCTGCACCTTCCTAGAGAGTTCATCCAGTTGTGGTCTGAATACTCCCATGGCTTTTTGATCAAGCTCTGCAGGTTGTTCTTCCAATTGTTTTTGGAGAACCTCCGATGTGCGTAGAATGTTGGCGCTGCTAGCTTAAACCGCATCTCCAACTGTCGAGGCGACAATATTCTCCAGCTCCGAGCGAAATTCATTGAACTGGGATGCGACGCCGTCGGCGACCACAGACTTGATGTACTCGCCGGAATACTCCAGGGTGCCACGAGTGGCGGATGAACACCACGCGTTATCTCCTGCGCGGACACCAGCAGCAGGAGGAGGATCACCATGAGCAGCAGGAGTCGCAGTGCCCGTTTGCATCTCATCGCGGCCGAAGACAAGCGCGGCGCCAACAGCTGCAGCACGGGAGGCAAGGCCAGCGACACCTTTGCCGCTGCTAAAGGAACCCTTGCCTTCCTCGATACGGGGGTACTTGGGCTCGGGCGAGCCTTAGACCCGATGGCCATCAGCACGCTCATCATCAGGAAAGGTGGGCATATCTTAGATCTCCTGGGCGCGACGGGCCAGAGCAGCAGCATCTGGGAGCCCCATGACAACTGGGACGATCGCTCGCACAGGAACGGGAAAGGCCTCCGTTTACCCGTTGGCGCGAGCGTCAGAGCGATGAACGATCTCTGCCAGACCACCAAGGGTCTTGTCTGCCACGGACTAGCGGTATCCACTTGTTCCACTGAGGAACCATGCATCTTGAGCCAAAATGGCTACGGAGGAAGAGGAGGAGGAGGAGGAGGAGGAGGAGGAGGAGGAGGAGGAGGAGGAGGACCCCCTCCCCCTCCAGCTTGTGGTGGTGATGGTGGAAGACAGGCCCATCATGGTCGTCGGGCCGCTGCTCGACCGAGGTCTTGCACAGCGGGCACGTGGGGTTCCTGTGGAGCCAGCGGTCCACGCATGCCTTGTGGAAGGCGTGCAGGCACCGGAGCCTGCGGATCTTCTCGCCGGCCAGCACTTGCTCGTGGCAGATGACGCACGGCTCCTCGAGACCCTGGGCGGCTCGCGCCACAGGGGCCGCGCGACGCAGCAGAGCGGCAAGCCTTTCGCACGGCCTCCCTCGCCTCGGCGCCGCGGGCGCGCCTCTTGGCCCTCGCCCGCGTTCGGCTGCCGGCGCTGCCACGGCATGCCTGTCGGCGCCGCTTCCGCGCCGTCGGGCCAGCAGCAGGTCGTCCTCGGTCGGCTCCTGCGCAGGCTCGGGCACGCGCCGCGCGGCCAGGCGCTCGCGGTGAAGGCGGCCTGTGAGAGCGAGAGCAGCGCGTGCAGCAAACGAGCCGGCACTCGG
>CAUYUJ010002983.1:37500-83421 GCA_963575745.1 Prorocentrum cordatum
AAGAACAAGAATCGAGTGCCCAGTGCCCGTAGAACATAGGACCCATGTGTTTCACAAGACCACATCAGCCAGACACGCTCTAAGAACAGCTCGTGCAACCCACGAGGGTTCTTAGAACATTCTTTGGTGGGCCCACAGGCAAGCCAGGACGCTTCGCCACTGCTTGAGTGTACCAGACCAGCTCGGCGAGCGCTGCTGCGCGCGCTGGCACGCGCGGCAGCGCCGATCGAGCTGGTCTGATAAACGGTTGGCGTCGTCCAGTGGTGAGCGGGAGCGGGAGGAGGAGGAGGAGGCAGGCCTCCGCTGCGCCACGGCCGCCTCCGCGTGTCTCTCCGCAGCGACGGCAGCAGGCCTGGCGGCGGCGGCGGCGGCGGCCAACGCCTGGCTGCCCAGCGCGGGCCCGGCCGCCGCAGCGGCTGGCAGCCGGTGCTGCGAGCGGACCCGCCGGCAGAAGCGCGCCGGCCGCAGGCGCGGCACCTGCCCCCGCAGGGCTGGTGGGCCCTGTCCCGTTCCTCCGCCGTGAGCATGCCCCGCCGCCGCCGCGGCGGAGCCCGCTCCAGAGCGCGCGGCCAACAGCGCCCCAGACGAGTCGCGCAGCGTGGCGGAGGCGGCGGCCGCGGCGCGGAAGCGCCGGCGCCCGTCGTCGTCGCTGGAAACGGCGATGTCGCTGTCCACCTCCACGCAGCCCTCATCAACTGGCGCTGGTGCCGGCTGCACGCCAGAGTGACCCTTGGCAGACAGCCAGCGGCCTGCCGACCGTTGCGCTGGTTGCGGCAGCAGGGGCCTGTGTGCTCGGCCTCGGTCCACCCGCCCACCCGTGCGCCCGCCGAACGCCGCGCGAGGAGAGGCCACTCCAGCGAGGGGCCGCTCGGAGCAGCACAGGTGGAGACAGCGGCAGCGAATCGGCCCCCGCGCCTCTCCCGGGGCCGAGGCTGGGCCCCGCACGCGCCTGTGCGTCTGGGCCCCGGGCGCGGCAGGTTCCCGAGCTGCTCCCAGCCGTGGCGACGAGGGGGCCGCCCGAGGGCCAACCACCGTGGTCTCACCCACCCTCCTCTTCCCGACAAGCGATGTCTTGATGTGTTGCGTACGCGGCCTCCAAAAGTCTGGACCAGTTCCCCGGGGCCGGTTTTTTCTTGAAGCCGGAGTAGTGGGGGTAGCACAGATGGGGGGCCAGAGTTTTTGCATGGATGCAGCAGTTTACGGTCTGGGCACAATATTTGCGCGTGGATGCAGTCGTGCATTCCTTCAAACGCAATACATTACGCCCTTTGCAGTTGTTCGTACCTATACTTCGCGCAAGAGCGCGCAATATTTCGCGAAGCGAACTATTACATCTCCCACAGCCCCACCATTGGCGTTGCCCCAGATTTTCATCCAGTGCAGTTTTTCCCAACCATCCTGTGGTGTTGGGTCCTCGTTTTGAAGAGACGGCGCCCCGCGTTCCCCACCTCCTCCTCCTCCTCCCCCCCCCTCCCTCCTCCCATCATCATCATCATCATCATCATCATCATCATCATCATCATCATCATCATCATCATCATCATCATCATCATCATCATCATCATCATCATCATCATCATCATCATCATCATCATCATCATCATCATCATCATCATCATCATCATCATCATCATCATCATTCATCATCATCATCATCATCATCATCATCATCATCATCATCATCATCACCACCGATTTCGGCACACCCCTCACACGTTTCGTGGCCCCATAGGGAGCTCCACCGAAGGCCCCAGTGGCAGGGTCGCATGCCACCCCACCACCCATTTCGGCACACCCCTCACACGTTTCGTGGCCCCATAGGGAGCTCCACCGAAGGCCCCAGTGGCAGGGTCGCATGCCTCCCCACCACCCATTTCGGCACACCCCTCACACGTTTCGTGGCCCCATAGGGAGCTCCACCGAAGGCCCCAGTGGCAGGGTCCGCATGCCTCCCCACCACCCATTTCGGCACACCCCTCACACGTTTCGTGGCCCCATAGGGAGCTCCACCGAAGGCCCCAGTGGCAGGGTCCGCATGCCTCCCCACCACCCATTTCGGCACACCCCTCACACGTTTCGTGGCCCCATAGGGAGCTCCACCGAAGGCCCCAGTGGCAGGGTCCGCATGCCCCACCCATTTCGGCACACCCTCACACGTTTCGTGGCCCCATAGGGAGCTCCACCGAAGGCCCCAGTGGCAGGGTCCGCATGCCTCCCATTTCGGCACCCCTTTCGTGGCCCCACCCCCACATGGGCACACCCCTCACACGTTTCGTGGCCCCATAGGGAGCTCCACCGAAGGCCCCAGTGGCAGGGTCCGCATGCCTCCCCACCACCCATTTCGGCACACCCCTCACACGTTTCGTGGCCCCATAGGGAGCTCCACCGAAGGCCCCAGTGGCAGGGTTCGCATGCCTCCCCACCACCCATTTCGGCACACCCCTCACACGTTTCGTGGCCCCATAGGGAGCTCCACCGAAGGCCCCAGTGGCAGGGTCCGCATGCCTCCCACACCCATTTCGGCACACCCACACGTTTCACCCGTTTCGTGCACCACCCATTTCACACGTGGCACCACCGAAGGCCCCAATGGCAGGGTTTGTATGCCTCCGCACCACCCATTTCGGCACACCCCTCACACGTTCGTGGCCCCATAGGGAGCTCCACCGAAGGCTTCAGTGACTGGGTTCGCATGCGCCCCCACACCCATTTCGGCACACCCCTCACACGCTTCGTGGCCCCATAGGGAGCTCCACCGAAGGCCCCAGTGGCTGCGTTCGCATGCCGCCCCCCACCAATGTCGGCACACCCCTCACACGTTTCGTGGCCCCACAGGGAGCTCCACCGAAGGCCCCAGTGGCTGCGTTCGCATGCCGCCCCCACACCAACTTCGGTGCACCCCTCACACGTTTCGTGGCCCCATAAGGAGCTCCACCGAAGGCCCCAGTGGCAACGTTCGCATGCCGCCCCCACACCCATTTCGGCACACCCCTCAAACGGTTCGTGGCCCCATAGGGAGATCCACCGAAGACGGTACTCACACCAGCATTACTCACAACTGCATATGGTTGGGTCCTTCGCCAGGCTAATTTGACGGCCCTGGGGCCTGGCGAAGGCCACCAGAAGCCGAAAACGGAGAAAACCCTCCCGCCATGACTTGTTCTACGACGCGAACGTGTCTGGGCTGAGAATGATAAGCAATCAATGTACCACTAACCCCTTAGGAGGGGACCTAAGTCATGAGGACCAAGAACATTAGGGATAAAGGGTCGTTACGGCAAATGTATCGAACCAAACCGCCCAGAAATAGTGCCCCGAAAGCAGAGGCGTGGACCTGGGTGAGGCCACGTCTTTATCCTGTTATCAGGGTTAGGGGCCCCTCTGTTCTCGCTGGGAGAAGTCGGGTGTTGCTGGAAGCGCCCCCAGGCCCAGGGTACGGAAAGCTGGGGGCACCTTGGGCCGGGGGCACCTTTTTATCGGTGGCGCGCAAACGTGGATCAGCGATCTATGGATTTGGCGCGCGGCCGCCAAATCTACAGATCAGGGGAGGTGCCCTCCCCAAAATGCGGCCAGTGCCGCCTCACTCGGCGGCTCACATCCGCGATTTCCCATGAGAACGGGACCCGTCGCGAATCCACGCCCCCTTGTTCCTTATTTGCGATCGCCTGGCTTCAGCAACCTCCGAAGAAGGGGCTCCAAAATGGAGCGAACAGCTGGGGGCACCTTGGGCCAGGGGCACCTTTAGCTTTAGGTCGGGCATGTCCTCCTACAGGCGGATTGTGGGAGGAAAACCAAACAATTACCCACAAACATTCAAACATAGTCCAAACGAGTTCAAAACATCGCCCCGAAACTATATTTGGAAGAGATATGTGTATATACATATATATATATATGTGCATATATATATATATGTATATACATATATATGCACATATATATATACACACTTGACTACTCCTCTTGGACAGGAACTTGAGCAGTTACCGACCGTCCCGGCATTCTTATAGGCCTACCACGACATGTTCGTAGAACACCGAGATGCTCTGAGAGCAAAAACATAACAAAAACACTGTTCTTAGAACATAACCCCAAGGTGTTCAAGCAAGACGGTCTCGGCCAGAAGTGTTCTACGAACACCTCGCGCAGACCAATACAAGAAAGCTCTCGGAACACTGCTGGGTGGGCCTGCAGGGCAGGCCGGGACGCTTCGCCACTGCTCGAGGGAGCTGCCCGACCCAACTTACCAGCCTCGAACGTATCCCTATCCCTAAGATTGACACGCCAAAAGGCGATGACAGTCTTAGGGATCCGCCCTCCAAAAATAAGGGAATCCCCAAGATTGGCATCGTGATGAGGAGGTGCCCAGCAGAGGGAAAGGGATATGTCCCAGGCTGGTACTCCAGATTTCGTAATAAAGGGAGGGGGGTCTCATTTCGGGGGGGGTCTCTTCCAGGCTATCTTGGAGGGCCTGGGGGGGTCTGGGGACGATGTTTTGGAGGGTTCTCCCACGGGGGGGGGGTCTGAAATGGCTTGTCCTGGAGGGTCCAGACCCCCTCCCTTTTATTACGAAATCTGGAGTAACCAACCTCCGAGCAGCCTCCGAGGCCGGGCCCCCCTCGGCGTGCAGCCGCCTGGTGCCCTGGCCCGCAGGCCCCCGTCCCTCCCTCCTCCTCTCCTCCTCCTCCTCCCTCCTCCTCCTCCTCCTCCTCCTCCTCCTCCTCCTTCTCCTCCTCCCTCCTCCTCGTTCCTCCTCCTCCTCTCCGAGGCCGGGCCCCTCTCGGCGTGCAGCCGCCTGGTGCCCTGGCCCGCAGGCCCCGGGCCGCGGCCCCCCGAGCGGCGGCGCCGCGCCCGGCCGCCGCGCGGCGGCCCCGCGGCGCTCCGCGCCTCGCGCCGGCCGGGCCGCGGCCGCGGCCTGCGGAGTGGGGGCCGGCCGTCCCGGCATTCCCGGAGGCCTAGCATTCAGTCGGGCCTGTCCTCCTAATGCGGGATGACGATGAGTGAGCAAAAATGGGAGAGAACGATTACAAGCATAGTTTTCTGGGCCGGCCGTCCCGGCATGCCTATAGTCATACCACGACATGCTCTCAGGACCCCAAAAGTGTTCTGAGAGCAAGAGGCATGCTCCTAGAGCATATTCCCGAGATGCGTGAAAAGAAGACAGTCCCGGCCAGAAAGGTTCCCAAAACCTCTCCTGGGAACCACAAAAGGTTCTTATCGGGTCGGGCGAAAGAGGGGGGATAGCAAAGGGGCGGGGGGTGAGAATCCGCTCACGTAGCCGATTGTCCCCGCGCCTCGCGGTGCCGGAGGCGGCGATGTATCGGGGAATGGGCCCCTCGGTGGGGCCGAAACCGGCTGCATGCCGCAAATTTCGTAACCCCCCCTTTCCCAATCCCCCCTTTCGTCAGGCCCGGCATTCCCTGAGGCCTACCATTCAGTCGGGCCTGTCCTCCTACAGGGGGATGTCGGACGAAAAATGAAAAGTAGTCAAAAAATGCACCAGAATGGTAAAAAAATGCTCCAAAAATCGTGCCCTGCGATTTATAAACTATTTTTGGATATTCCTTCTGTAGAGGGACAGGCCCAATTTAAGCCTACCACGACATGTGCTCAGAACCCGAAACTGTTGTCAGGAACCAGAACAGCGCTCTTAGGACATCACCCCGACGTGCTCAAACAGGACGGCCTCGGCCAGAAATGCTCTGAGCACACTTCGCGCAGACCACAAAAGGTTCTCAGAACATTCTTTTGTGGGCCTCGAGCTATGTCGGGCGTGTCCCCACACAGAGGGATTTCCTACGAAAAAGAAAAAATACGTGCAAAAATACCCCAAAAAGGTAAGACATACACTCCAAAAATAGTCCCCCGACTATCTTTGGAGCGTTTTGGGACTATTTTGGGGGGTATTGTTTTATTCTTCGTCGAAAATATATCCCAAAAAAATAAGAAATACACTCAAAAAAGAGTCCCCCGACTATTTTTGGGAGCACTTTTGGACTATTCTGGGGGGTATCTTGTTCCATTCTTCGTCGAAAATCCCCCTGTATGAGGGACAGGCCCGACTTGAGCCCAGAGGCGAGCCGGGACGCTTCGCCCCTGCTTGCGCCTGCGCGCCCGTGGCGCCGGGCCTGCGCGCCGGCCGCGCCCACCACCTCGGAGGGCGGCGCACGGGGACAGCCCCAAGACACAGACCTCGGGCGTCTCGACAGAGAAAAAAGGCGAGGCGGAGGTTTTCCCCAGTTTTTGGCCCCTGGGGGCCTTCACACGCACAGAGGCAGCCCCACCCAGACCTCGGGCGCCTCGACAGAGAAAAAAAGACCGAGGCGGGGGTTTTCCTCAGTTTTTGGCCCCTGAGGGCCTTCACCAGGCCTCGGGACCTTCAAAAAAAGACTCGGGACGAAAAACCGGTCCCGGGGAAGTGGTCGGGAGCCCAGTGCCTCGAAAAAATCGAGGCGTCGGATGTCTGGGAATACTATACGTCCTCCTTGGAGGCTCGCGTCCGACCCGAACATATAGTTTACCCACCTTGTGCTAGATCGTTTCCCGAGCGGCGCCACGACGCAAATACTAGAAGATTTCTCGGTGCGCGCGTCGCCCCAGAGGGGGCGACGCACACATAGTATCAGAATGTTGGGGTGACGCCGACCTCAGGGCGACGAGATCTGTACTTGGCGTCGTCGTCGTCGTCGTCCTTCTCTTCCTCCTCCCCCTACCGCCCCCTTGGCGGCGCGCGCACAAGGGGGGTATGGAGGAGGGCGACGAGCTCCACACTTGAGCGACGAAGAGACACGGGTCTTAGGCGAGATGACGTAGCGACCTTACGCCGCGGCATGCTTTATTGGAGACGAGGGCGCTTACGCGCGACCTTACGCGAACAGCTTACGCGCCAATATCGGCGAAGACGGCCCCGTTTTCTGCCGCACAGGGGGGTAGGGGAAGGGGGGAGGCTTCCTAGAAGAAGACTGTTTCTTAGAAGGCGCCGGCCCTACCTCTGCAGGCAAGGCCCACGTCTCGTAAGAAGCAGCCTCCTTCTAAGAAGCCTTCCCCCCTCCCACTAGCCCCCTGTGCGCGCCGCCAAGATACGGTGGGGCCATCACGAGCAGCGAACACATCCGTATCCGCTCGCGGTCTGGACTCCGGAGCGCGATCCCGCGGATACGCGGTCGCACGGATGCGTTCCGCGCGGGGCATCCGCGATTAAACGCCCCGTATCCGCGGGGTCGCGGCCAAGGGGCCCGGCCCGCGGGGTCGCGCATGAGGAGATGCTTCTTGCGCCCACGAGGGCATTGGATAAAGACCTGGCCTTGGACAAGGAATCCAGGGCCTGGAAGCCGGCGGAACTCCAATCCTGGATTGACCATGGACATCACCGCCGCCATCATCGGATAAGGATTGGCGGCGCGCACAATTGGGTAGGGGGAAGGGGGAAGGTTTCTTAGGAGGAGGATGCCTCTTAGAAGGCGCGGGCCTTACATCCACAGAGAAGGACCGCGCCTTCCAAGAGGCAGGGGTGCTTCTAAGGAGCCTTCCCCCCTCCCCCTACCCCCCTCTGCGCGTGGCCGAAAGGAATCCCCGAGGGTCTGAAGCCTCCGGGGCATATTCCTTACCAAGGCCGCGCTGACCGCGTGCTTGGTTAACGGTGCTGTTGGAAATATTGTTTTTGTCACACCGAGCTCACGCAAAACAATATGTAGGACATCACGAAACACCGTTTCCTGCATGCAGATATGCGAATGTACAGAACGAAAACGACGCAGCGACTTGTAGGAAAACACGAGCCACGCGTTCCTACACTTGGTTTGGCCACGAACCACGCCTTCCTAGAATTCGTTTCCCTACCTCGCCGTCAGCTGACACACCGTTAGCGCGTCTACGGCCTCAACCAACGCCCCCCGCCGTACACCTCCATCGCCGCCGGCCAGGCCCGCTCCCTGTGTGCTCAGGAGCGGTGTGCACGCCCCCTGGCTTGGCCGAGGAGGCTTTTACTTCGGGTGGCCCAAGAGGGGGTCCAGCTGAAAGGGGGTGGTGCCATAGATTCGGGGCGATTGGATTGCAGACGTCTCGCGCAGGAGACTCGTGTGGCGCTGTGTTGCAAGTACTGCATCGCACGCAAAAGTCGAGCAAAACATCTTGCGCCCCGGAGTGCACTGCACGCCCTAATAAATGTACTGCCAACCCCACAAACCTATGGCACCAAATCTATTGCACCACCCCCTTGTCCAGAGACCCCCTTGTGGGTCAACCCGGCTTACACACCGCTGGCCGGGCCCAGGATGGGCCTGGCCAGCGGCGGCGGGTGTGTACAGATCTCGTCGCGCGTGGCTCGACCGCGTGGCCCTGCCCCTCGCACGAGCCGAGGGTTGAACCGACGCGGCGTTTCTTGTAACGCGTGCATGTTCTTTCTTTTGTTCCGGAACTGCGGCGGTGTCGATTCGTCGTTGCGCGTGAGGATCACGAACGCCAAGAGTTTGGGCTACGAACTGGGGCATCTGCATGGGAACTGCTGGTCTACGCACATGGGCACACAACATCGAGCTGGCATTAATTGTGGCGCGTGTGTGTTCTTGAATTCACTTCGCCTGCACAGGCTTCGGTCTAGCTCCGATCAACAAAAATCGCGTCGCCCTGCACCCGCACAGGTCTCGTCGCCCTACACCCGCGTAGAGGAAGAGCAAACTGCATCGACAAACTCTGTCGACGGCCGAGACAAACAAAAAAAAGCTGGCGGCGCAAGCGGCGCCGCCACTGGCGTGCTCCGCGAGCCAGGAAGGGGGCTCCGGCACAGATCAAAGAGCATCCGCGCAGACCGTCGGAAGTGTATGATTGTGCCGTGTTTTGCAGGCGTCCTTTGAATTCTGGGTGTCGACATTCGGCCGAAGGGAGGGCGGGGGGGGGGGAGGGATCTGAGTCTGGGCTGGTGCTTCGTCGACCTGCCTGCACCAGTCGCGCAGGCAGCTTGAGGGAAGAAGCGGCCCTGACCATGGCCGCCCAAAGCAGCCAAGGTCTGGTCTGTGGAGGGGGGGGAAGGGGGAGTGAAGGGGCCCTGGGACACACAAACAAATACACACAAATAAAAGGAGATTCCCCATATTCCCCCATATCTTCTGTGTGTTCGTCTTCCCCCCCCCTTCCCATAGTCTCCTTTATATTTTCCTGGGAGTCGACGATTACCATTGTGTCTGTGCGTTTTTGTTCCCTCCTGGGGGAGGCATCCCGGTTCTGTCCTCCAATTCCTCTACCTCCTCTGTCTCGCTTTTTTCGCATTTGTTCGAAGAGTTGCCCATCGCGCGCTCTTCTGCCCACGCGTCCCTCTGGATGCTCGGCTTGGTGGTGGTGGGTGGTGAGGGAGGCTGGGGGCCCGCGCCCATCGGCGAGGCCACGAGAATCGGGCGACGAAATCTATACATATCCACTGCTCCCTGACCATGCCCATCTTGAACCCAGGAGCTGTGTATGCGCCCTCCTGGCCAAGCCAGGAGGGCGTGGCGTATACACCGCTGCGGGGTTGAGGATGGGCCTGGCCTGGGAGCAGTGGATATGTATAGATTTCGTCGCCCTACCATCGGCGAGGCCACGAGAATCCAACGCGGCGGCTTCCCTCCTCGAGCCTCGAGGTCCTCGCCGCTGCTGACGCTCTCGTGCGGGCGCTCCCGCGCCAGCGGCGCGGGCGCCGGGCGCGGGGGGCGCGCCGGCCCCATCGCGCGGCGGCGGGCGGGCAGGGAGGAGGCTTACGTCGAGCCTGTCCCCCTACAGGGGGATTTTCGACGAAAATTCGGTTTGGAAAAAAAACAAAAAAAAAAAATACTCAGAAAATAGTCTGGGAACTATGTTTTGCATCTGTTCTGGCCTTTTCGGAGCATGTTTGGGGTATGTTGTACCTCTCGTCGAAAATCCCCCTGTAGGGGGACACGCCCGACATAAGAGGAGGCGGGGGGCGGGGGAGGTGCGGGGACGGCGACGACCACAACCACACCGGGGGCACACCCTGGGGGATGCCTGGCGCATGCCACAAAAGTGTCAGAACACCGGGACCAGCTTTCTGGGTGGTCGTGGTCGATGTGGCGTCCCAGGACGGCAAAATCGACCACGACCAGGACCAACGTGATCGTGTCGAGGTCGGTGGGCTATCCCCCAAAGAGGCCCTCCCGAAACATCCACTCGGTTGTGGTTGTGGTTCTTCGTTGTGCCCGGAGGAAGGCGAGCGGGGGTCAGGGAACAACAAGTCCTGGGACACCTTCGTAACAGTGGCTTCAGTGAGGACATCGCAGGCCGTGTCCGCGCCATCGCGGTCTGGACTCCGAGGCACGATCCCGCGAATGCGCGGTCGCACGCATGCGTTCCGCGTGGGGCCGTCGCGGCAAAACGCCCCGTAGCCGCGGGGTCGCGGCCCGAAAGCCGAGCCCGCGAGGCCGCGCCTACGGAGATGCTTTTTATTCGCCCACGAGGGCATTGGATAAGGAACCGTCAGTGGATAAGGAATCCAGGGCCTGGAAGCCGGTGGAACTCCAATCCTAAACTGGCCATGGATGTCACAACCGCCCTCATCGGATAAGGAGTCCCCCAGGGTCTGAAGCCTCCTGGGCTCATTCCTTCAGAAACGCCCCCACCGCAAGGGCTATTAGGCCAGATCAAAGTTCCACTGAACCGACGTAGCCGAGATTCGGCCCAGGACAGGCCCGATGTGGCGGGATTGGGCGGAACGGACCGGGACGATCCCCGTTTTCCGACCGTGGCTTTACCAGCGGCAATGCTGGATCTAACCTCCCAGGAGCTGCATCCTGACGGGGGGGGAGGGATACAGTGGAGGCCAGCAGTCCAAGAGAAACCTTCCACCAGAAACCCAACCCTGAGACCCCAGGAGATCCATAGATTTTTGGTGCGGGAACGTCACGCTTTCCGTGCGGAAACCATCTAACTCCAAGAAATTTAGGGCACCCGGGAGGCAAGCAAGGTGTTTCTTGGCATAGGCCCCCACTGTAGCAGATGGCTAGCCGTTTCGGCGCAGAGCGGGCGAGACCGCGAGACACTCCCTCGACCGGGAGCGTGAGCCCAAAGGAGTGCGGGTGTGTGTGTGTGCGGGCGGAGTTGTCTGCACCCGCCTCAGAAACAAGATATACGCCCTCTGCCTTGGACGAAGTGTATCTAAATCAGGCTGCGGCCCCCCTTGCCGAGCGTAGTCCCGACAGCCTTTTCGAGCCGAGCCCAGCCGAGACAGGGAGGGGACTCCCACGGGACCCTTACCAGGGCATCGAGAGAGCAGCCGTGTGTGACCGGGAAGGGATCTCGCAGTCGCTCCCGCAGGGAGTACTGTGTCGCCAGGCGTGAGCATTTTCCATTGGCTCCCGCGAGCCACCGAGCGAAGCGTTTCGGTCGGGGGGGGCGGGGCTCCTTGCCATGATTTGGCGGCGAGCCCAGGGGGGAGGAGGAGGAGGAGGAGGAGGAGGAGGAGGAGGAGGAGGAGGGAGGAGGAGGAGGAGGAGGAGGAGGAGGAGGAGGAGGGGAGGAGGAGGGGGGGGGGACTGAGACGGGGCGGGCCTTCCAAGAGGACTCGGAAGGCCTCCGGCCTTCTGCAGACTTTTCCGGGCCTCCCCCGAGGACGCGGGAAGCTCCCCGGGAGGCCGGAGCGCTTCTGAGAAGCCCCGCCGCCCTCCTCCCTCTCCTCCTCCCTCCTCCTCCTCCTCCTCCTCCTCCTCTCCTCCTCCTCCTCCTCCTCCTCCTCCTCCTCCTCCTCCTCTCCTCCTCCTCCTCCTCCTCCTCCTCCTCCTCACCCACGCTCGCCGTCGAATGATGGCCAGTGGTCTCGCTGGCCCAAGATGTTCAGCTTCCATTTCGCACGTATCCCGCAAGCGTGACGCCCTCCACGGCGCGCGCGCCGGCGACCCCCGGCGCCCGTTCCGCCGGCGCTGCGGCTCGGAGCTGCCCGGCGTGAGCAGGTCGGCGCCATGCAGCCAGCCAGGCAGCAGCGTCTCTCCCCCCTCCCCCCCTGCTGGCTCCTGAGCTCGGGTCGGGCGAAAGGGGGGGATAGCAAAGGGGGGGTTTGAGAATCAGCTCACGTAACTGATTCCCCCGGCGCCTCCCGGCGCCAGAGGCGGCCATGTATCGAGGAATGGGCCCCTCGGCGAGGCCGAAACCAGCTGCACGCAGCAAATTTCGTAACCCCCCCTTTCCCAATCCCCCCCTTTCGCCCCGCCCGATGAGCGAGCAGGAGCAGGCCGCCCACAACCAGAACCTTGCCCCACGGATCAGCAAGCGCACCTTGCCAATTTCTGCGAGCGGGCAGAGCACCAACCCTGATGCTGCACCCACGTGTGATGCTGCCTTTCCCATTCCCATGGAGACGAGCCGCAAGATCCCACTCCCAAATGAACATCGCGGCTGGTGTTGAACCGACCAGCAGCAAGTTGTCGAAATCCGTGGTCTTGACGCCATACCAGACAAATGACCCACATGTGCTAGTCGGGAGAAAAACACACGATAAATTGCCCAGCCCGCGTTTCCAATCTTCGCAATCTTCATTCGCATGTTCTGGCTCGGGACGTCCAGATGATAGAAGCTCAACATAAAAGCGTCGACACAAGCCCTCTGCAATCTTTCCGCGGGGAAAGGGCGGCAATGTGTGGAACGCACACCCTGCATATAACGCATCGTGGCTGTCACCACGCAGCGACAACGCCCTCAAGCTCGTAAAACCCAAGTTTGTCTCAGCCTCCTTGTCCCCGTTTTTTCAGCCTCTCCAGCTTCCCGGCGTCCATTCCGAAACGGCCCACGACTGCGTCTGGCTCCGCTTCCGCTTCAGTCATGTCGCGCAGCAACGACCACGCCTGCTGCCATCGCCCTGCTTTCCAGCATGCACTGATTACAGAGCTGTAGCTTGCGACATCTGGCGCCATGCTTTTGTACTGCATCTCGCTGATCAGCACCAGAGACCGCTGCCATTGCAACCCTATGCCGCTCGCCGTGGCTGCCGCACCGTAGCTGACGACGTCCGGCTCCAAAGTCATGCCTCCAAGGTCGTCGAACAGCGCCAGGGCCATTTGCCAAACCCCAGCTTTCCCTGACACGACGATTCCAGCGTTAATGTTCAAGACGCTGAGCTCCAAGTTCGAATCGATCATTTCGCTGAGAAGCGTCACCGTCTGGTGCCAGTGGTCGCTTTTCTGACACGCTTTGATTCCAACACTGTAGCTGACGAGGTCAGGTGTCAACATCACTCCCCCCATCTCGCGAAGTAGCGACAGCACTTGCTTCCACTGCCCACTACTTTTGCACGAACTAATTACAAGACTGTAACTGATGACATCTGCCTCCAACTTCGCTTCTGTCATGTCTCTGATCAACCACAATGCTCGCTCCCACTGCCCACCCATCGTGCAAGCGCTGAGTCCTGCACTGTAGCTGACGACATCCAGTTCCAAGCTCGCGTCCCGCATATCGCCGAGCAACCACAAAGCCCACTCCCACTGTCCAGCTCTCTTGCACGCGCGTATTCCTGCACTGTAGCTGATTACATCTGGTGCCACACTCGCGCGCCCCATATCACTGAATATATGCAGCACATGTTGCCACTGTACACCTGGCTTGTCACACAAAGTGATACCAAGATTAAAATCCAAAAGATCAGGCACCATATTTGCATCCTTCATGAGCACCACAGCCATGTGCCATTGACCACTTCTCCGGCACCCGTTGACTGCAACGGTATAACAGTTCACGTCTGGATATCCGCCGGCCCCCTTGCGGGGCCACCAGACTGCGAGGGTGAAGATTGCAGCTCCCTGTTCCAGTTGCAGTTTCCACTTTCCACTGTTACAGTCCTGCTTTCTGCTTCCTTATGTACTGTTAATTGTTGCTGTCCGCTTGAGGGGTGAGAGCCCCAAGCGGGATGTTTTACCACGCCCTGGGAAGGTTCTCAGAATTCCTGGGGGGCGTTCTCTAAATTATGCCAGATCCGCGTCCCCGAAGCCATAAACCTTTGTGAATTACACCATATTCGCGCCCCCGAGGCCATAATCCCTGGTAACTTGCCCAAGATTCGCGTCCCCGAGGCCATACATCCTTACAAATTACACGATATTCGCGTCCCCGAAGCCATAGCCCCTCGCAAATTAAACGATATGTGCGTGCCCGAGGCCATAAGCCTTCGTGAATCATACCATGCTTGCGGCCCCGCCGCCATAAACTTTCGTAAATTACACCGTATTCGCGCCTCCGAGGCCATAAACCATCGTAAACTACGAATGTTCGCACCCTCAAGGCCATAAACCCGCGTAAATTATATAAAATTCGCGTCCCAGAAGCCATACAACCTTTAAAGTACGCAATAGTTGCGTCCTCGAAGCCATAAGCCCTTATACCAGTCTCGCGTCCCCGAAGCCATAAACCTTCGTAAGTTACGCAATTTCGCGCCCCAAAAGCCATGACCCTTCGAAAACTGCACAATATTCGTAGTTGTGGGATTTTCCGCAGTTTGTGTAGTCCCGGCATTGCTTCACGCAAGCGTCCAGACATCCCAACACAGCTCTGGCAAGTCCCATTCTAAGAGAGGAGATCGGCGGCAATGGGCGAAGCCCTCACGGATAATTTCGCGTCTTTCATCTCGCTGACCAAAGACAGAACGTGCCGCCACTTTCCGTTTTTGCCGCAAACGCTGACTCCAGCAGAATAGCTGATCATATCTGGCGCCAGCTCAGCTCCCACCATGTCGCTGAGCAGCGACAGCGCGTGCTGCCACTTCCCACACTTCTCGCACGCAATGACCCCATCGGCATAGCAGCTAGCATCGGGGTCGACCGTCGATGCCCCCATACCTCTGATCAGCAATATCGCCTGATGCCAATGACCAGCAGCACGGCATGCTGCGATGCCAGCGTTGAAGGTGACGACGTCAAGCTGCAGCCGCGCTTGATCCATTTCGCTGATAAGAGACAATGCGTTCCGCCATTGTCTGGTTCCCTCGCATGCCTTGATTCTGGCATTGTAGCTTGTGGCTTCCAGCTCCAGCAGGAACTCTCTCACTTCGGGCGGCACCTGCTGCCAGTCCTCATCTTGGTCGAACAGGCTAGCCTCAAGACCACAAATGATTACATCAGGCTCCAACTTAGCATTCCTCATGCTCGTGATCAAAGACAACATGTGACGCCACCGCCCGCCTCGTCTGCATGCGCCGACTCCAGCATTATAGCTGATGGCGTCGAGCTCCAACGTCGCCTCACCCATGGCTCTGAGCAGCGACAAAGCTCGCTCCCACTGCCCACTGTTCTCGCACGCGCTGGCTGCAGCACTAAAGCTATCGACATTCGGCTGTAACTGTGTTTCTGCGACGTTGCTCAACAGCCATAGCGCCTGCCGCCAAGACCAAACCTGCGCGCAAGCGCGAATTACAACATTATAACTGGCAGCATCTGGTTGCAACTTCGCTTCCATCATCTCTGTCAGCGCCCGCTGCCACTGCCCACATTCGCTCCCAAAGGTCCTAATATCTGGTTCCAGTTTTGCTTCCTGCATAAGAGTCTGCGCCCGCTGACCCTGCTGACATGCTTTGCAGACGCGGATGCCAGCACTGTAGCTAATACCATCTGGCTCAATGCTCGCCTCCTTCATTTCGCTCAGAAGCGATACGGCTTGCTCCCACTGCGCACCTTCATCGCACGCGACAACTCCAGCACTGAGGAGATCAAGGTCCAGCTCAATGTTAAGCTCTCTCATTTCGCTGAGCAACAGCAGTACCTCGTGCCACGCGCACAAGCTGATACCCATTTTGTAGCTAAGTGCATCCGGTTCCAACTGAGCATTCCTCATCTCGAAGAGCGCGCGGCGCCATTGTCCACTCCTTTTGCAAGCGCGGACGCCTGCGTTATAGCTAACCGCATCTGGTTCTGTCTCTGCGAGCCTCATGTCACGAAGCAACGACAAGGCATGCTCCCATTGCGCGCCTTGTTCGCAGGCGCCCAACGCAGAATTGAAGCTGAACGCGTCTGGCTCCAACTTTGCGGAGCACATGTCTCGGAATAGCGACAACGACTGCTGCCAGAGCCCAACTTGCTCGCACGCGCTGATTCCGGCGCAGTAGCTCATGACGTCCAGTTTCAAGCTCGTTTCCAACATTTCGCGGAGTAGAGACAGCGCCTTTTGCCACTGCCCAGATTCTTCGCACGCGCTAACTCCACAGCTGTAGCTGATAGCGTCTGGTTCCAGTTCCGCTTGTCGCAATTCGCTGAGAAGGGACAGCGACCACTGCCATTGCCCTGTATTAGCGCAAGCGCTAATCGCGGCATTGTAGCTGACAGCGTTGGGACTGATTTTCCTCTCACTCATCTCACGAAGCAGCAAAAGTGCCTGCAGCCACAGGCCACCTTTATCGCACGCGCTGATCCCAGCACTATAGCTGACCATAGTGGCGCTAAAAGGGTGCTAAGTTGGCGCCTCCTCGCCGATTACCAAACGCTTATCAACGCTAAGGCACTCGAAAGACGGAATTACGAGGGTATACAAGGCTGCCATGGTTTGCTACCGAACAAGGCCTCTCCAATACAGGAGGCACTGGGAGACAAGAGGAACGCTGCCTCGGCGCCGTGTTGGAGAGAGCTCAGATTTGGGTATTCATCTAGGAAAGATCGCGGAGACAGGAAACGGCCAGGAAACAGGACACGACCATGGTGGAGCCGCAGACTGCCATTCACCCAAGCTGTGGTGACGACAGCAAATGTGTGCCGAGCCCACCTGCAGGTCACGCGGCGCCGCCTTCCTGCGATGTGGTTGGTTTTGGCGCACAGGCCAAAGAGGTCGGCGCACCCCAGCTGAAATGGAAATCGGCGGGCCCGCCCGGCTCTTCTAGAGGCCTCCTAGATAGGGTCCGAGTAGATGGGGTCGGAGGATCTCGCCGCATCGCCGATGCATTGGCGATGCGCTGGCGGCGTCGGCGATGCATCGGCGACGTCGGCGTGGAGAAAATTTGGCCCCACAACGAGCCGCATCGCCGATGCATCAGCGATGCGGCGCCATCCTCCGACCCCATCTGCTCCGATCCCATCTAGGGGGCCTAGGTCTTCGCAAATACAACGAGGCACTGCGAGACATTGGGGGACGCAACCTCGGCGCCGTTTTCGCAAGAACTCAAACTGTTACCAGCCTCGAACGTATCCCTATCCCTAAGATTGACACGCCAAAAGGCGATGACAATCTTAGGGATTCGCCCTCAAAACATAAGGAAATCCTTAGATTGGCATCGTGATGAGGAGATGCCCAGCATAGGGACAGGGATATGTTCCACGCTGGTAAAACTGGTGTATATTCATCTAGAGAGGAACGCGGAGACAGCAGACGGCCAGCTAGCAGCAGTCCGATCCGCCGACGGTCTCTGGGGCCCGTCCCCACCTGGGGGGGGGGGGGCTGGGGTCCTGGGAGAGATTCCAGGGCTGGCCATCGCTCGGACGTCCATTCCCTGTGTTTTTTTCGGTTTCGAGCGTGGCTTTTTCGCCAAATGATCAAGGATGCTCCTCGATGGTCCTCGCCGAAGGAAAAATGCACACGTCCGAGCGATGCCAAGTCATCGCCGCCGTAGTTAGATCGAAGGGAACTTCCTTCCATCAGATCCCTTCCCCACCCTGGGAGGGGACCAGAGTCCCTGGGGGCTTCAGCAAGGGATCCCAGGGGACTCTCGGGGGAGTCCGGGGTCAGATTGCACCCCCCCATTTTTTTCCCAACCAACCATCCTGTGGTGTTGGGTCCTCGCGTTGAAGAGACAGCGCCCCGCGTCTCATCTCATCCTTCCTCCTCCCTCCTCCTCCTCCTCCTCCTCCTCTTTTCTTTTATTAATATTATTATTAGTAGTAGTAGTATTATTATTATTAGTATTATTAGTATTATTATTGTTATATTATTATTAGTGATATTATTAGTATTATTGTTATTAGTATTATTATCATCATTATCATTATTATTATTAGTACTAGTAGTAGTAGTATTATTATTAGTCGTCGTCTTCTTGATCTTCTTCTTATTAATATTCGACTTAGTTTTATTATTCATGTTATGAATACTATTCTTACTACTATTACTTTTTATCAATATTATTAATAATATTGATAGTATTACTATCATTTTTATTATGAATATTATTAGTATTCCTCCTCCTCCTCCTCCTATTATTATTATGAGTCTTATACTTCGTATCATTACTTTCAGTATTATTATTGTTACTATCAGTACTAGTTTAAATAGTATTATTCTGTTTATTATCGTTAGTATTCCTCCTTCTCCTCCTCGTCCTCGTCCTCGTCCTCGTCCTCTCCTCCTCCTCTTCCTCCTCCCTCCTGCCTCCTCCCATCCGCGCCTCGGCCCTCCACACTAGTCAACCATTTCGGCACACCCCTCGCACGCCTCGTGGCCCCATAGGGGGCTCAACCCAAGGCCACAATGGCTGCGTCCACATGCGTCCGAGGCGCCCATTTCGGCACACCCATCACATTTCTCGTGGCCTCATGGGGACCCCCCACCGAAGGCCCCAGCGGCTGCGTCCACATGCGCCCCAGGCGCCCACTTCATCACACCCATTTCGGCACTCCCATCACACGCTTCGTGGCCCCATAGGGAGCCCCACCGAAGGCCAAGTGGCTGAGTCCACATGCGTCCCAGGCGCACTCTCTGGCACACCTCTCACACGCTTCGTGGCCCCATAGGGAGCCCCACCGAAGGCCCCAGTGGCTGCGTCCACATGCGTCCCAGGCGCCCAATTTCGGCACAGCCCTCGCAGGTTTCGCGGCCCAGTACAACGCTTCGTGGCCCCCCAGGGAGCTCCACGGAAGGCTCCAGTGGCGGTGTTCGAATGCGCTTCCCCCACCCAATACAACGCTCCATAGCCCCATAGGGAGCTCCATTGGAGGCCCCACTGGCGGTGTTCACATGCTATTCCCCACCCAATACAACGCTCCGTGCCCCATAGCGAGCTCCATCGGAAGCCCTAGTGGCGGTGTTCGCTTGCGCTTACCCTGCCCAGCACAACGCCTCGTAGCCCCAAAAGGAGCTCCACCCAAGGCCCCAATGGGGGTGTTCGCATGAATTTCCCCCACCCGTACAACGCTCCGTGGCCCCATAGGGAGCTCCACCGAACGCCCCTGTGGGGGTGCCCGCATGCGTTTCCCCCACCCAGTACAACGCTCCGTGGCCCCATTGGGAACTCCACCGGAGGCCCCAGTGGCAGTGTTCGCGTGCGCTTCCCCTGCTCAGTACAACGCTTCGTAGCCCCATGAGGAGCTCCACCGAAGACCCCACTGGCGGTGTTCGCCTGCGTCTCTCCCACCCAATCCAGCGCTTCGTGGCCCCATAGGGCGATACGGAACTCCACTGGCGGCCCCAACGGCAGTGTCCACATGCGTTCCCCGCCCAATGCAGCGCTTCGTGGCAACATCAAGAACTCCAACGAAAACCCCAGTGGCAGCCCCGCCCGATTACCGCGCACCCGTCACACTTTTCGCGGCCCCCTGGCGGATTCCGCCTGGAACCCCAATTGCAGCGCCCACATGGCAGCCCCGCTCCAGATCGGCACACCTGTTGCATGTTCATGACCCCATGAGGAGATCCCCCGGCGGCGATGCCCGCAACGACGGCATTCACAATGCATGTGTTTGGGTCCTTCGCCAACGTAACTCCCAACCCCCCTGCGTTGGATTCTCGTTTTGAATCAAGCAATGAGGTCCTCCTTCCCGCCTCCCTCACCTTCTCTTGCCTCCTGCGTCCTACCTCATCCTCCCCTGTCCTGCCTGCCAATTGTTGGTTTGTTTTCTCCTGTCCTGGATGCCAGCCTGCTTCCAACCTCGCCGTCCTGCGTGACCTGGCCATGTTTGGAAGGGGTTGCGGGGTGCAAAATCGCCGCCATGTTCCAAGGCTTCCTGGCGGGTCAAGCAGAGTGATGCGCTACGCTGATTGAAACTAAGACCTCGCCACCCCGAGGGGCTGCGATCTACGGCAAAATGTAGCGACTTTCGAAGGCGTCAAAAGGGGGCCCAACGGAAAAGGCGCTACGCATATTCAGATTCGACCTCACCGTCCTGGGGGGGTGCAATATGCGAAATGGTCGACACGTTCGAAGGTTGTTGGGAGGTCAGGCGGAATGACGCGCAACGCAGCTTCAGACTAGACCTTGCCATGGTCCGCCATGCCTGAGGGGCTGCAGTCTGCGATGCGTCCGCCACTTCCGAAGGCTGTTGGGAAGTCCCGCGGGGTGACGCGCTATGCAAATTCAGACTAGACCTCGCCATCACTGGGGGCTGCGATCTGCAACACCTTCGCAACGTTCGAAGGCTGCTGGTAGGTCCAGCAGAGTGACGCGCTCGCTACGCAGATTCATACTCGACTTCGCCATGCCTGATGGACTGCGATCTGCAAAATTGTCGCCACTGTCGAAGGCTGCGGGAGGTCCAGCGGAAGACGCGCTGCTCAGAATCAGTGATCTGCAAGCGGTCGCCACTTTCCAAAGTTGGTGGAGGGTTCAGCAGGGTGACGCGCTGCGCAGATTCAGATTCGGCATCGCCATCCCCTGGGGCTTGCGATCTGCGAAACTGCCGCCTCTTTCGACGGCTGCTGGGGGGTCCAGCGGAGTAGCGCCCTAGGCGGATCTAAACCAGACCTCGCCGTCCCTGCGATCTGCGAAACGGCCAACAAAAAGACGCCCACGGCCTGCCAGTGCCAGGTCTTTCTCCGCGAAGGCATTGCCGACGCTGGGCGCAAGGGCGCGGAGGGCCTGGACGACCTCTGGCTGCGTCTCCTCCGCGACGACGGCGGACATCTTGCTGATGATTCGCGACCCCAGAGTGGATGTCCTTTCGCGCGGGCCGCCCGCAGGCCCGGCGGCGCGCCTGCAGGCGTTTAGCTCCCGCAGCGAAAGGTGCAGGATGGAGTCCTGGGGGCCGATGGGCGAGCTCGGCCCCGCACGCTTCCTGCATTGCTATGAACAACTGTTCCTTTGGACCGCTGTTTGTCCAGCGTGCGATTGGAGAATGGAAGCAGAAGAAAAACAAGAACTTGCAAACATAAGCCTGGCGAGCGAACCAACGATATGAAGTTGTGAGCACCGCAGTTGCCGGCCTCGTCTTCGGTGGAGCTCCTTTGTAGGGCCACGAAACGCTGTGCTTAGTAGGGGAGGCGCATGCGGACTGCGCCACTGGAAACTTCGGTGGAGCACCCGAGGGGGCCACGAACCGTTGTACTGGGTGGGGGGGACGCATGCGGGCAGCGCCACTGGGACCTTCGGTGGAGCTCCCTGGGGGGCCACGAAGCGATGCACTCGGTGGGGGAGACGCGTGCGAGCATCCCCACTGGGCCTTCGGTGCAGCTCCCTATGGGGCCACGAAACGCAGTACTGGGTGGGGGGGACGTATGCAGGCTGCGACACTGAGACCTTAGGTGGAGCTCCCTATGGGGCCACGAAACGCTGCACTGGGCGTGGCGGACGCATGCGGGCTGAGCCACTGGGACCTTAGGTGGAACTCCCTAGGGGGCCACGAAACGCTGTACTAGGTGTGGCGGAAGCACGCGGGAACTCCAACTGGGGCCTTCAATGGAATCCCCTATGGGGCCACGAAGCGCCGTACTGGGTGTGGCGCCCACGTGCCAGGCTGCGGGCGCGGCGCCGCACGGAGTCCCCGCGACTCGCGCTGGTCGCCCCGAAGGGGTCCTGGCAACGCGCGCGGGTCGTCCGTTGCGCGGAGCAGACAGAGCGAGCAGGCTGGCTCCCGCCCGGGATGCGCGGCCCGAAAGCGGCCTCAACAAGTCGAATACGACGAAAAATCTTCGAGAATCGAAAGTCGCCGCTATGCGAACTCCGCCACTGAGCCGCCATACGAGTTCCGCCACGGAGACCTTAGGTGGAGTTCCCTGCGGGGACACGAAACGCTGTAGTGGGTGGTGAATGACGCATGTGGGCGGTCCCACTGGGGTCTTCGGTGGAGCCCCCTTTATGGGGCCACGAAACTACTGGGTGGTGGATGACGCATGCGCGCGGCCCCACAGGAGCCTTCGGTGGAGCTCCCTATGGGGCAACGAAACGCCAGGCGGTCCCACTGGGGCTTTCGGTGGAGATCCTTATGGGGTACCGAAACGCTGTATTGGGTGGTGGATGACGCATGCGGGCGGCCCCGCTGAGGCCTTCGGTGGAGCCCTCTGTGGGGCCACGAAACGCTGTAATGAGTGGTGGATGACGCACGCGGGCGGTCCCAGTGGAACCTTCGGTGGAGTTCCTTAGGGAGCCAGGAAATGCTGTGCTGGGTGGTGGATGACGCATGCGGGCGGTCCCACTGAGGCCTTCGGTGGAGCTTCCTATGGGGCCACGAAACGCTGTGCTGGGTTTGGGATGACGCATGCGGGCGGTCCCACGGGGGCCTTCGGTGGAGCTCCCTTTCTGGGGCCACGAAACGTGTGAGTGGTGTGCTGAAGCGGGTGATGACGATGATGATGGGGGAGGGAGGAGGGAGGAGGAAGGAAGGATGGAAGGAGAACGCCGGGCGCTGTCTTTTCAAAACGAGGACCCAACACCACAGGATGGTTGGGAAAAAAAACCAGGCGAAGGACCCAACCAGATGCAATTGTGTGTAACGCGTTGTGGGTGCCGATTTCGGTGAAACTCCCTATGGGCCACGAATAGCGTGAGGGACGTGCCGGAATGGGTGGGGGAGACGCATGCGGGCGGTGCCACTGGGGCCTTCGGTGGGGCTCCCCATGGGCCACGAAACGTTGTCCTGGATGTCGCTGGCGCATGCGGGCGGTGCCCCTCGCTGGAGCTCCCGATGAGGCCACGAAACGCTGTACTGGCTACGGGAAACGAATGCGGGCGGTGCCGCTGGGGTCTTTCTGTGGAGCTCCCTACGGGGCAGCGAAACGCTGCATTGGGTGGTGGCCGACGCATGCGGGCGGTGCCACTGGGACCTTCGGTGGAGCTCCTTACGGGGCCACGGGAGGGGGGGACGCATGCAGGCATTGCCACTGGGGCCTCCGGTGGCCACTGCAGCTCCCTACGGGGCCACGAAACGCTGCACCGGGAGGGGGGGACGCACGCGGGCGGTGCCACTGGACCTTGAGTGGAGTTCCCAATCAATGGGGCCGCGAAATGCAGTACTGGGTGGTGGACGACGCATGCGAGCGGTGCCACTGGGGTCGTTCGGTGGAGCCCCCTTATGGGGCCACGCAACGCTGCACGGGGTGTGGCGGACGCATGTGGCCACCCCCACTGAGGCCTTACGTGGGGCTCCCGATCGGGCCACGAAGCGCTGTACTGGGTGTGGCGGACGCATGTGGCCACCCCCATTGGGGCCGCAGGTGGACCTACCTACGGGGCCACGAAACGCTGTACTGGGTGTGGCGGACGCATGTGGCCACCCCCATTGGGGCCTTACGTGGAGCTCCCGATGGGGCCACGAAACGCTGTACTGGGTGTGGCGGACGCACGTGGCCACCCCCACTGGGGCCGCAGGTGGGGCTCTCTATAAGGCCACGAAACGCTGTACTAGGTGTGACGGGCAGGTGGCCAGTGGGGCCTTGGGTGAAGCTCCCCATGGGACCACGAAACGCTGTACCGGGTGTGGCGGACGCACGTGGCCACCCCCACTGGGGCATTGGGTGAAGCTCCCTATGGGACCACGAGACGCTGTACTGGGTGTGGCGGACGCATGTGGCCACCCCCACTGGGGCCATAGGTGGAGCTCCCTATGGGGCCACGAAACGCCGTACTGGGTGTGGCGGACGCACATGGCCACACCCAATGAGGCCGCAGGTGGGGCTCCCCATGGGGCCACGCAGCGCGTACTGGGTGTGGCGGACGCATGTGGCCACCACCACTGGGGCCGCAGGTGGGGCTCTCTTTGAGGCCACGAAACGCTATACTGGGTGTGGCGGACGCATGTGGCCACCCCCAGTGGGGCCGTACGTGGAGCTCCCTATGGGGCCATGAAATGCTGTACTGGGTGTGGCGGACGCATGTGGCCTCACCCCCAATAGAGGCCTTACGTGGAGCTCCCTATGGGGCCGCGAAGCACTGTACTGGGTGTGGCGGACGCATGTGGCCACCCCCATACGGGCCTTACGTGGACCTCTCTATGGGGCCACGAAGCGTTGTACTGGGTGTGGCGGACGCATGTAGCACCCCATTGGTGCCTTACGTGGAGCTCCCTATGGGGCCACGAAGCGCTATACTGGGTGTGGCGGACACATGTGGCCACCCCCACTGGGGCCTTACGTGGAGCTCCCTATGGGACCACGAAACGCTGTACTGGGTGTGGCGGACGTATGCGGCCACCCCCACTGGGGCCTTGTGTGGAGCTCCTTATGGGGCCACGAAACGCTGTACTGGGCGGGTGAAACGCATGGAGGATGGAGGAAGGGGGAGGGGGAGGAGGGAGGAGGGAGGAGGAGGAGGAGAGGAGAGGAGAGGAGAGGAGAGGAGAGGAGAGGAGAGGAGAGGAGAGGAGAGGAGAGGAGAGGAGAGGAGAGGAGAGGAGAGAGAGAGAGGAGAGGAGAGGAGAGGAGAGGAGAGAGAGAGGAGAGGAGAGGAGAGGAGAGGAGAGGTGGGACGCGGGGACCGTCTCTTCAAAACGAGGACCCAACACCACAGGATGGTTGGGAAAAATAGCTAACTCGCATGCCACGTTCATCGGTCAACGCCTCCCCCTCCCCCCAATGTGCAAAGTTGGAGCTGGATCTGATGAGTTGCACTTCGACCGCAGTCTCCCCCGCGCGTGCCAACTTTGAGTTTGGGGAGCGGGGGTGTGTCCACGAATTGTTCCCCCTATAAGTATTCGTCTAGAACAAAATGGAGACAGGAAACGGCCAGATAGCATTCCAATCAGCCGACTGCCTTTGGGGCCAAAATGGGGAGGACACGGATGACTCCAGCACGCCGGGGGCTCCTGAGAGCCAGCGTCAGAGCTTCAGACAGCCATGTCCAAGCTGATTCCAGACTGAAAGCGCTCCCTAGCGACGATGCACTGCAATGCTGTCATTCAGCCGACGGTCGGTATCAGCTTGGTCACCACTCGACACCCACATGCACAAGGATATCACGTCAGGCTGCATCTTCGACCATGTCGACTCGCGAAGGAGGCACAAAGCCTGCTGCCACTGCCCACTCTTCTCGAAGGCGGTGATCCCAGCACTGAAGCTGATGACGTCCCGCCGCACTTTCGCAGCCTCCATGTCACTCAATACGGTAATCGCATGATGCCACTGCCCAGACTTCAAACAAGCACTTACGCCAGCACTGTAGCTAATCACATTTGGATTAGATGTAGCTTGTCCGATCCCGTTAAGCAAGGCCAGCGCTTGCTGCCACTGCCCGCACTTTTCGCAAGCACTTATGCCTGCATTGAACGCATACCTGATGACGTTCGGCTCCAACTTTGAATCCCCCATGTCACCCAGCAAAACCAATGCCAATTGCCATTGCCCGCCTCCCTCGCACGCCCTGATTCCAGCATTGTAGCTGATGGCGTTTGGCTCCAGCTTCGACTCTCGTAATTCGCACAACAACGACACGGCCCGCTGCCACTGCAAGCCCGTATCGCACACGCTGATGCAGACGTTGTAGCTGGCAACGTCTGGCTGTAGTTTCGCTCCGCGCATGTCGGCGAGCAGCGCCAAAGCCTGCTGCCACTGCCCGCCTGCCTCGCAGGCGCTCATTCCAACACTGTAGCTAATGAGATTCGGCTCCTGCTGGGCCATCACCATGTCTTCGAGTATTGATACTGCATACCGCCACTGCCCACCGTCCCTGCACGCCCTCAGCCCAGCATTGAAACTGATTGCGTCCGGGTCCAACCTTGCCCTGCGCATCGCGCTCAGCAGCAGAAACACCTCCTGCCACTGCCCTCCCCTCTCGCAAGCGCTGATTCCAGCATTGTAGCTAATGACGTTTGGTTTTAATGACCATTCAACCATATCATCGAGAAGCGACAGCGCCAACTTCCACTGCCCGACTCTCTGGCACGCGCTGATTGCAGAACTGCAACTCACAACATTCGGCTCTAACCTCGCTGCGCCCACTTCGCCAAGCAACATAAGCGCCTCCTGCCATCGCTCACCCTTCTCGCACGCGCTGACTCCAGCACTGTAGCTGACCAGGGATGACAAAAAATTAGCCTGGCGAACGACCCAACCATATGCAGTTGTAAGTACCGCAATTGTGAATATCTTCTTCGGTGGCGCTCCCTATGGGGCCACGAAACGCTGTACTGGGTGGTTGCAACGCAGGGAGCAACGGCCGTGTTGGGTGGTGGCGGACGCATGCGGGCGGTGCCACTGGAACCTTCCGTGGAGCTCCCTATGGGGCCACGAAACGCTGTACTGGGTGGGTGAAACGCAGGGAGCAAGGGCTGTGCTGGGTGGTGGCGGACGCATGCGGGCGGTGCCACTGGGACCTTCGGTGGAGCCCCCTATGGGGCCACGAAACGCTGTACTGGGTGGGCGAAACGCAGGGAGCAAGGGCTGTGTTGGGTGGTGGCGGACGCATGCGGGCGGTGCCACTGAGGGCTTCGGTGAGCTCCCTCTGGGGCCACGAAACGCTGTGCTGGGTGGGCGAAACGCAGGGAGCAAGGGCTGTGGTGGGTGGTGGCGGACGCATGCGGGCGGTGCCACTGGGACCTTCGGTGGAGCCCCCTTATTGGGCCACGAAACGCTGTACTGGGTGGGCGAAACGCAAGGAGCAAGGGCTGTGCTGGGTGGTGGCGGACGCATGCGGGCGGTGCCACTGGGACCTTCGGTGGAGCCCCTTATGGGGCAACGAAACGCTGTACTGGGTGGGTGAAACGCAGGGAGCAAGGGCTATGCTGGGTGGTGGCGGACACATGCTGGCGGTCCCACCGGGACCTTCGGTGGAGCCTCTGATGGGGCCACGAAGCGCTGTACTGGGTGGGTGAAACGCAGGGATCAAGGGCTGTGCTGGGTGTTGGCGGACGCATGCGGGCGGTGCCACTGAGGGCTTCGGTGGAGCTCCCTCTGGGGCCACGAAACGCTGTGCTGGGTGGGTGAAACGCATGGAAGAGGAAGGAGGGAGGAGGAGGTGGAAGAGGAGGAGAAGAGTAGAGGAACGCGGGGACCGTCTCTTCAAAACGAGGACCCAACACCACAGGATGGTTGGGAATAACCCGTGCGCCAAAATACGATCATGTTCGAATCTGGCTGCTTCACGTGCGAATCGTCGGGACGCAGAGGCGTTTCTACCCGATAACGCCGAGAGGACGGACCACCAAAAAACAGCGCCAGATCATCTGCATTGCCACGGAACGTGCGAAAGAAACAACTCCCGCCTGCCATGTCGGCATGCTCATCGCACCCTCTCTCGCTTGCGTGTTCGCGAGGCGTTCCGCAGTCAATCCTGCTCACGCTGCTACTCCAGCCCCGTACGCAAGTTACTGCCGCCCCGAATGTCGACGGCTCTCGCTGTGAAAAGCTACCACGTTCGATACCAGTGGGTTGCTCAGGGCCGTCGCGGAGCGGAGCACGGAGGGGACCTCTAAGAGCCGCCTGGGGCCTGATTGGAATGGGCTTCGCGCTGGTCCATCCGGGGCCCCTTGGCGACCGAGAACATCAAGCAACATATGAAACTACATGCCGACAAAGCCACTTGCAAGGGGGATGTTACATTCTCATTGTTGGGAGGCTAGCAAGTCAACGTGCCTCTTGCAAGCTGGAAGCAATAAGAGACGTGTAGAAGAAGCATGAGGGCATTAAATGGAGCATGGTATGTACGGGACATGTTACGCTGGCATGTTGAGGAAAACGTGCGAACGAACGTCCAACACGTAAAACGTCAAAGGGCGATGGCAGGAGCACAAGGTTAATGAAACACGGCAACGAGGACGACGAACCCTGCGCATGTGGATTCACATGTGCATGAAAGCGATGACAATGTTGACCAGGTATAAGGATAAGCAGGCAACGTGCCCGCTCAATGTAGAAACATGAATGCACAGTCAATGTGGGAGCATGAAAGCACCCACACGGCGATCCACGCCGACACGGCGATTCCGACGCCGAGCCCACGCCGAGCAGCACACAATGCGACCAACTACGATTGACACGCACAGCCAACGCATGGACCAATCAGCAACAAACGTCAGCGGCAGCATGTACAATGTACGACATAACGCCTGAAAAAGATCAACGGGACACGGTAGATGTGAAAGCCACTCGGAAGTGTGGCATATGTTCCAGGGCCACCGCGAATAGGGTTTCCCATTAAGTGGGGCGATTGTTTTCTCTGCGCACCCCGCGCAGGAACACCTCACTTCCTTTGTCCCCCTCTCCTCCCTTCACGCTGACCACCGCCACCCACCATCACCACCACACCACCATTATCACCCCTAACACCAGCCCATCATGATAGCCTATCATCGATCAACAGCATCGTCGTCGTCCTCACCATCAACATCAAACCACATCACACAAACACACACATCCATCCTCATCCTCATCCTCACCAGCATGAGCATCACCATCACCATCACCATCACCATCACCACCATCATCATCATCATCACCATCATCATCAGTATCGACATCATCATCATCATCAGCATCATCATCATCATCATCATCATCATCATCATCATCATCAGAATCAGCATCATCATCATCATCATCATCAGCAGCATCATCATCATCATAAACATCATCACCACCACCATTTCTCACTCGCGCATTCCCACATCTACGCACATAGTCCGCACTCATGCACGCATACACACTCAAAGACTTACACACGCACACGCACGCACACACGCACATACACACACACACACACACACACGCACGCGCGCACACACACACACACACACACACACACACGCACAAACACTCACCTTGAGGAGGTCACGAGCGGGAGCCGCATGTACTAGTGAATTGCGAGGAAGTCTCGAGCGGGAGCCCTTTCCCTAATTATGGGGTCCCCGCCCCATGTTGGCAATCCGAGCGCTCGATCGGCGCACTGTAGCAGCATAGCAATTGAGCAACCCAAGGGAGCGAAAAAAAACAGAAAAAAAAAGAAAAAGAAGAAAGTAAAAAAAACCAAAAGAAACAAAAAAAAAAAATAAAAAAAGAAAAAAAAACAACGAAAAAAAAAAAAAAAAAAAAAAAAAAAAAAAAAAAAACAAATAAAAAAGAAAAAAAAAAAAGAAACAAAGAAAAAAAAATCAATATAAAAAAAAAAAAAAGAAAAGTGAAACAAAAAAAAATAAAAAAAAAAAAGATAGAACAAAACAGATGATAAAAAAAATCGAGATAAAAAAAAGAAAAAAAGGGCAAACCGTGGGAGGGTCTCGAGCTGGAGCTCGTCTGTGGGTGAATCGCGAGGAAGTCTCGAGCGGGAGCCCCCTGCCTATGGGGTCCCCACCTCATGCTGGCAATCCGACTGCACCTCGGGCGCAGTGTGGAAGGCATGGCAATTGAGCACACCAAGGGGGCACATCGTGGGGAAGTCTCGTCTGTAAGTACTACTTACAGACGAGGCCCCTTCTCGAGACTTCCCCACGACGAGACTTCTCGAGACTTAGACTTTACAGACGATGCCCCTTCCCGCTAGTTACTAACTAGCGACGACGTCTCGAGCGGGAGCGCCCTCCCTATGGGCCCCGCACTTCATGTTGGCAATCCGAGGCGGCCATCGGCAAAGCAGCAGGCATAGCACCTGAGCACCCCCCGGGAGGCGAATCGTGGGGAGGTCTCGGGCGAGGGGCCCGTCTGTGAGTGAACAGCGAGGAAGGCTCTGGCATCCCCTGACGTCCCTGGCATCCAGGCTGAAGTCGGGCCTGTCCCTCTGCAGGAGGAAGATTCAAGAATGGTAAACAATAGTCTGGGGACGGCTTTTGGAATATGTGTTGGTCATTCTTAAAAATGTGTTGAATCTTTGTTTGCTCGTCCAAAACCCCTCTGTAGGGAAACATGCCCTCCCCTGAATGCAGGCACAGGCCCCACAATTCTCACAGTCTCACAAGCCCCACAGGGCCCGCAAGTCGGGCGCCGCACTCCCAGAGGCCGCAGCAGACCAGCCGAGAGCAGCAGGCAGCAGCAGAAAGCAGCAGAGGCCTAAAGTGGGGCTCTTTTTCCCAACCGTCCTTTGGTGTTGGGTCCTCGCTTTGAAGAGACAGCTCAGCGCTCCGCGTTCCTACCTTCCCCCATCCTCACCCTCCTTCCCCTCGTCCCTCCTCCTCCTCCCCCATCCCATCATCGTCATCATCATCATCATCATCACCATCATCATCGTAAGCATCATCAGCATCATCAGCATCATCATCATCATCCCCATCATCTTCATCATCATCATCATCATCATCATCATCAGCAGCAGCAGCAGCACCATCACCACCATCATCATCAGCATCACCATCAGCATCATCATCATCATCAGCATCGCCATCATCAGCATCACCGTCTCATCATCATAAGTATCATCAGCAGCATCATCGTCAGCATCAGCATCATCAGTACCATCATCAGCAGCAGCATCATCAGCATCATCATCATCAATCATCAGCATTATCAGCATCATCGGTCATCAACAGCATCATCATCCTCATCATCATCATCCTCGTCATCATCATCAGCATCACCACCATCATCATTATCATTAGCATCGTCATCATCATCATCAGCACCATCACCTTCACCATCACCATCATCATCATCCCCATCGCCGTCATCATCACCATCATCATCACCTTCTCATCATCATAATCATCATCAGCAGCATCATCAGCAGCATCAGCATCATCATCAGCATCAGCATCAGCATCAGCACAAGCATCATCAGCATCAGCATCAACAGTATCATCAGTATCATCATCATCAGCATCAGCATCATTCTCATCATCATCACCATCATCATCGTCATCGTCATCGTCATCGTCGTCCAATTTCGGCGCACCCCTCACACGTTTCGCTGCCCCATGGGGAGATCTACCGAAGGCCCCAGTGGCGGTACCCACATGCGTCCCCGCCACCCATATCGGCACACCCCTCAAACGCTTCGTGGCCCCATAGGGATCCCCACCGAAAGCCCCGATGGCGATGCCCACATGCGCCCCGGCCACCCATTTCGGAAAACCCCTCACACGCTTCTTGGCCCCATAGGGAGCTCCACCGATGGCCCCAGTGGCGGTGCCCACGTGCGTCCCGGCCAATCATTTCGGCACAATCTTCACACACTTCGGGGCCCCATAGGGAGCTCCACCGAAGGCCCCAATGGCGGTGCCCACGTGCGTCCCCGCCACCCATTCTGGCACACCACTCACACGCTTCGTGGCCCCATAGGGAGCTCCACCGAAGGCCCAGTGGCGGTGCCCACATGCGTCCCCGCCACCCATGCCAGCACACCCTTCACATGTTTCGTGACCCCGTAGAGAATGCCCAGTGACGGTGCCCACATGCGTCCCCTCCACAACTTTCGGCGCACACGCACAAACACACACACACACACACACACACATATATATATATATATATATATATATATATATACTAGAACCATCGCGCGCGCTTCGCGCGCGCTCAAGTTCTAGCTAAGATAATCGTCATCGTCATAATCGCCATTCTCATCACCATCATATCCGGCGTCATCGTCAGCGGCATCGTCATCATCACCATGACCATCACCATCATCACAATCGTCACCATCACCACCATCGGCAGCAACATCGTCATCACCATCGTCATCATCGCCATCGTCGTCATCATCGTCAATATCGTCACCTGAATGATCAACATAATCATCCTCATCATCGCCATCGTCATCATTATCGTCGTCGTCGTGATCGTCGTCATCGTTATCGTCATCATCATCGTCATCATCTTCATCATCCGCCCACTCCTGCATCACAAGCACGATATAAACAGCATCGCCACCATTATTATCAGCATCGGCGTTATCATCCTGACCATCAGCAGCATCATCATGATCGTCAGCATCACCAGCCTCAACGGCATCACCGTCATCGTCATCATGATCGTCAGCATCACCACCATCATCATCATCATCATCATCATCATCATCATCATCATCATCATCATCATCATCATCATCATCACCATCACTCACATCACGATCACCATCATCAACATCATCATCATCAGCATCATCATTCCCACTGTCAACATCATCATCATAATATTATTCCTCATCATCATCATCACCATCATCATCATCAGCATCATCAGCATCATCATCATCATCATCATCATCAGCATCAGCATCATCATCATCATCATCATCATCATCATCATCATCGTCGTCATCGTCGTCGTCAACTTCGTAATAGTCGTCATCATCGTCATCATGTTCGTCACCGTCGTCTCCGAAGCTCCCCCGCCGAACTCGAGGATATTTCCGCAGCGTCTTGCAGGCCGCGTGAGCAGTATTGGGGATTTAGGTTGTGGGCCTGAGGCCGCCCTGCATAATCATCATTGTCATTATCACCAGCGTCTGGAAGCCTTGCGGGGCCCTTTCGGCGCCTTTTGGAGGCCTCTTGGAGTTTCCTGGGGGCCTCTCGAGGCCTCTTGCGGACTCCTGGGGGCCTCTTGGGAGCTTCTGGTGGGCGAGGGCTCGAAATGTCAGTTCGTGTTCCCCATCTGGGGCTCCTCTTGGAGTGTTCTGGGAACTCTTTTGGGCCGTCTTGGAAGCTTCCTGGGCCGTCTTGGGGCCCTCTTGGGCTGTCTCGGTGGTCTCTTGGGGGCCTCTGGGCTCGTCTTGAGTCGATCTTTCGGGCCTCTTGGGCCGCCTTGGAGCGTCTGGAAGCCGAACTGGGGAGAACGCCAAAACCCTTCAAAACCCACAAAAACTCAGTGACAATTTCCTATTGGGCCCCTCCCGGGAGTGCTGTCGGAGACCTGCTGGGACGCTTTAGCAGCTTTTTAGCCGTCTTGGAGTGCTCCCGGGCCGCTTCGGACCTCTCTCGGGCTGTCCTGAGGGCGTCCTGGAGCCATTTTAGAAGGGCCTGGGAGCGTTCTGGCGTCTCCGGCGAGAGGGTGACCACAGCCACTGGGCAAAGTGAGGCCCCCCCTGTCAGGACCCCCCCCCCCTATATAATATATATATTATATATATATATTAGAATATTACATACATACATACATACATACATACATACATACATACATACATGCATATATATATATATATATATACATACATACATACATACATACATACATACATACATACATACATACATACATACATATATTAGGTGGTCTTTTCTCCTCTCCTTATTGTCAGCATATGAATCCTCTAAGTGGAAGACCCTTCAGCAGTCAAAACACAGGCAAATACCAGTGCAATTACCAGTCAAATCCTCACCAATTTGATGCACACGCGGCTCTGTGAGGGGATCTAGACTAGGTATACATATGGAGAGATATAGAGATATTGAAATTGAGGAAGAAAACGACGACTAGGAATAGGAAGGAGGAAACAACGAAGGAGAGAGAAGGGGTTGAACTATAGAAAGAAAGACTAACACGAAATAGGGATATAGAAAGAGAGAGAGAGAGAGAGAGAGAGAGAGAGAGAGAGAGAGAGAGAGAGAGAGAGAGGGAAAGCGATATGGAGAGATAGAGAGACACGCACACAACAACAAAGGAGGCAGAGAGTGAGAGAGAGGATAGAAACCTTGTAAAGAAGGGGGTCGAAGGAGAGCAAGCCAGAGAGGCAAGGGTAGGAGAGAGATGGGAGGGAGCGGAGTTGGAGAGAGGGAGCGAAGAGGGAGGGAGGAGAGAGAGAGAGAGGGGAGGCTGACAGGAGGCTGTTGCAAGAAGGGAGGGAGAGGTGATGGGCGAGGGGGAGGGGGGGAGGGGAGCAACGAATAATGATGGAGCCAGTGGGGGAGGAGTGAAGAAGTCCTCTCTTCCCCTCCCTACCCTACTGTAGGGGGGCCATACCGCCATATTTCTGACCTTGTGCACCTGCTCTACTGGATCCATCTAGGCCGCGCCACAAGAATGGGCACGAGGAGGGGGGGAGCTTAGAGGGGTGAGGAGGAAGAGGAGGAGGAGGAGGAGGAGGAGGAGGAGGAGGAGGTTGAGCAAGAGGGAGAGGATCAGAGTCCTAGTGCCCTAGTGCCCTATTGCTTATCCTGCCGTTTCTGGCGCAGGACATCATCATGCTGCAACTGCTCTTGGATCTGCTTGTGCCCCTCAGCAATGCGCCTGGCCCGGGCAACATTTTCTTCGGCGTCCTCACATCTACGTTCAAATGTTTCCTCAAACTCACGAGTCCAAGCAGCCCGCTGTTTCATAATATTCCTCCCCATCTACCTCCTATGATTTTGTTTCCATCAGGGTTGAGCTCTAGGTCGTATCCATTGGGGTGGAGCGCTAGGTCGTAATAGTATCTGTCTGGGTTGAGGAATGGCCGATCTGGCTCATCAGAGTCAGGCTGCTCCCGGGGAGAGTCAGAGGGATGCTGCTGCTCCCGATCTGGATAGATGTCGAGCTTTGCTTCCATGCCAGCAACAGCAACTGCGGGCAGCGTCCACGAAAAAGGCACCAGATTGACAATGCTACCGACTGCGGCACAACAGGCTTCAGACACGAGAGTCCAACGATCGTTCCAACTTGCTGGGCTTCTTGGGGGTTCTGCTTGCTCTAATATTTGGAGCCCCCACTTTCACCTGCCTCCAGCTACTTCCCCCTCCCCATCATGTGTTGCCTTTCGTGTTTGGTTGTTTGCCTACTTGAGACCTTGAGACTTGCCTACTTGCCAACATTTTGTATCCTTTGTATTATGTAAGTATATACCGTATACTATATTTACATATTTAAATATTCTTAAATTAACTATATACACGTGCGTACAACGAACTATACTTTCATATCATATCTCTCGATTGTGTCTTGTGTCGCTCATCCCCAGAACGCAGCCTGCGGCCAGGGCCCGGGCGCAAAATCGGGCCCGGCCTGGAAAACAACTTGGCCCACTCGCGGCAGGCCTGAGAAAAGTCTACCCCGCTTGCAACAGGGCCCTGGAGCAGGACATGATGCCGACATCAAGCCCTGGGCTCGGCTGAAGCCAAACCGAAGACAAGACACCCAACTCGGATGAGATCAAAACGCTCATCGTCTCCCACAGTGGCTGTCTGGGCCTGATTCTCTGGCATCCCCACAGGCGCAGCAACAGGCTTGAGTTGCGCATCGCCGAGCCCCCCCCCCCCCTTTTGTTTTTCCCTTCCCAAAAACATTCTGGGTCTGCGAGGGCCTCTGAAAGTTCTGTGGGGAGGGGAGAGAGTCTGTTCTGGGAGGGGAGCTTCTGGAAGGGGGGTTCTGTTACTGCGGGTCTGGGCCCTGAGGGCACATTCTGGAGGACGAGGAGGGGGGCATTTTGGTGGGGGGAATGAGAAGGGCATGTTCTGTCTTTGGGATTTGGCTTCTGGTGGTTTCTGGATTCTGGGGAATGTGTTCTGGGGTCGTTCTGTAAGGGCGGTGGGCGATTCTGGTAGTTTCTGGGAGGGGTAAAATTCTGAGACTCTTCCCTACTTCCCCTCGTCCTCCCAGAGCTGTCGGCCAGGTCGCCTAATTACTCAAGCTGCGTCGTCAGCCGCATCCTCGGCCGCTACACCTGCTGCCTCGGGCTGGTCCTCGTCCTCTGGCGACTCCTCCTGCACTCCCGACTCCTTCGCGAGTTTGTCCAACTCTTTCCTCAGCTTGGGCGGTATGGTGGCGCGGGCCAATTTCATCTCGCGGTACAGGTTTGGAACCATCTTGCCGTCTGCTTGAAGGTAGACTGCAAGAGCGCTCCTCACAACAATCATGTTCCGGGCCGAGTCGCGGAGCTTCGTCACAGAACCAAGCTCCTTCTCAAGGTCATCGACGTTCAGGATGCCGCTCACCTTGCTCGTGTATTCCTTCCACTGGCTGATCATCATCGTCGTCTCCTTGACCGCCTCCACCAAGTGCGGCCTCCCCGGAAAGTCAACGACCTTCTTGATCTCCTCTTTATCCATGTGTTTGATCGCCACCTTGTAGTCGACAATGTGTTCTGGAATTGTGTGTGATGATTCTGTGGCTTTAGCCACAATGTCCTTCAGAGCCTCGAGCATCACGGTCTGCTTGGCCTCCGAGTAGAGTTTGATGACGTTCAAGACATGGTCGGCCACGTCATTCCAAGGCCATTCCGGTGCACGAGGTGCTCCTCCAGGTGTTTCGAAATAATTTGAGCACGAAGCCGCCAGGGATTTGAACTCGGGGAAGTGCTTAAACAAGGCCTCGGTCTTGTCGCTGGCATCCGCCAAGACCTTATCGAGCTTGAACATACTCTTGATCACTGGGAGGATCTGCATTTTGATAGGCACCTCTTGGCTCACCGTAGCAGGCTCGATCCCAGCTTCAGGGTCCTTGCCGAAAGTGTTGCAGAAGCGCTCGTAGGCTTTATTCAGGCCGATCTCGGTGTCCAAGCGGCGCATGGCCTTATCCACCGACTCGTCCTCGACTCGCTCCTTGAGGCCCTCCACGTTCTTCAGCGAGCCCGTGGCGTCCAAAGCAAGGCGGCCAGCATCTGCCTTTGAAATGCCACCGTTGTTCAAGCTGGACACGTCTGTCACGTTGTTGGTGCGCAGGTGGCTCTCCAGGCAGCTCATCAAGGTGCCCTCGAGAGATTTCGCGATGTTCGCAAGGTGCGTATACGGCTGTGGGGTATCTATCTTCTTGTCGACCTCGGCGCCTCCACCACTCTCGCCTTGCCCACGTACCTGGATCAGACTTAGCACGTCCTTGTTGTAGCTAACCCGAGCACCGTCAGCCCCTATCCTGACCATGATGTCAACGAGCTGGGGCAACTGGGCGGTGGTGAGCTTGGAGCAGGCAGAAGTGACAACGGCATTCCTGGAAGATTCCTCTGCAAGGAAGTCGGTATTGACAATCTTGATGAACTGGGGCAACTTCAACAGCGTCGTCAGCCGCAACACCTCCCTGCATGGTAGGATCATCCCAGCGTGCTGCTCCAAAAGTAGCACCGCATCGTTCACCAGGGAGGCCTGATCGCAGAGCTTCTGGGCTGCCTCGCATACCCACTCGGCACTCTTCTGCGAGAGGTTGTTCAGGTCGTCGCTACCCGGACCCATCACCTTACTGGAACCAGATTCTCAACCGTCGTTCCCCCCCCCGCAGATCGTTCGAGTCGAATCGGGAACGGAATCCAAGCGAATCGGTCGAGTCGAAGATCGAATAACCGAATAAAACGAAATTTGCCGGAACGAGCTCCCAAGGAACCCCCAAGGTTAATTTACAAGCGAGGTTTCGAACGAGACGACATCATGACAAGACGGAGGCCTGAGGTTGAGAATCCACCAGAAGTACCTGGGCCAGAATGCTCCCTGCCAGCTTGTCGAACACCCTCGCCATGACGGTCTTGAACTGCATGCTCTCCAGGTCGATTTGCAGATCCGCGTTGTTGCACATGGTGGTGAAGGTAGAGGTCAGCGCCTTCATCTTGCTGAGGGCACTGAGAATTTCGTCCTGGCTGGCTGTGGGCAACCTCTGCTCGAACCCCTCCAACGATTTCATGAACTCTTTCTGCGCTTGCTGCTTGCCCTCGAGATCCTTGGCTGTCTTGAGGTTGGTGGTTAATGACCTCAGCGCTGACTCGAATGCCTCGACCTTTTTCCTTTTGACCAAGCGGGGATATGCAAACTGCTCCTTCTTCTGGCTCAGGCGGTGGACGGCGTCCACCACCGCACTGGACGCCGTCTCCGGGGACAAGTTGAAGCCTAGTTTGATGGCCGCCATATCGTCGATGAGTGTCTTCGGCAACTTGCTCGTCGGCGACGCGTGAGCGACCACATCAACGATGTCCTTGAACACGTTTGTAGCCGCATCCGCATTGATGTTCTTGCGAGCCGTGCCGACCTTGTCCAAGTTGTTCCCCAAGATCTTCGGGGCAATGAAGCAGCCCCACCCCGAAGGCAATATCATGAAGCCCAGCCCACAACCCGGGACCCAGGCACCCCCAAAAACCGGGCCTTGGGACCCAGCCCACCACTCCAGCTCTTTCCTCACGGTCCACCTGCTACCCCAGCAGCCCCACCCCCCAGCTAAGACAGTTGAATAACCCTTTTGAAAAAAAAAATAAAAAAATAAAAAAAACACGATTGCCTTCAGGGCGAAGTGCTGTATCGCCCCAGCTTGCTCCTCGTCAGGTAGCATGTGCACGCCGATGGCATCGGCGCCCTCGGTGCTGTTGTCGAAGATGCGGAGCTGGTTGCTGATGTTCTCGTGCTCCACCTCTGCCAAAGACTTGGTGATCATGACCTTCGTGATGTAGCTTGGCACAACCTGGTTCGGTAGCTTCGATCCTAGCTGCTTCCACTGCTCCAAGGCGGCGGAGGAATCAAGGTTGGCAAACTTCGACCAGCCCTTCTTGAATGTGATGATGCTCTGGAGGGTATCTGACGTGCTCGGCATGCTAGCGAGGTCGCTTGGCAACGTCTTTCTTGCAGCTGCCTTCAGCCACTTTGCCGCGGCCTGCTGATGAACCATGACCTCCTTGAGGTGTTGGCTGAGCTGCCTCGGAGCGAACTGCGACCACTTGGACTCTGTGAACTCCTCAACGGCCGACTCCAGCTTATTCTTCAGGTCTTGGGCATGGGCCTTCCCGTCAGCGTCGAGTTCCAGTTCGTCGGGCTTCTGCGCCCTGGTCTGCTGCGAGTCCTTCCTGGCCTCCTTCCTGCCTGATGCTCCTGAGGCGGAGGCGCCCGAGATGCTCCCAAGAGTGCCAGTGAAGCCAGTCACGCAGCCAGTCCTTGATCTCTTCGCGTTCCGATCCCTCACCGGAGTGGTAATGCCAGCTTTCCCCCTCTTGTACTTCTTCTGGGCAGCAGCATCCTCAGGCTCGTCGTCAGAGTTTTCCGAGTCGTTCGTCTTGCTGGAGCTGTCGGCGTCGTCATCGCCGTCGGAGTCCTTCTCGTTGTCGGAGTCGCTGGGGGGCTCCTCGGGCGCGGTGATCTTGTTAGCCTGGCGCTTCAGCTCAGCTAGACGCTTGTTCTCGAGCAGCTGCCCGGCAGACATCGCCTCGAATGATGCGTGGCCTGAGCTCGCCGCCGACACCTTGGAAGTGAAAGGACCCTGACAAACGCAAAACTGCCGCCCAAGTCCCCTCTCCCCCATGTCCAGGGGAGAAGGCGGGGGCCCCACCCCCTCCCCTGGACGCTTGGGCCTTTAGGGCGAGGCTTGGGCTTGGGGGGTCGGGCGAGGCTTCGGGTGAGGATTAGGCCTAGTGAGAGGGTGAGGCTTGGGGTGAGGCTTGGGGGCCTAGTAGTGAGCCTACCGAATCCCTGGAGGATATCTTTGGGGCCCTCGAGCCAAGAGCCTTCCCAGAACAACCCCACCACAGAGGAAGCGTTGTCAGGGAGCTTTCCCTCGAAACTAACCTGGGCCTGCACCATGACGTCGTCCCCGTGCTGCTCATGCAGGTTGTCCTCGGCGTTGAGCGTCTGCTCGTCCATGGCGATCCCCTCCTGGCCAACCAACCTCAGATCGTAGACGCCCTCCTCGCCCTCCTTGACCACGTAGCCGTGGATCTCCTTCCCAGAGTAGTCTCTGGAAGTCCACGGTTTTGCCTTGCTGGTCTTGGGGTCGCCGTATTTCTTGCGGCATGCTGCCTCTGTATAGAATTTGACGTCAGGGGCAACCAACTCTGAAAAGCATTTTCTCGTCTTGCGGATGGTTTTCCCTGGGGCGCGGACTCTTGTCGCGCCGCCCCCTTTGAGATTGATGTAGTTCTTCTGCGTCTTAACCCACTTGGTTTTGATCTTCCCATCCCTCTTGCAGATGTTCTCGAAGTTCTCCAAATTTGGCATGTCAACCTTCATGTGCGTGCGCCAGACGTTGAAACAGTTACGGCACCACGAGCCACTCGCCACTTTCCTTTTGCGAGATGTCCGAGTCTTCTTGTTCATCAGGAGTTTCTTGCGCATCCTCGCCCAAGCCACCCTCTTGGGATTGCCCCGCATCTCGGAGATGGGGCAATTACTCTTACTTTTCACACCACAACCAATGCACTTCTGCACACCAGCTCCTGTGAAGTCACTGCTCTCGCCGTCTGTAGTCTCGGGGTCCTGCTCCATCGCTTCAGACTCTGACCCAGCTTGCAAGGCCGCAAGGTCGTCGGCAGCGCTCTCAGCCATCCTTCTACGTCCAGAGAAGATGTGCCGTACCTCACAAGACTCAACGGGAGGAGCCTTCAACCCGACCTCATAACAGGTGAAGCCCAAACGGCTACGGAGTAGGGCTGTGCATTCGGGGTCTATACTGAGATTATATTTGTTGTTGCATTCGGGGGCTCTTATCAAGACTCTTATCTATATCTTATTTCTTATCATTTATGTTTCCTCTGGAATTGGGTGTGGCGATGTCTTGGTATGTTACAGGTATGTTCGCACTGCACCCGTTCCCACCCCTACGGGGCAACTTGTGGTGCAACCTATGGCACGCGGCTATCCTATAGCATAACAACCTACAGCCTATGACGCAACATAGAGCGCAACCAATCCAGTTGTGGCGATGTTTCGTCACGTTCGCGCATGTGCCCACCGCTATTGCGCAACCTATGGCACAACCTCTGGCTATTTTGCAATCTATTGGACGGGCGTGGCGAGGTTTAGCCCCGCGCCCGCCCGTGTCCGCCCCTATGGCATAGCGTTTGGCTATGGCGCAACCTATGGCGCAACCAATGTGACGGGTGTGTGGAGCGGCCCAACCCCTACAGAGTCCATCAGCTTTTTCCACAGAGGCAAGACAGAGCATCGAAGTTTGTCACCATTGCTTTCCCGGCCTTGATATTCGACACTCGATGGCAAAAAACAGCACGCGTGGGGCACAGCTTCCCCACTGGGAGGGACGGTCGGGCACGAGTACAGGGCGGCCAACGGACCGTGAGATAGGCAGGCGCCCGAGCCCGACTCCACCCCCAAGTCCACTCCGGAGGCATTACGGGCAGCCTGGCAGCCTGGCTACGCAGGGTGGCAGGAGGAGGAGGACGAGGAGGAGGAGGAGGACAAGTTGGAGGAGGAGGAGGACGAGGAGGAGAAGGAGTAGGAGGAAGAGCAGGAGGAGGAGGAGGAGGAGGAGGATGAGGAAGAGGAGGACGACGACAACGACGACGACGAGCCCATTGAATCTGCAACGCTGGGAGACCCCTGCAACTCAGGGCAGTGTTACGCAGGAGAATGCAAAGGAGGGTGGCGAGGGAGAGGAGAAGGAGGACAGTGAGAGAAGCAAGTTGTTAGTCTCAGCGTGCACCCCAAACAGTGGGTAGCCGAGTTACGCCATTCCAGACGAGGCGCAATCCAAGTGGTGCTATAGGTTGCGCCACCCACAGAGGCACGTGAGAAAGGGAGAAGGTTGAAGGGGGGAGGTGATGGGGATGGACACGCATGGGGAGTGGCCCGAGTCGTATGTTTCGCTTTCGCGTGAGAAAACGCCAGGAGTCCTGACTCAGGACCAAGGCTCAATATTCCCCTCGAGCGATGGCCTGCAATCGGGCTGGCACGACTCCGGCGCGCTGCAAAACAGTGTCACACTGAGCTGGAATGAGGGAGAGGGAGATTCAGCAAGCAAAGTGACGAGGTTGGGTGAGGGGGGGAGGGTGTGGGCGAGGAGGGAGGTGGAGGAGGGATGAAACAAGGAAAGAGTGGGAGGAGGGACGGAGGATAGGACAGTAACGATTCAAGAGTCTAGTCTAGCCTGTCAAAACGAAGAACCGAGTGGGGGAGGAGGCGAAGGAGGAGGAAGAGGAGGAGGAGGAGGATAAGGACAACGTGGAGGAGAAACGGAGGAAGCAAAAGGAGGGATCGAGAGGAGCTGCGGGAGGTCCGGTAGCAGGGCGAGGCACTGCATGCAAAAGCCCGCGGCCTCTGCACGATCATCTCATGATGATCTCTATGGCACAGGGTCTGGGCGCGCCCTGTAGTCCACGCCGTCCTTGAAGTCCACGCTCGCCAAGATCGCCCCTATCAAGGAGCCCACGCACGGCAGCGCCATCATGTTGCCTGTGAGCTCGCGCCAGTCCGAGTTCGCAGGCATTTGGTCGAGCTTCAAGGTGTTGCGCGGCATGCCCATCGCCTGGAAGATCTCCCCCGCGACGAGGAAGCGGCGCAAGCCCATGTGGAACACTTCGGCCGAAGTAGTTGGCGTGTCCATCTTGCCATCGATGCGCCAGTTGTTCCGATGCAAAGACTGGCTCACATCGACCACCGTATCTGGCATCAGGCGGCCGAACTTCACCAGCTGCTGATGGTAGACGATGTCCAGCATCTCCAGCTTCCTCGCGCCCAAGGTGTCGAAGACCTTCCTGTCGCTCTTCTGCAGCTTCTTGGAGTACACCTGCCCTTGTGCATGCAGCCTTGCTGGGAGGCCGTTCTCAGCTCTGAAGTTGTCGAAGTCCTTTTCCACCTTGGCGTTCATCGCACCAGACTTGTTCGTGCGGCGGGCTCCCCAGCCCACATTCACATACTCCTTGACCTCCCGATTTGATGAAAGGAGGATGTCCTTGATGCTGCCCGGGCGGAACTTGGTGACCTTCTTCAGTGTGGCCTCGATCTTGTTGAGTTCTGCGACCCCTCCCACGTCGGCCCGAATGCCCACAATATACAACCTCTTTCTCGTATGCGGTAGCCGCCACTCGTCTGCTCGAAGCCTGAAGATCTTCCAGCTGTAACATGGAATCAACTCCAACCCAACTGGAGTCTCGATGCCTTTCTCATTGACGGCGACTCCTTTCATAATGATCTCTAGCGGAGTGCAGCTCGAAGATGACTTTCTCCGCTTGCCATCGCAGGTACGGTATTGTTTGACCCCCCTGGAGGGGCCCTTCCCCCCCCCATAAAATTGACCTGAGCCTCCAAACCACAGACATTCTCGATGATGACGATTTTCGGCCGCTGTTGTTCTTGCAAGTAGTCGCGTAGCTTGATGAAAGGCTGTGCTTTCTCGTCGAGCATCTTGGCCCACGGCAGGCGGGCAAAGTTTCGCTCGTTGAATTGGCTGAATGGTTTGCAGGGAAATCCATAGATTCCAAGGTCGATCTCCGGGGCTTTAAGTGAGCAGGAGGTGGAGTGATGCGTCAAACATTCGTTATCTTCAGGATGGAGGAGGGAGTCGATGTCGGCGTACATGTGCTCTGGCTGGGCATGCACTATGATGAAGGTGCGGCACAACTTCGACACGTCTGCGCTCGAGACGTGCCGAATTCGAGAGTCGTGGACGAGCATCTTCAGGGCGATCACAGGCGCGTCTGTGCCCGAGCATCCAGTCTCGATCTTGATCTCCCCTTGGTGGTCGGTGCACCACTCACTCCCAACCATGCCTGGCGTGTCCCACCAGTCAGTCCCCATCTTCTTCCGCAGGTACTCAGGCCAGTCCGCCCAATGCTCGAGGTCCGACTCGTCGGCATCATCCTGCTCCTCCGGGCTGCTCTCCTGCAACCTCGCGGTGGCACGTGAAACAAGAGGAGGTGGAGGAGACTGGGGAGGAGGTGGGTGGGTCGCCCCTCGCGGTGGCAAGGGAAAGACGAGGAGGTGGAGGAGACTGAAGAGGAGATGACTGGGGGGCCGCCCTGCAGGATAGGCCAACGCAGTGCACGGTATGGGCAGCAAAGGGCAGGGTCTGGGCACTGGTGAACATGGATGGGCCGTACCAGGAAAAGTAGCAGCAGTAGCAGTAGCAGTAGCAGTTGCAGCATATCATCATATCTATCTAGGCCAGGCCACCAGGTCAGGCACCCAAGGCTCCACAGATGGGCTTTTGTAGAATTGCAGCCTGCTGCCTGCTGCCTGTCGAGGGGGCGGCGCGCCGAGAACGGGGAGATGGGTGCCTGCCTGCCCTCCTCACCCAGCCCGTATCTTACGAGAAATTTCTGGCCCAGAAATTTCTTGTAAGATACGGGGGGTAGCGGGGTTGGGGGAGGAGGGGGCTTACGAGGATGCCGAGTATTAGGATGGACTGTTCCAAAAGCCTCTAAATTCGCTAGGCATTCTCCGGGAGGGTAGGCCGAAATTGTTTTTGCTGGATTTTGCGTGCGTGTTGTTTCTAAGCCTTTTTGGGCACCTAATGCCCCCCAAACGGCACTCGAGGGACAGTACGCAGCCCCGATTAGGTACACATGAGTCGGTTTTGGCTGCATTCTCTCACGGGTGGACACAACGGGCCTCAGGGTTGTCTCGCTGTACCAGTCGGTGGAGTGGTCGCTGCTGGAGCTCTCGTCGCTTTCCGGGTCGCTCTCGGCGCAGTCCGTGTCACCTGCCCTCCCCCCCGCCACCATTGCCCACCCCCATCCCAAATCGCAGACGAGGCCCCCCGAGCTGCCAAAGCCAGCTGCCCAGAACGTCAAAGCACCCCTGAGGTTCCCTCTGAGTCGTGAGATCCATGCATGCATCGAGCCCCCTTCCCCCCCCACCATGGGTCCCGCGGTGCGCTGCCAGATCTTGAAGGTCAGATAGTGCAGACATCCCTACCCAGGCCGAGGCAGCAGCATCTGCCTGGCCCCCCTTGGGATACAAATGGTACGTACGCGATGCCAATCGCACCTCGAAGTCGCCAGATGAGTGTAAGTAAGAGCCAACACACAGGTACCATAATGTTGGAATGTGATGTCTTGTAAGATACCAACATGAGCACGTTTTGTGTCCACATAGCGTCCGCAAGACAGACGGCCTCTGTGTCCACATTGTGTCCGGGGGGGGGCAGATTGGGGGGCAAAACCACATGTGTGCACACAGCGCACACTGTCCACGTGTGTCCGCGTGTCCGCGCCTGGCCTAAACAAGGATAAAACGAAGAGATGTGCACAGTAAAGGCATTGTCCGCATGTGTCCGCGTGTCCGCGCCTAGCTTAAACACCTGTTAAAAAGCATCATGTGTACATTACACATAGTGTCCCCGTATGTCCGCGTGTCCGCCGCCTCTCTGCGAATGGCACACAAAAGCGCTCATGTGTACATTACACATAGTGCCCGCATGTGTCCGCAGTGTCCGCGAAGCTTGAAACAGCCCCGAAAACTTAGCTTGTGTACGGAAACGAGTGTGTCCACAAGGGTCCGCGTGTCCACACCGATGCGAATTAGAGCGAAAGCAAGGGGGGTGTGTACATTATGTGAACCGAAGACAGTGCAACATATGATGCACGATAGATGGAACCATATTAAGATAGACTGATGCTAATGAGTTATAGTTCTAGTCATTGTCTTAGCTATATGCATAGAAGGTGCACGTACATACAATATCATATACCACATGATGGGAACATGCAACACGTATATTGTATATCACATGTGTGCGTATGTTTTGTAATATGTGTGCGAGCATGTAAGCGTATCGTACATGCGCATATGTGGATGTGTGGGGCATAGCGCATATACATAACATGCACGCCCACCGCATACATACACAGGCACACATATGTGATATATTTATATATGTATATAGATGTAAAGATGTATATGTGTATGTATGTATGTATGTATGTATGTATGTATGTATGTATGTATGTGTATACATATATGTGTACGTAGAGTATGTGTATACATGTATGCATGCATATATTGATGCATGTATATAGTATATATGTATGGAATCCCACTTCAGGTTTCGAGTGTACGTGGTTGTATGTGTACAGTAGTATATTCAGCACACGGTTGCACATACGTGTTGTATGAGCATCTGTAATTTTGCTCTAGTGTTGCATCTACTGATGCGCGTGCCAGTGTGAACACCCAACTGTGAGCTACACACTCTACATGCGTCACATACGGATGCGATACGCAGTCAAAGTTGTGTCATAGGTTGTGCCAACAGTTGCGCCGCTGGTTACGCTATCACTTACCACAGGTTTCGCCATGGGGGCGGCACAGACCAAAAGCTCGCCACATCTGTCCAATTGGTTGCGCCATAGGTTGCGCCATGTTG
>CAUYUJ010002984.1:0-83414 GCA_963575745.1 Prorocentrum cordatum
TTCGTGGAGGCCCTGTGTCTGTGGGCGGACGGTCTTGGCAGTTCCCATACATTCAGTTCTTTGGGGAAAAGTGGTGGGAGTCTGTACGGGGTGATTGGGTTCAATTCTTGGAGGTATGGAAGCAACTCCTTATACAAAACAACAAATCTAAGGTCTATGATTACTTTGTGGTGTCTTGGAAGGGCTCTCCTAATGGACCTCGAGGCTCCCCTGAGGCTCGTGAGAAGGCAGATACTGAGATGGTCGATACCGCGACCAACCCTCTGCACCCCAAGTATGACCCCAAAGAGTCCGCCAAGCTTGCAATACGATATGCGATGATCCAGGAACGCGCGACTGTGTGGGACATATCGTCAGAGGGTATTGCTGCTGAGTTCAAGGGTGACTCACTACTTATCTGCTCCTGGCTCCAGGGTAAATGGAGATGTGAGAATCGTGGCTACTGCAAGAGGACAGCTGCCATGATTGATTGTACCTTTGAGCTCGCTGCGTGTTTCAATCTGAGTCCTGCTGCCTTGGGACGTGAGATATGGAGACACGAATTCAGGGAGGACAATACACGAGCGGATGAATTGACGCATGAGGCCAGATATGGCCGCACATTCTACAGAACTCATCGTTATCTATATCCATTCGAAACTTATCTCGTACCGTTCGCTATCAGGGGAGGCTTTGATGGCGGGGTTGACCAGCAAGGATCAGGATGTGGTTTCTGGCTTCAGATCGGCTTAATCAATACTCAGTGCAATCCCAGTGAGATAGGAATCGCTTCCGCGAGAACTGTGGGCCCCTTCCCTGCTGGGCATGAGTTTGCTGTTTCTAGTGCCGTGCCCCTCGTGTGGAGGGATGTGGCCGAGGCCGCGTGGCTCCTCGAAGGAGCTACAGTCACAGAATGTGAATTGTCGGCAGCCGAAGCGCTGCTTAGCGCTGCCCGTGTGCTTCTGCGGGACCGGTCCTCGCCCAGCTGCACCCAGCTGGGAACGCGAGTCCAAACAAACAAACAAAACCAAGGTTGACGGTTTACCGCCGGCGCCCAGTACCTCGTAGATCTTCTCGGCATCGATGAGCTAGAGGAATTCCGGCGCGGGGTGGAGCTAGTTGGAGCGTCCGGCCAGAAAGGACAAATTTGTGACTTTTGGTTGGTTTTGCGAAAATTTGAAAGATATTTGACTATTTATTTTGAGAGAGCAGATTTTTGCGCGTCGCATTGGCATACAAACTCCTCTCTGAGAGCAGCTCAGCTCTCCCGATGCATTTTTGCATGAGTTGACTTCCGGAAACTGAGCGAATATGAACATCGAAAAACTCGAAAATGAAGATTTTCGAAAAATCTATATTTTTTCACTCTGTGTCGATTCTCTGCACTCTTGGCAATATCAGGAGCTCTACGAGGTTCCCGGCGGTGACCAGGTTGACGGTTTACCGCCGGCGTAAGTGGACGCTTACGAGTTCTCGGATAGCCTCGTGGGCTACGTAGGGCTGTTAGAGAAGAAGCCGGCCGGTGCGCGTCCGCCGCCGCATCCTTCCGCCCACCGCTGCATGTGCCCTTCCGTCAGGGTTCGGGTTTCGCAGCGTGTCCCGGCGCAGCGTGTCCCGGAGCGTCTGCTGCAATACGTTCCCGTAGAACATGCCCTAGAGTCCTTGCGAACGTGCCCCAGAGGCCTCGTAAAGCTTGCGAGGCAGCGAGCGTCCACGCGTGCAGGCACGCGTGGAAGCGTCGCTCTCTGCCCTTCAGGGGCGCTTCAGGCGAGCTGGTCACCGCCACCACACACGTCTGCTGCCTTTCAGGAGCGCTTCAGGTGAGGTTTTCACCACCATCACGCGCGTTTGCAAACAGCTTTTGCAGCGCTTCAGAAGCTGGCGCCTCCGCGCAAGTCCAAAACGTGCATCCGGTCATGCGCGCGCAGCGTGTGGAGCAGGCGAGCGCAGAGGTACGCGCGACGCACGGCCCAGGCCGCTGGCGCGACGAGACCCGTGACTCGTAGAGCTTAAGAGTAACTCGTAGAGCTCCCTTAGCTAGTTGCTGCAAGCTTAAGAGTAATAACTCGTAGAGCTTTCCTTAGCAAGTTTTGCTGGAAGCTTAAGGATAATTCCGGAGGCTGGAGAGCTAGTTCGCAAGAAAAACCTCGACGAATATTTTGGTGAATTTTGGTTGATTAAAAATTTTGTTCTCGAAGTTGAACACTTCGTTTGAGCTCTAGAATTTGTTTCCGTCATATTCGATCTCATTCCCGCTCGCTATCTTGATCTCAGCTCGATCGGGTAGCTTTTACTGCGAAAACGCGTCCCGGCGGGATCGGCCGTTTCGAGTCGTCGTGATGCGGGTTGTCGGTATTTTGTACTTAACTCGAGCTGTAGGGCAGCTACAGAGCTAGTAAGCACACCTATCGCATTCAGAATTATCAGGCGCGTTTGCCTGTTGAATCCAGGGTCTGAACTCGGTCTGCTAGCCGAGCTAGGTCCGCAAACCTATTCGTATTATTGGAGTCATCTTAACAGTCGCTCTCGGTTTTCTGTATTTAACTCGAGCTGTAGGGCAGCTACAGGGCTCATTGTCACAGACATCGATGGGAAATCATCAGTAGCGTTCGTCTATTGAACCAAGAGATCTGAACTCGGCCTGTTGCCTGGGCTAGGCTCGCGACACTATTCGTATTGTCCGAATCATCTTGAGGAGTGCTCTCGATTTTCTGCACTCAACTCGTGCTGGGCAGGGCTACAGTGGTCACAGATATCGATTTGCACACATCAGGCTCGTCTGTCCATCGATTCCAGAGCTTGGAACTCGGTCTGCTGCTGAAACTAGGTCCGCGAAACTATTTCATGATTCGAGTCGATACTGTCGGTTTTCTGCACTTAACTCGAGCTGTAGGGAGGCTGCAGGGCTGGGAATCACATGAGTGGATTCGCAGACATCAGACGCGCCCGCCTGTCGCATTCAGAGGTCTGAACTCGGTTTGATACTCGAACTGGAATGCGAAACTGTCTGTTTTTTGTTAGAGTCATCTTGAGAGGTGTCAAATCGCTTGGGCTAAAAACTGGTCGTCCTCTGGAGTTTTTTCCACACTATATACTGCCAGGAAGCTCTACGAGTCCCCCGGCGGTAGTAGGATGTGGTCTCTGTTACCAGTGGGATGGATGTGGTCTCTTCAGTTACTGGTGGGATGGTGGGAGTCTCTTCAGTTACCAGTGGGATGGGTGCTGTCTCTGATATGCATGGGATGGTCTCTCCAGTTACCAGTGGGATGGGTGTGGTCTCTTCAGTTACTAATGGGATGGTTGGAGTCTCTTCAGTTACCAGTGGGATGGGTGCTGTCTCTGCAGTTACTAATGGGATGGGCGCAGTCTCCTCAGATACGAATGGGATGGGCGCTGTCTCTTCAGATATGCATGGGATGGTCTCTTCTGCTATGCCCTCTGATAGGGCCTCTTCTTCTCGAGATGTTGAAGGTCCCTGTGAGCGGGGGGGGCCTAGGGATTCCCCCAGGCCCCCCCCGAAACGTCGGAGGGTGGCTGTTCCTGGACCTGGACAACAGACGGTGTATCCTCGTGCGCATCGTGACGCACGCCGGCTTCTGATGTGCTGTACCCCGAGGTGGGAGGAGAAAAGGACACTGGAGTAAAAATATTGGCGTTCACAGTGGAAGTGGAAGGAGGCCTCGAAACTGACACGATTAGGCAGTACTAAGGGGCAGGCGACGGGTGAACATCCTTGGTGTTTCATGTTCCAGACGATATATCCCTCGTTTGTGAATCTGGAGGATCGGTGGTGGAGGGCGTGCTCTTTCTCTTACTCTGACTTCGTTCAGTATTGCAGGCAGTTCCTGGAAGATTGTACTTTGGGTTCTCTGTTTGACTTGTTTGTTGTCCGTGGAGGAACTGGAGGACGAGGAAACTACATAAAGGAGAGGGGGGAGGAGATGATGGCCCGTCCGTTGTCAGTGAAGGAGTCTGAGAAGCTGGCCCAGAGATTGGCCTCGAACAATGAACAGGAGCCGACTTGGGATCTGAGTGATGATGGGATCGGTCTCGAGCTGACGGGCGATTCGCTTCTTATCTGTAACTGGTTCAATGGTCTCTGGAAGGTTGAGGGAGGAGAAGGAGGAGATGGGGCTTCTTATCGTAGGCGGGTGGCAAATATTATTTCTCTTTTGGAAGAGTTGGAGGAGGAAGGAATACGACCCCCCTAATGGGGCAACGACTTCATTCGACACATATATCGAGAGAGTAACACAGTAGCTGATGAACTTACCCACTTAGCACGGGAAGGCCAGATATTCAGAGAGCTGTTCCACCACCATATCTTTCGTTCTGATGTCCGAGACAACTTTCGAGTTATTGGCCTCCGCGGATCCTTCGACGGCGGAGTGTGTGCCCAAGGTGTGGGCGTTGGCTGGTTTCTGCAGAATGGATATATTCCTCGATTCCATGACCCTTACCCTGACCCTGAGCATAGAGATAAGAGAGCTCGTGTAGTCTCCCTCTTCCCCCAAGCCTCCTCTCCTTGTCCAATCATATGGGAAATAGTAGGGCGTTGTGCACAGGCACTCCCATCCCATAGCAGTATCACTGACGCTGAGCTTTCGGGTCTCGAGGGCCTCTTGCGGGCCGCAGTCCAGGTGGCCCAAGACCTCCAGCTGCAGAGAGACTAGGTAGGCACTTAACGGGCGCTGGGGCGCTCGGTGCCTGGTCAGCCTCCCCCAAAAAAAAAAAGAAAGGTTGACGGTTTACCGCCGGCGCCCAGTTCCGGCGCGCTGGAGAGCTAGTTGGCAAGAAAAATCTCGACGGAACTTTTGCTGAATTTCGCTCGGTTGAAAATTTTGTTCTCAAAATCGAACCATTCGATAGAGCTCTAGTATTTTTTCCCGTGAGATTCGACCAGATTCCCGCTCGCCATATTGATCTCAGCTCGATCGCTTGAATATTACTATCGAAAAGCACTGTGGCGGGATCGGCTGTTTCGAGTCACCTGGATACGCGCTGACGGTTTTCTGAACATAATCGAGCTTTATGAGCTACAGATCTGGTAAGCACAGCTAATCGATGTAGAATGATCAGGCGTGTTAGCCTGTTGAATCCAGAGGTCTGAACTCGGTCTGTTAGCCGAGCTAGGTCCACAAACCTATTCGTATTATTCGAGTCATCTTGACAGGAACTCTGGGTTTTCTGTACAAGCTCGAGCTGTAGGACAGCTACAGAGCTGATGTTTAGAGAAACCGATTTAGAATCATGAGTTGCGTTTCTCTTCCGAATCGAGAGCTCTGAACTCGGTCTGCTGCCCGATCTAGAATCCCGAAACTGTTCGTATTGGTCGAGTCATCTTGAGAAGGGCTCTCGGTTTTCTTCACTCAACTCGCGCTGAGGGGGCTACAGTGCTTGTTGTCACAGGAATCGATTTGGAGACATCAGGCACGTCCCCCTGTCGAATCCAGAGCTCGGAACTCGGTCTGCTGCCCGAATCAGGTCTGCGAAACTACTGTATTGTTCGAGTCATTCTGAGAGATGCTGTCTTTCTGCACTTAACTCTGGCTGTAGGGGGGCTGCAGGGCTGGTAATGACAGGATGGCAGACATTAGACGCGTCCGCCTGTCGCATTCAGAGGTCGAAACATATTCACTATGAGTCGGAATGTTGGTAGGTGCTGTCGGTTTTCTCAACTTGAGTCGAGCTAGGAAGCTCTACGAGTCTCCCGGTGGTAACCAAGGTTGACGGTTTACCGCCGGCGCCCAGTAATTCGGACGCACTCGCGGGCTAGTTGGCTCGAAAAATCTCGACGGAACTTTAGGTGACTTTTGCTCAGTTGAACATTATGTTCTCAAAAATTGAACATTCGTTAGAGCCTTAGTATTTTTCCGTGATCTATGATCTTAGTGCGACTCGCCTCCTTGATCTCAGCTCGATCGGGTGAATGTTTCTTCGAAAAGCACTGTGGCGGGATCGGTTGGCAAGTGCTATCTTGGTAGGTGCTGTCGGTTTTCTCAACCTAACTCGAGCTATAGACAAGCTACAGAGACGGCAAGCAGAGCTTTCGGATTCAGAATGATGATGCGCGCCTAAATGTGGCGGGAGAATTTTGAGCGCTGGATATGTAAGAAGTTATGATCGAAACACCTTTTCGGATGAGTACTACACTCGATTGTGTGATTTGGTTATCTCAACTTAACTCGAGCTGTAGGGCAGCTACAGAGCTCTTGGGCACAGCAAACGACTCTGAATCATCATGCGCGTCTGCTCATTGCGCCAGAGCTCTCGAAGTGAGCTAGAATTCGAGAATCAATTGAACATCTTTTTCACTATGAGTCGGAATGTTGGTAGGTGCTGTCGGTTTTCTCAACTTAACTCGAGCTGTAGGGCAGCTACAGATCCCTCAGGCACAGCAGGCGACTCAGAATGATCATGCGCGTCTGCTTATCGCGCGCGAGCTCCCGCCATGAGCTAGAACTCGAGAACCGATCGAAAAAAAAAACTATTCACTACGAGTCGGTATGTTGCTAGCTGCCATCGGTTTTCTCAACTTAACTCGAGGTGTAGGGCAGCTACAGAGCTCTTAGACACAGCAGGCGGCTCATAATGATCATGCACATCTGCTCATTGCGCCAGAGCCCTCGAAGTGAGTTGCAATCCGAGAACCGATTGCACAATTATTTACTATAAGTCGGAATATTGGAACGTGTTGTCGGTTTTCTCAACTTAACTCGAGCTGTTCGCAAGCTACAGAGCTCCTAGGCACAACACGCGACTCAGAATGATCATGCGCGTGTGCTCATTGCTCATTGCGCGCGAGCTTCCAACAAGAGCTAGAATTCGAGAAACCATTGACAAAATATTCACCATGAGTCGAAATGTTGGTGGGTGCTGTTGGTTTTCCCAACTTAACTCGAGTATGGGAAGGAAGCTCTACGAGTCTCCCGGCGGTAACCAAGGTTGTCGGTTTACCGCCGGCGCCCAGTGCCCGCGGGTCTCTCACTTGGCTATCCGGGTTTTGGACAACAACAGATTAGAGAAGAAGCCGGCCGGTGCGCGTGCGCCGCCGCACCCTTGCGCCCACCGCTCCACGTGCCCTTCCGTGAGGGTTCAGCGTGTCCCGGAGCGTCTGTTGCAATGCGTTCCCGTAGAACATGCCCCAGAGGCCTCGCGAACGTGCCCCAGAGGCCTCGCGAAGCTTCCGGGGCAGCGAGCGCCCACGCGTGCAGGCACGCGTGGAAGCGTCGCTCTCTGCCCTTCAGGAGCGCTTCAGACGAGCTGGCCACCGCCACCACGCACGTGTGCTGCCCGTCAGGAGGGTTTTCTCAACTTAACTCGAGCTGTGGGGCAGCTACAGAGCTCTTAGACACAGCAGGCGGCTCATAATGATCATGTGCGTCTGCTCATTGCGCCAGAGCCCTCGAAGTGAGTTACAATCCGAGAACCGATTGAACAATTATTTACTATGAGTCGGAATGTTGGAACGTGTTGTCGGTTTTCTCAACTTAACTCGAGCTGTTGGCAAGCTACAGAGCTCCTAGGCACAACACGCGACTCAGAATGATCATGCGCGTGTGCTTATTGCTCATTGCGCGCGAGCTTCCAACAAGAGCTAGAATTCGAGAAACCACTAACAAAATATTCACCATGAGTCGAAATGTTGGTGGGTGCTGTTGGTTTTCCCAACTTAACTCGAGTATGGGAAGGAAGCTCTACGAGTCTCCCGGCGGTAACCAAGGTTGACGGTTTACCGCCGGCGCCCAGTGCGCGCGGGTCTCTCACTTGGCTATCCGGGTTTTGGACAACAACAGATTTTCAGGAAAGATATCCTGTCCCCGAAGGGTCTCTTCGCTCTCCGTCGCTCTCTACCAATGCTCTACGGGTTTTCGACTTTACCAAGTGGACGCTACCAGTTTGGAAAGATATTTCACAATTTATTTTTAGAAAGCAGATTTCTACTCTGAGCATTAGTATCTTAACATTCTTCTCCGATCAGCTGAGTTCCGTCGAGGCATTTTTACGATCGAAACATTTGGAGGAACTATCTTCATGTCGACACGCAAAAAATATTTTTCCTCTTCTTCGAGAAACGTTCCAGAAGCTCTCTCTTTCGACTCTCAGCACTCTTGCGCGTGGAAGGAGCTCTACGAGGTTCCCGGCGGTGACCAGGTTGACGCTTCACCGCCGGCGCCAGTTTCTTAGGCTCCCTTCGCTCTCCGGATTTTGGACGCTTCCATTTCCCGTAGAAAGATTCGCTTCGCTCTCCGGGTTTTAGACGCTACCAAGTTTGACTTAACTCGAGATACAGAACAGCTCAAGAGCTGGTAAGCACAGCTCATCGATTAGAATGATCAGCCGCGTTCGTCTGTTGCATACAGAGGTCTGAACTCGGTTTGCTAGCCGAGCTAGGTCCGCAAACCTATTTGTATTTTTCAAGTCATCTTGACAGGTGCTCTTAGTTTTCTGTACTTAACTCGAGCTATATGGCAACCACAGAGCTGATATTTACAGACACTCATTCATAATGATCAGTCGCGTTTGTCTGTTGAATCGAAAGCTCTGAACCCAGTCCACTGCCCGCTCTAGAGTCGCGAAACTATTCGTATTGTTCGAGTCAGGAAGCTCTACGAGTCCCCGGCGGTAACAAAGCTTGACGGTTTACCGCCGGCGCCCAGTTTTGACGACTTTTGCTCGGTTAAAAAATTTTGGTCTTCAAATTCAACCATTTTTCCTGTGATATTAGATCTTATTCCCGCCCGCCGTCACTGCCAAAAAGCACACGGACGGAATCAGGTTTGCCAAAGTATTCGTTTTGTTCGAGTCAATCTTGAGAGGTGCTGTCGATTTACGCACGTAACTCGGGCTGTAGGAGAGCTACAGAGCTCGTACAGAAGACAATTCAGAAGCGGGGCGTTCGGCTGTTGCATCGAGAGGTCTGAAATCGCTTGGGCTGAAAAACTATTTGTTCTCTGCATTTTCTACATTATATATTCTCAGAAAGCTCTACGAGTCCCCCGGCGGTAAGGAAGGTTGACGGTTTACCACCGGCGCCCAGTAATTCCGGGGCGCTGGAGAGCTAGTTGGCAAGAAAAATCTCGACGGACCTTTTGGTGACGTTTGGTCGGTTCAAAATTTTGTTTTCGAAATTCCTCAATTCGTTTGGGCTCTAGTATTTTTTCCCGTGATATTCGATCTTATTCCCGCTCGCCATCTTGATCTCAGCTCGATCGGGTACCTTTTACTGCCAAAAAGCACACTGGCGGGATCATCCGTTTCGGGTCATCTTGTCACGCGGTGACGTTTTTCTCAAGATAACTCGCGCTTCAGGAAAGCTACAGAGCTGGTAAGCACAGCTAATCGATTCAGAATGATCAGGCGCGTTCGCCTGTTCAACCCAGAGGTCTGAACTCGGTCTGCTAGCCGAGCTAGGTCTGCAAACCTATTCGTATTACTCGAGTCATCTTGACAGACGCTCTCGGTTTTCTGTACTTAACTCGAGCTACAGGACAGCTACAGAGCTGATACGTACAGAATCTGATTCAGAATCATCAGTGGCTGTTGTCTGTTGAATCCAGAGCTCTGAACTCGGTCTGCTGCCCGATCTAGAATCACGAAACTATTCGTATTGTTCGAGTCATCTTGAGAGATGCTGTCGGTTCTCTGCACTTAACTCGGGCTGTAGGGGGGCTGCATGGCTGGTAAGCACTGGAATCGATTCGGAGACATCAGGCGCGTCCGCCTTCGAATCCGGAGCTCCGAACTCTGTCTGCTACCCGAACTAGGTCCGCGAAGCTATTCGTATTATTCGAGTCATCCTGAGAGGTGCTGTCGGTTTCTGCACTTAACTGGGCTGTAGGGGGGGCTGCAGGGCTGATAATCACAGGAATCGATTCAGAGACATCAGACGCGTCCGCCTGTCGCATGCAGAGGTCTGAACTCGGTCTGATACTCGAGCTAGGTTTGCCAAACTATTTCGTATTGTTCGAGTCATCTTGAGAGGTGCTGTCGATTTACGCACGTAACTCGGGCTGTAGGAGAGCTACAGAGCTCGTACAGAAGACAATCCAGAAGCATCGGGGGCGTTTGGCTGTTGCATCGGAGAGGTCTGAAATTGCTTGGGCTGAACAAACTATTTTTTATGTTTAATTTTTTAGACATTATATGTTGTCAGGAAGCTCTACGAGTCCCCCGGCGGTAACAAAGGTTGACGGTTTACCGCCGGCGCCCATTGGTAACTTTTGGGTGGTTTTGCGAAAGATTGAAAGATATTTGACAATTCATTTTGAGAAAGCAGATTTTGCGCACCTGTAGTGGGTTATGTCGTGTCCGCCAGTAAAATTTTCAGGTCCGTAGTTGCAGTATTACTATGAAAACACTTGGAGAAACCGACGTTGGCTAAAAACAGAAAAACGTGATTTTTCGAGTCTCTCAGGTCTAGTTCTAGATGCTTTCTTCATGCTTACCGAGGAGCGCTGTGTGAGAAAAGAGCTCTACGAGGGCCCCGGTGGTAACCTGGTTGACGGTTCACCGCCGGTTTCCAGTCGATGAGCTAGAGGATTTCCGGCGCGGGGTGGAGCTAGTAACTCCTAGAGCTTCCCTTAGCTAGTTGCTCGAAGCTTAAAAGTAGTTCTGGCGCGCTGGAGGGCTATTTGGCAAGAAAAATCTCGACGGACCTTTTGCTGACTTTTGGTCGGGTGTATTTTTTTTTTTCGAAATTCAACAATTCGTTTGAGCTCTAGTATTTTTTCTCACCATATTCGATCTTATTTTGGCTCGCCATCTTGATCTGAGCTCGATTGAGTACCTTTTACTGCCAAAAAGCATCGCGGCGGAATCGGCTTTTTCGAGTTATCTTGATACGCGTTGTCGGTATCTTGCACTTAACTCGAGCCGTAGGGCAGCTACAGAGCTCAGTATCACATAAATCGATTGCGAATCATCAGACGCGTTCGTCTGTTCCATCTAGAGGTCTGAGCTCCGTCTGCTGCCCGAGCTAGGTTCGCGAAACTAGTCGTGATCTTGAGAGGTGCTGACAGTTTTCTGCACTTAACTCTGGCTGTAGGGGGGCTACAGGGCTCGTGCTCACAGGAATCGACTTGGCGACATCAGGCGCGTCCGCCTGCCAAATCCAGAGCTCGGAACTCGGTGTCCTAGCAAGGTTCGCAACATTATTCGTATTCGTCGAGTCTTCTTGAGAGATGCTGTCCGTTTTCTGCACTTAACTCGAGCTGTTAGGGGGCTGGAGGGCTGGTAATCACTGGAACCGATTCGGAGAAATCAGTCGCGCCCACCTGTCGCATTGAGAGCCCTGAAATCGGCCTGCTGCCCGAGCTAGGTCCGCGAAGCTATTCGTATTGTTCGAGTCATCTTCAGAGGTGCTGTCGATTTTCTGCACTTAACTCGGGCTGTAAGGGGGCTGCAGGGCTGGTAATCACAGCAATTGATTCGGAGACATCAGGCGCGTCCGCCTGTTGCATTCAGATCTCTGAACTCGGTCTGATACTCGAGCTAGAATTGCGAGACTATTTGTATTGTTCGAGTGATCTTGAGAGGTGCTGTACATTTTCGCACGTAACTCGGGCTGTAGGAGAGCTACGGAGCTCGTGCGCACAGAAAACGATCCAGAAGCATGAGGGGCGTTTGGCTGTTGCATCGAGAGGTCTGAAATCGTTTAGGCTGAAAATCTATTCGTTCTCTGCAATTTTTTTCGACATTATATATGCTCAGGAAGCTCTACGAGTCCCCCGGCGGTAAGGAAGGTTGACGGTTCACCGCCGGCGCCCAGTTGGTCGACCCGGCCAGAAAAGAAGATGTGGTAACTTTGGGTCGGTTTTGCGAATATTTAAAAGATATTTGACAATTCATTTTAAGAAAGCAGATTTTTACTCCGAGCATTAGTATCTTAAGTTTATTCTGCGAGCAGCTCAGCTCTTTCGAGACAGTTTTACTTTCCAAACATTTGGAGGAACCGACGTCACGTTGACACCGAGAAATGCAAATATGATGTTTTTCTAGATGCTCTGAGAAGGTCTGCTTTGAATCTGAGCATTCTTACGCGTGCAAGGAGCTCTACGAGGTTCCCGGCGGTGACCAGGTTGACGGTTCACTGCCGGCGCCAGTCCTCGGACCGGAGTTCTCTCTTTCTTGCCTCGCCGCCTCCTTGGAGCTCTATAGCGCAGCCGTACCGGGGTGCTATGTAGACCTTGGAGGACGAGATCGGGGGCCGTGCCGGGCCCTTTGTTGTCTCGGACGGGGGCGAGTCTGAGACGAGCGCGAGTGCGCGCGCGACGCCAGAGGCACGGCCCAGAGTGGCGCTTGCGGGACGAGACCTGTGCGCGCGCGTTTCTTGCTATCCGGGTTTTGGACAATATCAGGTTAGAGAAGAAGCCGGCAGGTGCGCGTGCGCCGCCGCGCCCTTCCGCCCACCGCTCCGCGTTCCCTTCCGTGGCTCCTTGGGTTCCACAGCGTGTCCCGGAGCGTCTGTTCCAATACGTTCCCGTAGAACGTGCTCCAGAGGCCTCGCGAAGCCCCCGGGCAGCGAGCTCCAAGGTCTCGCGAAGCTCCCGGCCAGCGAGCTCCAAAGCGTCCAGGCACGCGTGGAAACGTCGCTCTCAGCCCTTCAGGGGCGCGCCGCGAGGTTTCTCAGCCTTCAGGAGCGCGTCGCCACGCGCGTCTACCACGCACGCACGCCACGCGTGACGCGCACCCGTGCACGAGAACCCGTGGTTGGCGCGCCTGTGGCGCGCGTTCTCTCTTTCAGGCGAGCTCCGACCTGGGCAGGTCGTTCTCTGCTCCACGGCGACGGCGCGCCCCGACGCCCGCGCCGCAGCGCCGCAGCCGCCGGCGCACCCCTAGCCCCGCGGGGCCAGAAGGGGGGGGCGCGCGCGGCCGGCGCGGCGCCTGGGCGCTGGACGCGCTCTCGGGCTTAACTCGTATACCTTCCCTGAGCAAGTTATTGCTGGAGGTTAAGAGTAATTCTGGGGCGCTGGAGAGCTAGTTGGCAAGACAAATCTCGACGGTTCTTTTGCTGACTTTTGGTCGGTTGAAAATTTTGTTCTCGAAATTCATCAATTCGTTTGAGCTCTAGTATTTTTTCCCGTGATATTCGATCTTATTCCCGCTCGCCATCTTGATCTCAGCTCGATCGGGTACCTTTTACTGCCCAGAAACACACTGGCGGGATCGGCCGTTTCGAGCCATCTTGATACGCTGTTGAACAGGGCCCACGTCAGGGCACACACACAGGCTTGCCTCAAGCCCCCCTCTCGTGCGGTGCGTGTTTGACGTATCGCGGGGGCTGTGTCCACATTGAATCCTCGCTCTCGTTCTTGACATCAGGATATCGTGGGGATCGCAGGAAGATCAGGATCTGTCTGGATTTTACAAAAGACCACTGTGGGTTGTTGGATTGAAAACGGACTCGCAGGGAGCATATATTATACCATCAGAAGACGATCAGAGTGAATATTTCACGTCAGCTGACTTTGGTGTGGATTGTGACCCGCATCCGTGTGATTGGTTGAAAGACACATCAGCTACTGTGCCGCGATTAACGACGCAGGAGAAGAGAGAAGATCAGATAGCACTGGAATTGGAAATTTCTCCACCAGAGGCATTTGTTCAGCAGGAGGCGTACGATTTCAAAAAGATTGGGCAATCAGATAGATATCAGGCTGCACTTCACACATTGCGTACAGTCAAAGAGAGAAATAAACGACGTTCATCAGCAATCATGGCGGATGACAAAATAGAAGATAGCAAAATGGGCGGGAACGCGAGCAGTGAATGGTTGAGAGAGGTGAGGGCGAAAGGGGAGGGCAAAGGTTCCATTGCTTCGAGTGGTCTGGCCGCGGCTCCTAGTGCTGCTGTCCAGGCGCTTCATTTAGCTACAGCCCAAGTCCCCAAGGCTACGAGTGGTCTGGCCGTAGCTCACAGTGCTGCTGTCCAGGCGCCTCAACCAGCTACAATGACGCCCGAGGAAATGTTAGACAAATTTTGAAGGGCCAGAGTGAAGTAACTGCGACGGTTAGTGAGTTCAAAACATCGGTTGCAGCTGACTTACATGTCATGGAGGAAAAGATTGATAGAACAACGTCAGATGTCAAAACGTTATCGGAGCAAATGAAGCAGGCCCAAGATGACATTCATAATCTGAGAAATGGAGACGCTCAATCTTGCACAAGCGGTTCGACTAGATATGGATCAGGTGACACGGGCAGTGGTGCAGGGCATAATTCGAACTGGGTACCATCATATATTGAATTCAAAGGTTGGATATCACGTGAGGGTTGGAAGAATAGAGAGATAAAACAAAGGGAGGCCATGAAACAACAGGTGCTGACCGACAACATAACAAAATTATTGGGATTGGCATCGCTGGACGCAACACATAATGCTGCTTTTGATCATGCGAGAACTGCGGGGGAGAATACTGGCAGGTACTGGCCATACACACGCGGGCGGATCTATTTCAAAAAGGGGACGGCATTGGAGATCATATGGCAGGTTCGCAATTGTTTCGACAGTGAATACAAAAGGGGAAACACTGACCTACCACCGAATGTCAAGTTTCATTTAGAATGTGCGCCATGGAGAACACCCCATGTCCAACAGCTAGGTAAGTTCCAGAGTTGCTTTGCGGAAGTAAAGAAAACGACGGGGACAATATGCAAGGGGGAGCCAGGGCCGCCAAAATCATACATATGGTTTACACAAAACCCACAAGCAGATCCAGACACGAGAGTGCTGATTGCTGAATGGGGTGTACACAGCGGGTGGGCGCTACACACTCACAATTTGAGGAGGGTGGAGCCTGAGGTGGACCAAGAGGGGTTACTCACGAAGCTCAGACAAACGAACAATTGACGGTGCCAGCCTGCCACTCAGCTCGCGGTGGCAACTTGGAATGTCAACATGAGGAATAGCGAGCTTTTGCCAGCAATGCTTGAGTTTTGTCATTATGATGTGCTATGCTTGCAGGAGTGCCAGTACATGTCATCGGAAGCATTTGAAGCATGTGGGTGGCAGGTGCGTTTCAGTGTGTGCCGACGAGCTGCTGTGGCCTTCAGGGGCCCATGGGCGGCGACTATTTCGGACAGTAAGTGTGGAGAGAGGTTTGCAGTGGTACAATTTGCATCTGTGGTCGTGTCCCCAGTGTACCTACCCGCGGTGCAGCGGGGAGATGATAGGCTCGGTGAATATTGTGACGTTCTAGGTAAGCTGTGTGCATGCATGCGACTATGTAGCGAGCAATACCAGGGGTCAAAAGTATTGCAGTTTGTGGGGACAGATGCGCAGACGGAGCTGGAACCAAATCTCTTGGGGTTCACGGGGGAAGGATTGGAGGAGGTGTGGATGAGGTCGGAGGCGAAGCATCATGAGGAGAGGAGGGACATGCTCGTGCGCTTTCTGAATCACTGGGGTCTTTGTGCAGCCAACACCTACGGCGTGCGACAAGTGACGCACAGGCCGTGGAGTACCAGCAGCTACTCCAGGGTGTTGGACTATGTATTTGTGCCGACACAATTTGCAGGTACCGAGGTGGCTCGGACCAACTGCTCATTTGAATGCATGGTCGAATTTGTTGATCCTACACAGGATCGAGCGTCACGCTACAGTGATCATGCGAAGGTAGGGGTGAGGATAAAACATGCGTCGGTGCGTAAGCCTTTCGTGCGACCCAGGCCCTCGAGCCTCATCAATTGGGCCCCGGAGCATTATGAGTCAGCGAATGTGTTCAGTACACTGGCCGACGTGCAGGTACAGCAACATATGAACCAACAGGGTGACATACATATACAAAGAGTGGGAGAGATGCTTGTGAGTGCTGCGACGATGTGTAGGCATACAAAGGGCAGGGCGGATACTAAACCAATTAAAAAACCTGACCAACTGGTGGACGTTGAAGCGGAGTTAAGGAGGGGTGTCTTCGGTGAGCGTAGGAAAGAATTATTGCGACGTCAAAAAACACTCCGAAGAAAGTTCAGGCGGGAACAGCTCCTCAAGGACTCCAATGGCCCCAAACATGGGCCCCGTAGGTGTATCAAGGAAATGGTGTGTGACGGGATACTGACAGAAAATAAACAAAGATGGGTGGAGGAGCTCAGCAAACACGTCCAACGGTCATATACATGTGATGGGGAGGGAGGAGCTGCAAAGAGAGAGTTGCATCGACTACGGACACAGTGGGAGGCAGAGGGCAGAACTACGAACAGGGTCATATCTATGGGTGTGTTGCTGGGGGCTCGAGCCCGATTGAAGGGCGGGACCGCAGCGGGCTCTGATGGCCTGGTGGCGGAGATTCTCAAAGCAATACCTTGGAATGCATTGAGATTGATACGACACTCATTTCAAGAAATTCATGATCAGAAAAAGCCGTCACCATATTCGTGGAGAAAGTTGTGTGTACAGTTGATTCCAAAAATGAGCATGATCCAAACATTTGGGGAGACTCGTGCAATATCGCTGTTAAGTGTTATGAGCAAGTGGTACATGGCGTGCCTTCTTATTCTTGTGGAGGAACATGGACATATAAAAAACTGGCGACATATGGATTCCAGAAGAGTCACAAAGTTCATCACATGACAGCCCCCTTGTTGCATATGACACGTCATGCCACACTCTGGGGAAAAGGCGAGTCGGTACATATGGGGATAATGGATATAAAGAAAGCGTTTGATCATGTGACGGTCTCGATGGTGATCCGCGCGATGGAACATTTGAGGTATCCAGCAGATTTGATTATTGCAATTGTGGAGCCTATGATTGGAAACACAGCAGTTTTTGATTTCCAGGATGTGTGCAGTGAAGAGATCCTGTATAACAAGTCGGTGCGAACTGGAGGGAAAGAAGGTCCAGTGCTCTGCAATATTGTGTTGGAGGCAATTTGGGCTTCTATGATTGAAACATGGGAGGCGTGTAATTATGGAGTACGATTGGAGGGCGAGGGGACACAACAGGCACTGGTCAACCATTACATATGGGCTGATAACGTGGTGCTGTTGGCAGCCTCGGCGAACCAGCTGAGGAATATGGTGAGTATGTTGACCGTTGCCCTCAGACGGGCTGGTATGGACTGGAAAATTGAGAGTCTGGAGTATCTGGTTTTTGGGCTGAGACAAAACCAGGGGCCACAATCATTAGTATGTGAACTGGGAGATGATATTTGTATGCGGGCTGGAGGCCCCAGCCTACCCTATCAATTACGTGAGGCGGTGGTTCTGCCGAGAAAAAGTGAGTGTGACATACTGGGGGTTAAATTTGTGACGAACCCGAGGGATTTCCATGCAGTGCGGCACCGTATTGATGCAGGCAGGCGTTGTTTCTATGCTGATATTAAATTCTATCGATCACGGGCGGTGAGCATGAGGAAAAATTCGGACGGTACCATAGCAGAGTTCAGCAGATCATATGCCATGGATGTGTGGGGTGGAGCTGTAATGATCATTTGCTTAACATATTGAGAAGCTTTGAAGGAAGATGTTTGAACACAATGCGAGGATTACATAGAAAAGAGACGGAAACGTGGGAGGAGTTCAGGGATCGCAGTACCAATAGATCCAGGGAGATGTTCAAAGAGGGGGGGTTCAAAACGTTGGTGGAGAAATTTGTGAGGTATAACTTTGAATTTGCCGTGGAGGTATCCCAATATAAGTGCCACATGCCGTCCACTGTGTATAGCAAATCGTGGCAGCAGACGCTGCGCTCCATGTTGCACGTATCGGGGGAGTGGACGGTGCAGAGGGATGAAATGCTGGCGGCAGTAAGTCGGACGATGTCGAGAGAGGGAACGAGACGGCTCAGAGGCAGACCACGAATCGTGGCGAGCAGCTGGCATGCACCCTTTGAAAAATGGAGGTCTCTTCTATGGCACGACACGTGCTTTGTACCGACGGATTGGGAGGAGTTTGTGGAACACATATCACATATACCCAAAGTGCAGGATATGTTTGTGAGGAGGAGTAAGGAGAGGAGGATGGGAGGGTTTGCGAAGACACCGACAGATGACGAGTTGGCCCGACGCCTTGCAGTTATTAATGAACAAACTACGATATGGGACCCTGGGATGGAAGGGATTGCTGTTGAAATGTGCGGTGACAGTAAAACGGTCGTACAATGGTTGAGGGGAGTCTGGGCTTGTGACAACAGTGGGTATGCCAAACGGATCGCCAGGATACAAAATATCATGTATGACGTGAGTGAACAACACAACATACGATGCCCGACGTACGGAAGGGATTTCTGGAAACATATCTATAGGGAAGCCAATGCCTATGCTGATGAGCTTACACACCATGCGAGAGAAGGAAACTGTTACAGAATTTACAAGCACGACTATATCAAACAGAACAGGACAAACATCAAATACATCAGAGGATGCTGGGATGGTGGAGTGAGCAGTGAGGGTGCCGCAGGAGGTCACTGGATTGAAGTTGCTCCAGAGAATGGCCCGTGGACGCTCGTGAGCTCAGAAGCCTACATGTTTGATGTAGGAGCCACCGTGACGGAGGCAGAATTATCTGCTGCCGAGCGCCTGTGCACAGGTGTGGAGTATATTGTTAAAGAAATTTCCTCTGCAAAGCGGAGGAGGCGGATTTAACTGGCTCTAGCCCTTAGGCTTGGGCGCACGCGCCCTGTGTAGCCTGACCAAACACCAAACTCGAGATACAGGACAGCTACAGAGCTGGTAAGCACACCTCATCGATTCAGAATGATCAGGTGCGTTTGTCTGTTGCATCCAGAGGTCTGAACTCGGTCTGTTAGCCGAGCTAGGTCCGCAAACCTATTCGTATTATTCAAATCATCTTGACAGGCGCTCTCGGTCTTCTGTAATAAACTCGAGCTATATCACAGCTACAGAGCCGATACTTACAGACACCGATTCAGAATCATCAGTCGCGTTCGTCTGTTGAATATAGAGCTCTGAACTCGGTCTGCTGCTCGATCCAGAATCGCGAAACTTTTCGTATTGTTCGAGTCATCTTGAGAGGTGCTGTCGGTTTTCTGTACTTAACTCGGGCTGTAGGGGGGCTACAGTGCTGGTAGTGACAGCAATCGATTTGGAGACATCAGGCGCGTCCGCCTGTCGAATCCAGAGCTCGGAACTCGGCCTGCTGCCTGAAATAAGCCCGCGAAACTGTTCGTATTGTTCGAGTCATCCTGAGAGGTACTGTCGGTTTTCTGCACTTAACTCGGACTGTAGGGGGGCTGCAGAGCTGGTAATCACAGGAATCGATTCAGAGACATCAGACGCGTCCGCCTGTCGCATTCAGAAGTCTGAACTCGGTTTGATACTCGAGCTAGGTTTGCCATACTATTCGCATTGTTCGCACGTAACTCGGGCTCTAGGAGAGCTACAGAGCTCGTGCAGAAGACAATCCAGAAGCATCGGGGGCGTTTGGCTGTTGGATCGAGAGGTCTGAAATTGCTTGGGCTGAACAACTATTCGTTCTCTGCAAATTTTCTCGACATTATATATTGTCAGGAAGCTCTACGAGTCCTTCAGCGGTAAGAAAGGTTGACGGTTCACCGCCGGCGCCCAGTCTGGCACTGGCCGGAGGCTCGGGAGCGAAGCTTCTCACTCCGGTCCAGTACCTCGTAGAGCTCTTCGTTATCGATGAGCTAGAGGAATTCCGGCGCGGGGTGGAGCTAGTTGGTCGACCCGGCCAGAAAAGAAGATGTGGTAACTTTGGGTCGGTTTTGCGAATCTTTGAAAGATATTTGACAATTCATTTTAAGAAAGCAGATTTTTACTCCGAGAATTAGTATCTTAAGTTTATTCTGCGAGCAGCTCAGCTCTTTCGAGACATTTTTACTATCCAATCATTTGGAGGAACCGACGTCACGTTGACACAGAAATGCAAATATGATGTTTTTCTAGAAATGCTCTGAGAAGCGGTCTGCTTTGAATCTGAGCATTCTTACGCGTGCAAGGAGCTCTACGAGGTTCCTGGCGGTGACCAGGTTGACGGTTCACCGCCGGCGCCAGTCCTCGGACCGGAGTTCTCTCTTTCTTGCCTCGCCGCCTCCTTGGAGCTCTATAGCGCTGCCGTACCGGGGTGCTATGTAGACCTTGGAGGACGAGATCGGGGGCCGTGCCGGGCCCTTTGTTGTCTCGGGCGGGGGCGAGTCTGAGACGAGCGCGAGTGCACGCGCGACGCCAGAGGCACGGCCCAGAGTGGCGCTTGCGGGACGAGACCTGTGCGCGCGCGTCTCTTGCTATCCGGGTTTTGGACAATATCAGGTTCGGCATCGATGAGCTAGAGGAATTCCGGCGCGGGGTGGAGCTAGTTGGTCGATCCGGCCAGAAAAGAAGATGTGACAACTTTGTGTCGTTTTTGCTAAGATTTGAAAGATATTTGACAATTCATTTTGAGAAACCAGATTTTCCGCACCTGTAGACGACTGTGAGGGCCTCTGCGTCTTGATATGAGCTCTGTAGGCGCATTTTTACTATCGAAACACTTGGCGAAACCAACTTTATGTCGAGATGAAAAAAATAATGTTGATTTTTTCGAGAAATGCCTTCAGAAGCTCTCTCCTTCGACTCTGAGCACTCTCACGCGTGGAAGGAGCTCTACGAGGTTCCCGGCGGTGTCCAGGTTGACGGTTCACCGCCGGTGCCAGTCGCTCTCAGCCCTTCAGGGGCGCGCCGCGAGGTTTCTCAGCCTTCAGGAGCGCGCCGCCACGCACGTCTACCACGCACGCACGCCACACGTGACACGCACCCGTGCACGAGAACCCGTGGTTGGCGCGCCTGTGGCGCGCGTTCTCTCTTTCAGGCGAGCTCCGACCTGGGCAGGTCGTTCTCTGCTCCACGGCGACGACGCGCCCCGACGCCCGCGCCGCAGCGCCGCAGCCGCCAGCGCGCCCCTAGCCCCGCGGGGCCAGAAGGGGGGGGCGCGCGCGGCCGGCGCGGCGCCTGGGCGCTGGACGCGCTCTCGGGCTTCTGGCACTGGCCGGAGGCTCGGGAGCGAAGCTTCTCACTCCGGTCCAGTGCCTCGTAGAGCTCTCCGTGCCTCGTAGAGCTCTTCGCTATCGATGAGCTAGAGGAATTCGGGCGCGGGGTGGAGCTAGTTGGTGGATCCGGCCAGAAAAGAAGATGTGATAACTTTGGGTCGGTTTTGCTAAGATTTGAAAGATATTTGACAATTCATTTCGAGAAGCAGATTTTTCGCACCTGTAAACGACTTTGAAGGCCTCTGCGTCTTAATATGAGCTCTATAGGCGCTCTTTTACTATCGGAACACTTGGCGCAACCAACTTCTCGTCGACATGAAAAAAAACAATGTTTATTTTTTCGAGAAATTCCTCCAGAAGCTCTCGTCTTCGACTCCGAGCACTCTCACGCGTGGAAGGAGCTCTACGAGGTTCCCGGCGGTGACCAGGTTGACGGTTCACCGCCGGTGCCAGTTATCGATGAGCTAGAGGAATTCCGGCGCGGGGTGGAGCTAGTTGGTCGACCCGGCCAGACAGGAAGATGTGGTAACTTTGGGTCGGTTTTGCGAATATTTGAAAGATATGTGACAATTCATTTTAAGAAAGCAGATTTTTACTCCGAGCATTAGTATCTTAAGTTTATTCTGCGAGCAGCTCAGCTCTTTCGAGACAGTTTTACTATCCAAACATTTGGAGGAACCGACGTCACGTTGACACCGAGAAATGCAAATATGATGATTTTCTAGGAATGCTCTGAGAAGCGGTCTGCTTTGAATCTGAGCATTCTTACGCGTGCAAGGAGCTCCTACGAGGTTCCCGGCGGTGACCAGGTTGACGGTTCACCGCCGGGGCCAGTCCTCGGACCGGAGTTCTCTCTTTCTTGCCTCGCCGCCTCCTTGGAGCTCTATAGCGCAGCCGTACCGGGGTGCTATGTAGACCTTGGAGGACGAGATCGGGGGCCGTGCCGGGCCCTTTGTTGTCTCGGGCGGGGGCGAGTCTGAGACGAGCGCGAGTGCACGCGCGACGCCAGAGGCACGGCCCAGAGTGGCGCTTGCGGGACGAGACCTGTGCGCGCGCGTCTCTTGCTATCCGGGTTTTGGACAATATCAGGTTCCGGGGCCCTGGGGAGCTAGTTGGCAAGAAAAATCTCGACGGACCTTTTGCTGACTTTTGGTCGTATGAAAATTATGTTCTCAAAATTTGAACATTCGTTTGAGCTCTAGTATTTTTTCCCGTGATATTCGATCTTATTCCCGCTCGCCGTCTTGATCTCAGATCGATCGGGTAGATATTACTGCCAAAAAGCACTGCGGCGGGATCGGCCATTTCGGGTCATCTTGACTCGCGGTGGCGGTTTTCTGAACATAACTCGAGCTATAGAACAGCTACAGAGCTGGTAAGCACAGCTTATCGATCCAGAATGATCAGGCGCGTTCGGCTGTTGCATCCACAGGCCTGAACTCGATCTGCTAGCCGAGCTAGGTCCGCAAACCTATTCGTATTATTCGAGTCATCTTGACAGGCGCTCTCGGTTTTTTGTATTTAACTTGAGCTATATGACAGCTACAGAGCTGATGCTTACAGAAACCGATTCAGAATCATCAGTCGCGTTATCTGTTGAATCCAGAGCTCTGACCTCGGTCTGCTGCTTGATCTAGAATCTCGAAACTATTTGTATTCTTCGAGTCACCTTGAGAGGTGCTGTCGGTTGTCTGTACTCATTTCAGGCTGTTGGGGGACTACAGGGCTGGTAATCTCAGGAATCGATTCAGAGACATCAGGCGCGTCCATCTGTCGAATCCAGAGTTCGGAACTCGGTCTGCTGCCCGTACTAGGTCCGCGAAACTATTTGTATTGTTCGAGTCATTCTGAGAGATGCTGTCGGTTTTTTGCACTTAACTCGGGCTGTAGGGGGGCTGCAGGGCTGGTAATCACAGGAATCGATTCGAACACATCAGACGCGTCCCACTATTTCATTCAGAGGTCTGAACTCTGTCTGATACTCGAGCTAGGTTTGCCGAACTATTCGTATTGTTCGAGTCATCTTGCGAGGTGCTGTCGATTTACGCACGTAAATCGGGCTGTTGGAGAGCTACAGAGCTCGTACAGAGGACAATCCAACATCAGGGGCGTTCGGCTGTTGCATCGAAGGTCTGAAATCGCTTGGGCTGCAAAACTATTCGTTCTCTACAATTTGTTTTCCGACATTATATATTGTCAGGAAGCTCTACGAGTCCCCCGGCGGTAACAAAGGTTGACGGTTTACCGCCGGCGCCCAGTTTTGATGACTTTTGGTCGGTTGAAAATTTTGTTCTCGAAATTCAACCATTCGTTAGAGCTCTAGTATTTTTTCTTGTGATATTCGATCTTATTCCCGCTCGCCATCTTGATCTCAGCTCGATCGTGTACCTTTTACTGCCAAAAAACGTCCAGGCGGGATCGGCCGTTTCGAGTCATCTTGATACGCGCTGTCGGTATATTGGACTTAACTCGAGATACAGGACAGCTACAGAGCTGGTAAGCACACCTTATCGATTCAGAATGAGCAGGCGCGTTCGTCTGTTCAATCTAGAGGGCTGAACTCGGTCTGCTAGCCGAGCTAGGTCCGCAAACCTATTCGTATTATTCGAGTCATCTTGACAGACGCTCTCGGTTTTCTGTACTTAACTCGAGCTATACGACAGCTACAGAGCTGATACTTACAGAAACCGATTCAGAGTCATCAGTCGCGTTTGTCTGTTGAATCCTTAGCTTTCAACTCGGTCTGCTGCCCGCTCTAAAATAACTCGTAGAGCTTCCCTTAGCAAGTTATTGCTGGAAGCTTAAGGGTAATTCCGGGGCGCTGGAGAGCTAGTTGGCAAGAAAAACTTCGACGGACCTTTTGCTGACTTTTGGTCGGTTGAAAATTTCGTTATCGAAATTCAACAATTCGTTTGAGCTCTGGTATTTTTTCCCATGTTATTCGATCTTATTCCCGCTCGCCATCTTGATCTCAGCTCGATCGGGTACCTTTTACTGCCAAAAAGCAGGCAGGCGGGATCGGCCGTTTCGGGTCATCTTGACACGCGATGACGGTATTCTGAACATAACTCGAGCTTTAGGACAACTACAGAGCTGGTAAGCACAGCTAATCGATTCAGAATGATCAGGCGCGTTCGCCTGTTCAATCTAGAGGTCTGAACTCGGTCTGCTAGCCGAGCTAGGTCCGCAAACCTATTCGTATTATTCGGGTCATCTTGACAGACGCTATCGGTTTTCTGTATTTAACCCGAGCTATAGGACAGCTACAGAGGTGATACTTACAGAAACCGATTCAGAATCATCAGTCGCACTTGTCTGTTGAATCTAGAGCTCTCAACTCGCTCTGCTGCTCGATCTAGCATCGCGAAACTATTCGTATTGTTCGAGTCATCTTGAGAAGTGCTCTCGGTTTTCTGCACTCAACTCGGGCTGGAGGGGGGGGGGCTACAGTGCTGGTGGTCACAGGAATCGATTCGAAGACATCAGGCGCATCCGCCTGTCGAATGCCGAGCTCGGAACTCGGTCTGCTGCCCGAACTAGTCCGCGAAACTTTTGTATTGTTCGAGTCATTCTGAGAGGTGCTGTCGGTTTTCTGCACTTAACTCGGGCTGTAGGGGGGCTGCAGGGCTGGTAATCACAGGAGTCGATTCGCAGACATCAGACGCGTCCGTCTGTCGCATTCAGAGGTATGAACTCGGTTTGATACTCGAGCTGGGTTGCCAAACTATTCGTTTTGTTAGAGTCATCTTGAGAGGTGCTGTCGATTTACGCACGTAAATCGGGCTGTAGCAGAGCTACAGAGATCGTAAAGAAGAAAGTCCAGAAGCATCGGGGGCGTTCGGCTTTTGCGTCGAGAGGTCTGAAACCGCTTGGGCTGAAAACTATTCGTTCTCTGAATTTTTTCAACATTATATATTGTCAGGAAGCTCTACGAGTCCCCCGGCGGTAAGAAAGGTTGACGGTTTACCGCCGGCGCCCAGTTGGCAAGAAACATCTCGACGGACCTTTTGGTGACTTTTGGTCGGTTGAAAATTTTGTTTTCGAAATTCAACAAATCGTTTGATCTCTAGTATTTTTTCTGACCATATTCGATCTTATTCCCGCTCGCCGTCTTAATCTCAGCTCGATCGGGTAAATATTTCTGCAAAAAAGCATCGCGGCGGGGTCGGCTCTTGCGAGTCATCTTGATACGCGTTGTCGGTATTTTGTACTTAACTCGAGCTGTAGGGCAGCTACAGAGCTCATTATCACAGAAATCGACTGCGAATCATCAGGCGCGTTCGTCTGTTTCATCTGGAGGTCTGAACCTGGTCTGCTGCCCGAGCTGGGTTCGCGAAACTATTCGTGTTGTCCGAGTCATCTTCAGAGGTGCTGTCAGTTTTCTGCACTTAACTCGGGCTGTAGGGGGGCTACAGGGCTCGTACCCACAGAAATCGATTCGGAGACATCAGGCGCGTCCGCCTGCCGAATCCAGAGCTCAGAAATCGGTGTGCTGCCCGAGCTAGGTCCGCAAAACTATTAGTATTCGTTGAGAGGTGCTGTCCGTTTTCTGCACTTAACTCGAGCTGCAAGGGGGCCGCAGGGCTGGTAATCACGGGAATCGATTCAGAGACATCAGTCGCGTCCATCTGTCGCATTCAGAGCCCTGAACTCGGCCTGCTGCCCGAGCTAGGTCCGCGAAACTATTCGTATTGTTCGAGTCATCTTCAGAGGTGCTGTCGATTTTCTGCACTTAACTCGGGCTGTAAGGGGGCTGCAGGGCTGGTAATCACAGGAATCGATTCCGAGACATCAGGCGCGTCCGCCTGTTGCATTCAGATGTCTGAACTCGGTCTGATACTCGAGCTAGATTCGCGAAACTATTTGTATTGTTCGAGTGATCTTGAGAGGTGCTGTCGATTTTCGCACGGAACTCGGGCTGCAGGAGAGCTACGGAGCCCGTGCGCACAGAAAACGATCCAGAAGCATGAGGGGCGTTTGGCTGTTGCATCGAGAGGTCTGAAATCGTTTTGGCTGAAGAACTATGTGTTCTCTGGATTTTTTTCGACATTATATATGGTCAGGAAGCTCTACGAGTCCCCCGGCGGTAAGGAAGGTTCAGGCAGCCTCGTGCAGTTAGGCAGCTCTCAAGCTGCATCGTGCAGTCAGGCAGCCTGCCCCTGGCCCGCCGCGCGGGGGGCGCGTGGCGATCGGGCCACTTCGGCGACTTCGGCTGCCTGCACTTGTTTGCGGCATTTGTTTGCTTCCCGAGGCAAGCAGGCCGCCTGCACTTGTTTGCGGCATTTTGCCGCGTCGAGCTGGACGGGACGAGCCAGAGTCAATCGATCGATTTGGACCGCTGGGGAGCCAACTTCGGACATTGGGAGTGGGAGTATCTTGCCAGACAGGTTGGTAGAGCTCGACACGACGATAAGGATTCTCTAGTCGACATACCATCTGGGCCACCTGATCTCTCTCCCACTTTACCTCACCATCCTGTTGCCCCATATAACTTTCATCAGTTGAGTGCACATCTCAAACGTACTCGAGAAGATCGATCGTTCTGTGCGAAGTGGAATATCCCTTGTAATATCTCAGACGGCAAGATGGCTGCCTCATCAGCTGCTGCGGTCCCCGAGGTTTTCGCTATGGACGCCACTGATATGCCCGTTCCAGGAGCCAAGGAGGAGGAGGTCCCAGAGGGAAAACGGGTCAAAATTCAGACGGTTGAAGGCCTCGAGGAGGCCATGACAAAGGGGATGGACAAGATCACGACGCTTGTTGCATCTCTGGGAGGTAAGATGACGGAGGGCTTCCAATCAACACATCGAAGCATCACGGATCTCGGCACCCAGCTCAATGCTCGTGTTGATTCGGTGGAGAAAAATGTACAGCAGGCGATGACGGACATAGATGCTATTACTAAGAAGGTTGAGGATCAGAGGCTCCAGATAATCCAGCTCCAGCAGGCTCCTGCAGGTGGGGCCCCCAGAGCAGGCACCTCTACGACAGCGTCCTCGGCGGAAACTCGGCAGTCAGTGCAGAATTTCACCCCATCGTTCGTCGAGCTCAAGGGATGGGTGACGGACTGGAGGGATGCAGAGAAGCGTCAGGAGGAGATGTTATCACAGCAGGCGTTGAATTCACTGCTGAATGAGGTCCTGGCTGGAGAATGGTTCAGTGGTGTGAAGGAGTTTCTGGACCTGAACCAATCCAAGAGGTTCAACACAGGTAGAGAGGCGTGGGGGTATTCGCGTGCTCGGCTCTATTTCCAGAATGGGGTTACCAGTGACCAGCTGTGGGATCTTCGTCGTCGACTCGTTGCCGCGATCGCCGACAACAAACTCCAGCACGCTCCCAGGGCCCTCAAGGTCCACGTGGAGGCCCCCCCCTGGAAGAAGCCCCATCTGGATGCCGCTGGGATCTTTCAGGCCAAGTTCAAGAGTTTCAAGAAGCATCATTCGAATCTCAGGGCTGAGACGGGACCACCGATTACGTTCATGTGGGGCTCCAGTGACCACTTACCACCTCCAGGGAAGATTGTGGCCAAGTTCTCTCTGCAGAATGGCTGGGAGATCACTCGTGCAATGAATCAGCTTGAGCCAGGGATCAACATTGATGAGTTGCGAGCGAGGATTTCCAGTACGAACTAGAGGTGCCACGACACCATTGCGTCATGGAATGTGCGTCGGGCAGGTGCAGAGAACGGCCATGACATAATTAATTCACTACGTCGTTTAGATGTGGGACTCGCGGGGTTGTGCGAGTGTCAGTTCCTTTCAGTTCGTGATCTCAGCATGCGAGGTTACACAATTTTTCGGAGTACTTGTCGGAAGGCTGCGGTGATTATGTCTAAGTCTTGGAGAGACTCGCTCAGAGCCACATATCGTGGCAAAGGTTTTGTCATTTGTAGTTATTCTAGTGTTACGGTTATTGTTGCATATATGCCACATGAGAGTATCAATGCCCTTACGGAAGAACAGTATGAGCATGATGTGTATGAGCAGATATTGTTTGATATATCCCAAGTGCTTCGCACACATAGGTCTAAGTTCCCGAAGCAGCCGCAGGACCTGGTCTTCTTGACAGATGCTAACGTCGAACTCGAGCCAGATTCGGAGGTCAACGGCTTTAGAGTTACTGGATCAGGGCTTCTGGAGGCGTCTGGGATTGCTGGGGAGTCTACGGAGATTGATACTGGGATGGAGGAGGGAGCGGATGACGGCAACCCGTATATGACTCAAACAAAACGTGGTGCACGCAAAGCCAGACCTCATAGGCTTGTCTCGGGCTTCGAAATTCGACGGGCGTCTAGGTTGCAATCGATGAGGAGGGCCCTACTGGACTTCTGCGGGCTCTGGGGCATCAGGATGGAGAACACATTCGGGCAGAGGAGGGTTACTTTCAAATCAGGTACGGGGGTGGAGAAGGTGCTCGACTATGTTGGTGTCAGCCGTCGTTTACACAGGCAGGAGCTCACCGTTGGCTGGATGCTGCCCTCGGAAGTCGGCCACGCCTGGACGGAGCACCCTTGCAGCAGATACGAGCGTGCGCTGTCTGACCACGCCTGCATAGTTGTTCGCTTGTCTTGTGCACCGTCTGCGAAGAGACGGACCCAGCCTGCTCGAAAATTCATCCACTTGCAACCGGTGTCACAGCTGGAGTTTGCGAAGAACATGGACGATCGGGGCAGTCGTTGCCGTGCTCTGTGCCAGGAAAATGCTGACCCAGAGGATCGACAGGAGATGTTGGATACGCTGGGACCTGACCTCATAAAGGCCGCCGAGGAGACCCCCCAGAAAGATATCAATCCCAGGAATAATGTGCCAAAGAAATCCGAGATCCACTGGGCCGCCCAGGCAAGTAAACGTGAAGCTCTTCGTCGGGGGGATAGAGAGGAGGCTAAACGGTGCTCAAAGATTGTGAGGAGAGAAAGAAGGAGGCTAGAGGCAAGAGTACAGAGGTGGAGGACGGAAATGAACACGAGGAGGAGGAGGAGGGCCAAGACGGAGACGTTGATCCTTGCCAACGGGATGGAGTCTCAGAACCGCGAGGAGTGGGGGGACGAGATATTGGGGCACATGAAGTCTAAGGTGGAGGACCCCGAGGCCAGAGAGGTGACCCTGCGTGAGCTTCAGTCGCTGCGTGGTCTATGTTCGGGAAGCGGATCCTCAGAGGTGTTCTCGATGTCGCTCCTGCTGCGGGCGAGGGCGAAGCTGTCCACGGGAAAGGCCCCAGGTCCCGACAACGTGACTGTCACGATGTTGAAACAGCTCTCGTGGGCATCTGTGCGACGTGTTCTGGTGAGCTTCCAAGGTGTGTATTCCAGAAGGTTATGTTGTCCCGACAGTTGGCGTCAACTAGCTGCCACACTCATGCCAAAAGAAATGGACATACAACATTTGACAGATACACGTATGCTATGTCTACAGTCGTGTCTTATGAAATGGTACATGACATGTATTGTGATGTTGATTGAGAAGAGGATTGAGGAGCACCGACACTATGTATGCCTGTACGGATTCAGATCGGGACGCAAAACATCGGAAATCACCAGCGTTGCCAAGAGGCTCAGCCAGCACTCCGCTGTCTGGGGCAAAGGAGACAGTTTGTGGCTTGCCAATCTTGATATCTTACAAGCTTTCGATAATGTTACTCCGTGCCTCGCCATGCGCTGTCTTCGTGCTCTTGACATACCTGCTGATCTCATTGTGGCGTTGATTGAACCCATGATGGATAATCAGTGCGTGGCCAGCTTCGAGGGCATCGAGGCATCGTCAGCGGTCTATTGGGACAAATCTATTCGAACGGGAGGAGTAGAGGGACCTATGATTTTTCTGGCAGTTTCTATTGTACTCTGGAGAGATGTTATCGACAGATGGAGGCAGGAAACGCAGTACGGCATCACATTGGAAAATGATGAGCGCATGTTCAATGGTGAGCGTATGACCCACAGTTTCTGGGCAGATAATCTTTGGTTGTATGCGAAGACCCGCACTGACCTTGAGTTTATGGTGCGTGACATGAGTATCCCCCTGATGAATGCAGGAATGACCTGGAAGCCGAAATCTTTGATGTATATTTACTTTGGTGCGCCGCCTGGCATCCCGCCGTCCCCTGAGCAGGATATCCGTGTGCTGGTGCCGTCTAGTGACGCCGCTCTTGGGACCCGAGAAGTGGTCCTACCGCGTGTTCAAGCGTTTGAGATCCTGGGAGCCACTCTGGAGGAGACCTGGAAGGACCACTCGGACTCAGAGGCCATGCTCCAGAAAGCCCAGAGGATGTTCTTTGGGGAAATCGCGTATTACCGCTGTTCTGGGATTGACTTGGCTGAAAGATTTACTCGCTATCAAGCTAAAGTGATTGCTGCATTATTATTCAACTGTGAGGGCAGAACGCCCGACTATTCTACCATTGCTGCTGTTCACTATTTTGAAGGCAGATGTCTAGCTATAATGTCAGGTATACGCAAGCGGAGAACTGAAGGCTGGTCTGAGTTTCAACGTAGGCGATACAAAGCGGGACGACAGAGTTTTGCTGGACTTGGATTCCGAAGTGCGGTGCAGATATGGATATTTCGTTGTTGGGATTGGGCTAAGGATGTCTCAGTTGCTGCAAGTATTCGTATGAGGAGATACACAACACACACAGAGGAGGAGGAGGGAGAGACGGTACCAAATCGGCGTCAGAGGAAAACTCGGGCGATGGCGGCGGCGGCGACTTCTCAAACATATCATGTATCTCAGATATCCCAGATGTCGAGTGGCTGTCGCCGGCGTACACCAGATGATCAGCCTGCCATACCTGAGGAGTCGGACATGTCACGTGAATGGATGATATCTAGGCTGGCCATGTTACATGGAAGGGGGAAGTGGACGGAACATCGTGACACATGTATTCTAGCAGTGCCTGTAAAAGATAGGAAGCAGCTGACACGCATGAACATAGGCGGCCGCCCCCGTGGACATACTGCGTGGGACTGGTGCTTGTGCGATCTCTTTGGTTGTGAGTGGTACCTCTCATTCGACAGTTCCGCTGGGTCCCGTGAGAAATACTGCAAGCATTTGCTGACTGTGATTGGTATGCAACACTTGTTCGACTTGTTTGTTCTACCCAGGCCGCCTGGTGTGAGACATGTGAAGGCAGAGGAGGAGGAGGAGAGTGAGATGAATGAGAGGATGAGCAAACGTATTGCCGCTAATTTTGAGAATGAAACGGAGTGGAGGTGTGAGAATATTGAGCGTCTTGGGATGGAGATCTTGGGAGATAGTAAGACTGTTGTAAACTGGATGTGTGGTGAGTGGCAGATTCGCAACAAGCAGTATGTACGACTGGTGGGAACACTACAAAATACGGTATCGATGCTGTCTGGATGGGGACTGACCTCACCTGCATCGGGACAGAATCTGTATAAGCATTTCTTTCGTGAGGGTAATGAGCGTGCGGATAAATTGTCGTGGGAGGCCAGAGGTGGCCAAACTATTACTCGCTGGTTTGCATATGATAAGTTCCTCAGTACTCGTAAGACTGCTCTCCGTGGTGCATTCGATGGGGGTGTCAGTAATGAAGGATGTGGAGGTGGGTGGTGGCTTCAGATTGGCGTTGTAGGTAGGGGTTCCAGCGTGCAGGTTGATTTTCCCATCTCCTCCTCCTCCTCCTCCTCCTCCTCCTGCACCAGCTCGCACAGCTTCCATTGGCACGATGTGGCCGAGGAGGCGATGAGCTTGCCTCCTGGTAGCACGGTAACCTGCTGTGAACTAGCTGCCTGCGCTGCCCTGACGAGAGCTGCTGCTCAGGTGGCGTGCGCTCTGCTACGACCTACCTAAGATGGTGGGGGCTCAGTTGCACTGCTCCGCCGATTCGGATTCGGATTCTAGTGGCGGACCGCAAACCGCAAAAAAAAAAGGAAGGTTGACGGTGTACCGCCGGCGCCCAGTCGCGAAACTATTCGTATTGTTCGAGTCGTCCTGAGAGGTGCTGTTGGTTTTCTGCGCTTAACTCGGGTTGTGGGGGGGGCTACAGTAACTCGTAGAGCTTCCCTTAGCAAGTTATTGCTGGAAGCTTGAGAGTAATTCCGGGGCGCTGGAGAGCTAGTTGGCAAGAAAAATCTCGACGGACCTTTTGGTGAATTTTGGTCGGTTGAAAATTTTGTTCTCGAAATTCAGCAATTCGTTTGAGCTCTAGTATTTTCTCCCATGATATTCGATCTTATTCCCGCTCGCCATCTTGATCTCATCTCGATCGGGTATCTTTTACTGCCAAAAAGCACACGGGCGGGATCGGCCGTTTCAAGTCATCTTGACACGAGATGACGGTTTTCTGAACATAACTCGCTCTTTAGGACAGCTGCAGAGCTGGTGAGCACAGCTAATCGATTCAGAATGATCAGGCGCGTTCGCCTGTTGAATCCAGAGGTCTGAACTCGGTCTGCTAGCCGAGCTAGGTCCGCAAACCTATTCGTATTATTCGAGTCATCTTGACAGACGCTCTCGATTTTCTGTACTTCACTCGAGCTACAGGACAGCTACAGAGCTGATAGGACAGAAACCGATTCAGAATCATCAGTGGCAGTTGTCTGTTGAACCTGGAGCTCTGAACTCGGTCTGCTGCCCGATCTAGAATCGCGAAACCATTCGTATTGTTCGAGTCATCTTGAGAAGTGCTCTCGGTCTTCTGCACTCAACTCGGGCTGAGGGGGGCTACAGTGCTGGTGGTCACAAGAATCGATTTGAAGACATCAGGCGCGTCCGTCTGTCGAATCCAGAGCTCGGAACTCGGTCTGCTGCCCGAACTAGAATCGCGAAACTATTGTATGTCATCCTGAGAGGTGCTGTCGGTTTTTCTGTACTTAACTGAGGCTGTAGGGGGGGCTGCAGGGCTGGTAGTCACAGGAATCGATTCGCAGACATCAGATGCGTCCGCCTGTCGCATTCGGAGGTCTGAACTCGGTTTGATACTCGAGCTGGGTTTCGAACCTATTCGTTTTGTAAAGTCATCTTGAGAGGTGCTGTCGATTTACGCACGTAACTCGAGGAGAGCTACAGAGCTCGTAAACGAGACAATCCAAAAGCATTGGGGGCGTTCGGCTGTTGGATCGAGAGGTCTGAAATCGCTTGGGCTGAAAAAACGATTCGTTCTCTGCACTTTTTCCACAATATATATGGTCAGGAAGCTCTACGAGTCCCCGGGCGGTAAAAAAGGTTGACGGTTTACCGCCGGCGCCCAGTGCTGGTAGTCACAGGAATCGATTTGGAGACATCAGGCGCGTCCGCCTGTCGAATCCAGAGCTCGGAACTCGGTCTGCTGCCCGAACTAGGTCCGCAAAACTATTCGTATTGTTCGAGTCATCCTGAGATGCTGTCGGTTTTCTGCACTTAACTCGGGCTGTAGAGGGGCTGCAGGGCTGGTATTCACAGGAATCGATTCGGAGACATCAGACGCGTCCGCCTGTCGCATTCAGAGGCCTGAACTTGGTCTGATACTCGAGCTAGGTTTGCCATACTATTCGTATTGTTGAAGTCATTTTCAGGGTTGCTGTCGATTTACGCACGTAACTCGGGCTGTAGGAGAGCTACAGAGCTCGTGGACAAGACAATCGAGAAGCATCGGAGGCGTTCGGCTGTTGCATCGAGAGGTCTGAAATCGCTTGGGCGGAAAAACTATTCGTTCTCTGCAATTTTTTTCGACATTATATATTGTCAGGAAGCTCTACGAGCCCCCCGGCGGTAAGAAAGGTTGACGGTTTACTGCCGGCGCCCAGTTGAAGATTTGAAAATATCTACTGCGAAGTTCTCTGCTTCAATTCTGGGCACTCTTATATCTCGTAGAGCTTCCCTTAGCAAGCTGTTGCTGGAAGCTTAAGAGTAATTCCCGGGCGCTGGAGAGCTAGTTGGCAAGAAAAATCTCGACGGACCTTTTGCTGACGTTTGGTCGGTTGAAAAACTTTTGTTTTCAAAATTCAACCGTTCGTTAGAGCTCTAGTATTTTTTCCCGTGATATTCGATCTCATTCCCGCTCGTCATCTTGATCTCAGCTCGATCGGGTACCTTTTACTGTCAAAAAGCACTGCGGCGGGATCGGCCATTTCGAGTCATCTTGATACGCGCTGTCGGTATGTTGCTACAGAGCTGGTAAGCCCCCCAATTGATTTAGAATGATCAGGCGCGTTCGTCTGTGTCATCCAGAGGTCTGAACTCGGTCTGCTAGCCGAGCTAGGTCCGCAAACCTGTTCGTATTATTCGAGTCATCTTAACAGGCGCTCTCGGTTTTCTGTACTTAACTCGAGCTAGAGGACAGCTACAGAGTTGATACTTACAGAAACCGATTCTACATCATCAGTCCCGTTTGTCTCTTGAATATAGAGCTCTGAACTTAGTTTTCTGTCCTCTCTAGAATCGCGAAACGATTCGTATTGTTCGAGTCATCTTGAGAGGCGCTGTCGGTTTTCTGCACTTACCTCGGGCTGTAGGGGGGCTACAGTGCTGGTGGTCACAGGGATTGATCTGAAGTAATCAGGCGCCTCTCGAATCCAGAGCTCGGAATTCCATCTGCTGCGCGAACTATGTCCGCGAAGCTGTTCGTCTTGTTCGAGTCATCCTGAGAGGTGCTGTCGGTTTTCTCCACTTAACTCGGGCTGTAGGGGGGCTGCAGGGCTGGTAATCACAGGAGTCGATTCGGAGAGATCAGACGCGTCTGCCTGTCGCATTCAGAGGTCTGAACTCGGTCTGATACTCGAGCTAGGTTTGCCAAACTATTCGTGTTGTTCGAGTCATCTTCAGAGGTGCTGTCGATTTACACACGTAACTCGGGCTGTTGGAGAGGTACAGAGCTCGTGCAGAAGACAATCCCGAAAGCATCGGGGGCGTTAGGCTGTTGCATCGAGAGGTCTGAAATCGCTTGGGCTGAAAAAACTAATCGTTCTCTGCATTTTTTTCGACATTATATATTGTCAGGAAGCTCTACGAGTCCCCCGGCGGTAAGAAAGGTTGACGGTTTACCGCCGGCGCCCAGTGCGTGGAAGGAGCTCTACGAGGTTCCCGGTGGTTACCAGGTTGACGGTTCACCGCCGGCGCCAGTTACCCTGAGTAGTAACTTGTAGAGCTTTCCTTAGCAAGTTATTGCTGGAAGCTTACGAGTAATACCTCGTAGAGCTCTTCGTCAGCGATGAGCTTGAGGAATTCCGGCGCGGGGTAGAGCTAGTAACTCGTAGAGCTTCCCTTAGCAAGTTGTTGCTGGAAGCGTGAGAGTAATTCCGGGGCGCTGGAGAGCTAGTTGGCAAGAAAAATCTCGACGGACCTTTTGCTGACATTTGGTCGGTTGAAAATAACTCGTAGAGCTTCCCTTAGCAAGTTGTTGCTGGAAGCTTAAGAGTAATTCCGGGGCGCTGGAGAGCTAGTTGGCAAGAAAAATCTCGACGGACCTTTTGCTGACTTTTGGTCGGTTGAAAATTTTGTTTTCGAAATTCAACCATTCGTTTGAGCTCTAGTATTTTTTCCCGTGATATTCGATCTTATTCCCGCTCGCCATCTTGATCTCAGCTCGATCGGATACCTTTTACTGCCAAAAAGCACTGCGGCGGGATCGGCCCTTTCGAGTCATCTTGATACGCGCTCTCGTTTTTCTGTACTTAACTCGAGATATAGGACAGCTACAGAGCTGGTAAGCACACCTTATCGATTCAGAATGATCAGGCGCGTTCGTCTGGTGCATCCAGAGGTCTGAACTCGGTCTGCTAGCCGAGCTAGGTCCGCAAACCTATTCGTATTTTTCGAGTCATCTTGACAGGCGCTCTCGGTGTTCTGTACTTAACTCGAGCTAAAGGACAGCTACAGAGCTGATGCGTACAGAAATCGATTCAGAATCATCAGTCGCGTTTGTCTGTTGAATTCAGTGCTCTGAACTCGGTCTGCTGTCCGATCCAGAATCGCGAAACAATTCGTATTGTTCGAGTCATCTTAAGAGGTGCTGTCGGTTTTCTGCACTTAACTCGGGCTGTAGGGGGGCTACAGTGCTGTTGGTGACAGCAATCGATTTGAAGACATCAGGCGCGTCCGCCTGTGGAATCCAGAGCGCGGAACTCGGTCTGCTGCCCGAGCTAGGTCCGCGAAACTGTTCGTATTGTTCGAGTCATGCTGAACGATGCTGTCGGCTTTCTGCACTTAACTCGGGCTGAGGGGGGCTGCAGGGCTGGTAATCACAGGAATCGATTCGGAGACGTCAGACGCGTCCGCCTGTCGTATTCAGAGGTCTGAACTCGGCCTGATACTCGAGCTGGGTTTGCCAAACTATTCGTTTTGTTCGAGTCATCTTGAGAGGCGCTGTCGATTAACGCACGTAACTCAGGCTGTAGGAGAGCTACAGAGCTCGTACAGAATACATTCCAGAAGCATTGGGGGGCGTTCGGCTGTTGCATCGAGAGGTCTGAAATCGCTTGGGCTGAAAAACTATTCGTTCTCTGGAGTTTTTTTCGACATTATATGTTGTCAGGAAGCTCTACGAGTCCCCCGGCGGTAAGAAAGGTTGGCGGTTTACCGCCGGCGCCCAGTTTTGTTTTCGAAATTCAACCATTCGTTAGAGCTCTCGTATCCTGTCCCGTGATATTCGATCTTATTCCCGCGCCGCTCGCCATCTTGATCTCAGCTCGATCGGATACCTTTTACTGCCAAAAAGCACTGCGGCGGGATCGGCCGTTTCGAGTCATCTTGATACGCGCTGTCAGTATATTGGCCTTGACTCGAGATACAGGACAGCTACACAGCTGGTCAGCACACCTTATCGATTCAGAATGATCAGGCGCGTTCGTCTGGTGCATCTAGAGGTCTGAACTCGGTCTGCTAGCCGAGCTAGGGCCGCAAAACTATTCGTATTTTTCGAGTCATCTTGACAGGCGCTCTCGGTGTTCTGTACTTAACTCGAGCTAAAGGACAGCTACAGAGCTGATGCGTACAGAAATCGATTCAGAATCGTCAGTCGCGTTTGTCTGTTGAATTCAGTGCTCTGAACTCGGTCTGCTGCCCGATCTAAAACCGCGAAACCATTCGTATTATTCGAGTCATCTTGAGAGGTGCTGTCGGTTTTCTGCACTTAACTCGGGCTGTAGGGGGGCTACAGGGCTGGTGGTCACAGGAATCGGTTTGAAGACATCATGCGCGTCCGCCTGTCGAATCCAGAGCTCGGAACTTGGTCTGCTGCCCGAAATAGGTGAGCGAAACTATTCGTATTGTTCGAGTCATCCTGAGAGGTGCTCTCGGTTTTCTGCACTTAACTCGGGCTGTAGTGGGGCTGCAGGGCTGGTAATGACAGGAATCGATTCGGAGACATCAGACGTTTCCGCCTGTCGCATTCAGAGGTCTAAACTCGGTCTAATATTCGAGCTGGGTTTGCCAAACTATTCGTTTTGTTCGAGTCATCTTGAGAAGTGCTGTCGATCTACGCACGTAACTCGGGCTGTAGGAGAGCTACAGAGCTCGTAAAGAAGACAATATAGAAGCATCGGGGGCGTTCGGCTGTTGCATCGAGAGGTCTGAAATCGCTTGGGCTGAAAAACTAATCGTTCTCTGCAGTTTTTTTCGACATTATATATTGTCAGGAAGCTCTACGAGTCCCCCGGCGGTGAGAAAGGTTGACGGTTTACCGCCGGCGCCCAGTTGCTCGACCCGGCCAGAAAAGAAGATGTGACAACTTTGGGTCGGTTTTGCTAAGATTTGAAAGATATTTGACAATTCGTGTTAAGAAAGCAGATTTTTCGCACCTGTGGACGACTATGAGAGCCCCTGCGTCTTAATATGGGCTCTCTAGGTGCACTTTTATTATCAAAACACTTGGCGAAACCAATTTCATGTCGACATGAAAAAAATCATGTTTTCTCTTGTTCGAGAAATGCTTCCAGAAGCGCTCTCTTTTGATGCTGAGCACTCTTACGCGTGCAAGGAGCTCTGCGAGGTTCCCGGCGGTGACTAGGTTGACGGTTCACCGCCGGCGCCAGTTCCGGGTCGCTGGAGAGCTAGTCGGCAAGAAAAATCTTGACGGACTTTTTGCTGACTTTTGGTCGGTTGAAAATACCTCGTAGAGCTCTTCGGCATCGATGAGCTAGAGGAATTCCGGCGCGGGGTGGAGCTAGTTGGCCGACCCGACCAAAAGAGACAATGTGACAACTTTGGGTCGGTTTTGCGAATATTTGGAAGATATTTGACAATTCATTTCGAGAACGGGTATTTTTCTCACGTGTAGTGGGTCATGCCGCGCTTGCCAGTTAAATTCTCAGGTCTGTAGGTGCAATATTACTATCAAAAGACTTGCTGGAACCGACTATGTATGAAAACCAAACAACACGTGATTTTTAGAGTTTTTCTGCTCTCGCTTCAGAAGCTTCCTTCATGTGTTCTGAGGAGCGCTGTGCAACAAAAGAGCTCTACGAGGTGCCCGGCGGTAGCCTGGTTGACGGTTTTCCGCCGGTTCCCAGTTTTGTTTTCGAAATTCCTCAATTCGTTTGAGCTCTAGTATTTTTTCCCGTGATATTCGATCTTATTCCCGCTCGCCATCTTGATCTCAGCTCGATCGGGTACCTTTTACTGCCAAAAAGCACACGGGCGGGATCGGCCATTTCGAGTCATCTTGATACGCGCTGTCGGTATATTGGACATAACTCGAGATGAAGGACAGCTACAGAGCTGATAAGCACATCTTATCGATTCAGAATGATCAGGCGCGTTCGTCTGTTGCATCCAGAAGTCTGAACTCGGTCTGCTAGCCGAGCTAGGTCCGCAAATCTATTCGTATTATTCGAGTCTCCTTGACAGGCGCTCTCGGTTTTCTGTACTTAACTCGAGCTATATGACAGCTACAGAGCTGAAGCTTACAGAAACCGATTCAGAATCGTCAGTCGCATTTGTCTGTTGAATGCAGAGCTCTGAACTCGGTCTGCTGCCCGCTCTAGAATCGCGAAACTATTCGTATTGTTCGAGTCATCTTGAGAGGTGCTGTCGGTTTTCTGTACTTAACTCGAGTTCTGGGGTGGCCACAGTGCTGGTAGTCACAGAAATTGATTTGGAGACATCAGGCGTCGCCTGTCGAATCCAGAGCTCTGAACTCGGTCTGCTGCCCGAACTAGGTCCGCGAAGCTGTTCGTATTGTTCGAGTCATCCTGAGAGGTGCTGTCGGTTTTCTGCGGGCTGTAGGGGGGCTGCAGCGCTGGTAATCACAGAAATCGATGGGAAGACATAAGACGCGTCCGCCTGTCGCATTCAGAGGCCTGAACTTGGTCTGATACTCGAGCTAGGTTTGCCAAACTATTCGTATTGTTCGAGTCAGCTGTCGATTTACGCACGTAACTCGGGCTGTAGGAGAGCTACAGAGCTCGTAGAGAAGACAATCCAGAAGCATCGGGGGCGTTCGGCTGTTGCATCGAGAGGTTTGAAATCGCTTGGGCTGAAAAACTATTCGTTCTCTGCAATTTTTTCGACATTATAAATTGTCAGGAAGCTCTACGAGTCTCCCGGCGGTAAGAAAGGTTGACGGTTTACCGCCGGCGCCCAGTTACAACCCCTGAGCAACCCTAGCCATATCGAAAGCGGGCATCGCAGATCGCAGCCCCCTAGGGATGGCGAGGTCTTGTTTGGGTCCGCGCGTGGCGTCACTGTGCTGGGCCCCCCAGCAGGCCTCGAAAGTGGCGACAGTTTTACTGATCGCAGCCCCCAGGGATGGCAAGGTCCAATTTCGGTCCGCGCGTGGCGTCACTGTGCTGGGCCGCCCAGCAGGCCTCGAAAGTGGCGACAATTTCACAGATCGCAGCCCCCCAGGGATGGCGAGGTCTAATTTGAATCCGCCCGTGGCGCTCGAACGTGGCGACAGTTTCACAGGGTCGCAGCCTCCCGGGGATGGCGAGGTCTAATTTGGGTCCGCCCGTGGCGTCACTCTGCTGGGCCCCCCACCAGGCCTCGAAAGTGGCGATAGTTTCACAGATTCGCAATCCCCCAGAGTTTGGCGAGGTCTGATTGGTGCCCGCCCGTGGCGTCACTGTGCTGGGCCCCCCAGCAGGCCTCGAAAGTGGCGACAGTTTCACATATTCGCAGCCCCCAAGGGATGGCGAGGTCTAATTTGGGTCCGCCCGTGGCGTCACTGTGCTGGGCCCCCCAGCAGGCCTCGAAAGTGGCGACAGTTTCACAGATCGCAGCCCCCCCCAGGGATGGCGAGGTCTAATTTGAATCCGCGCGTCGCCTTCACTGTGCTGGGCCCCCCAGCAGGCCTCGAAAATGGCGACAGTTTCACAGATCGCAGCCCCCAAGGGATGGCGAGGTTTAATTTGAATCTGCGCGTCGCCCTCACTGTGCTGGGCCCCCCAGGAGGCCTCGAAAATGGTGACAGTTTCACAGATCGCAGCCCCCCAGGGATGGCGAGGTCTAATTTGAATCTGCGCGTCGCCCTCACTGTGCTGAGCCCCCCAGCAGGCCTCGAACCTGGCGACAGTTTCATAGATCGCAGCCCCCCGCAGGGATGGCGAGGTCTAATTGTTGACGCTTCGCGAATCCCCACCAGCCCATCCTACACCAAGCATTCGAACGAAGAGCGCCGATGATCGGCAGCTGTTCTCCTCCTCTTCTTCCTTCTTCTCCTCCGCCTTCTCGTCCTCCTCTCCTCCTCCTCCCTCTCCTTCTCCTCCTCCTCCTCCTCCTCCTCCTCCTCCTCCGCCTCTTCCTCCTCCCTGGTGGGTCTTGGAAGTATCTTCGAACGTTTTGGTTGGCTCTTGGGCCTTGCGGGCGAGCGGGCGGCGCTCCGCCAGCCTTCGCGCAGGGCCAAGAGGGGCTCCAAGACGTCTCTTGGAGCCATCTTGGAGGAGATTGATCAACGAAGGGGGGTCCCTCAATTAGGGTTCCCCCCTTCAGGAGCCATGATCCTCGTGAGGGGTGTCGAATTTTTGCCATCCCAGGGGTCGATCTTGGACGCTGTAACGCGACGCGGCCCCCCCTGTCCATGTCAGTGGGGAAGGGGGTAGGGGGAGGGGTAAACCCCTCCCCGCAGGGGAAGAAGGAGGGGTGGAAGAGGAAACCTTCTAAACCACCGACGCCTAGAGGGCTAGTGGGATTTCTTGGTTCCCTCAGTGGTTCTCTGTGGTTCTCAGTCCACTTAGTGGCTGGGTTCTGCAGGGTTCTCTTGGGGGTTTTATTTTTTCGATGTATAGACTTGTGGAAATATTCCGAATTTGAAAATTATGTGTTCCTTTGAATATCTGGGTTCTTCCAGAGGTTCTCTATGGTTCTCAGTGCACTCAGTGGCTGGGTTCTGCAGGGTTCTCTTGGGGTTTCTGTTTTTCGATGTATAGAAGGGGGAAATGCTGTCGAAATTAACAAATATGTTTTTCTTTGAATTTCTGGGCTCTCTCGGGGGTTCCCTGTGGTTCTCAGTGCACTCAGTGGCTGGGTTCTGCAGGGTTCTCTTGGGGGTTCTTTTTGTATGTATAGAAAGAGGGACAGGCTGTCGAATTTGAAAATTGTGTTTTTCTTTGAATGTCTGGGTTCTCCCAAGGGTTCTCTGTGGTTCTCAGTGCACTCAGTGGCTGGGTTCTGCAGGGTTCTCTTGGGGGTTCTCTTTTCTCAATGTATAGAAGGGGGAAATGCTGTCGAATTTGAAAATTAGGTTTTTCATTGAATTTCTGGATTCTCCCGGGGGTTCTCTGTGGTTCTCAGTGCACTCAGTGGCTGGGTTCTGCAAGGTTTATTTCGTTTCCATGTATTGAAGGGGTGGAAAATGCTGTCGAATTTGAAAATTATATTTTTCTTTGAATTTCTGGGTTCTCCCGGGGTTCTGTGTGGTTCTCAGTGCACTCAGTGGCTGGTTTCTGCATGGTTCTCTTGGGGGTTCTCTTTCTTCGTTGTATAGAAGGGGGGGAAATGCTGTCGAATTTGAAAATTATGTGTTTCTTTGAATTTCTGGGTTCTTCCGGGGGTTCTCTCTGGTTCTCAGTTCACTCAGTGGCTGGTTTCTGCAAGGTTCTCTTGGGGGTTTTCCTTCTCCGATGTATAGAAGGGGGGGAAATGCTGTCGAAATGAAAAAATGTTTTTCTTTGAACGTCTGGGCTCTCCCGGGGGTTCTCTGTGGTTCTCAGTGCACTCAGTGGCTGGGTTCTGCAGGGTTCTCTTGGGGGTTGTTTTTTTATGTATAGAAAGAAGGAAAGGCTGTCGAATTTGAAAATTATGTTTTTCTTTGAATTTCTGTGTTCTCCCAGGGGGTGGTTCTCAGTCAACTCAGTGGCTGGGTTCTGCAGGGTTCTTTTGGGGGCCTCATTTGTCGATGTATAGAAGGGGGAAATGTTGTCGAATTTGAAAATTAAGTTTTTCTTTGAATTTCTGGGTTCCCCCAGGGGTTCTCTGTGGTTCTCAGTCCACTCGGTGGCTGGGTTCCGCAGGGTTCTCGTGGGGCTCTTCGACCTCCCAGAACTCCATTCCCGGGCCACATTTTGAATGCCCGGAGCCAACTGTAGGCCACTTCGTGCTTTTCGACTTCCCAGAACTCCATTCCCGGAACACATTCTGAATGCCCGGAGCCAACTGTAGGCCACTTCGTGGTCTTTGAGTTCCCAGAACTCCATTCCCGGGCCTGGGGCTGAAAAACATATTCGTTCTCTGCTAATTCTTTGGACATAGTACATGGAAAGGAAGCTCTACGAGTCTCCCGGCGGTAAGAAAGGTTGACGGTTTACCGCCGGCGCCCAGTTGGCCGACCCGGCCCGGGCGGACAATGTGACAACTTTAGGTCGGTTTTGCTAGGATTTGAAAGATATTTGACAACTCATTTTGAGAAACCAGATTTTTCGCACCTGTGGACGACTATGAGGGCCTCTGCGTCTTAATATGAGCTCTGTAGGCGCACTTTAACTATCAAAACACTTGGCGGAACCATCTTTATGTCGACATGAAAAAATCAAATTATCCCGGCAAAGCAACCTAACAGCGATGTGTAGGAGCATATATGGAAGCATTCCCTTTAAGATTCGGATGATAGTCCAGTTGTAGAATTCTTCTGTTCTCGCAGTCGTAGTCGCATTCGCGATGACAGTCGCAGTGGCAACGGCAGTCGCAGTCACAGCCTCAGCCTCAGCCTGCCTCAGCCTCAGCCTCAGCCTGCCTCAGCCTCAGCCTGCCTCAGCCTCAGCCTCAGCCTGCTTCAGCCTCAGCATCAGTCTGCCTTCAGCCTCGGCCTCAGCCTCAGCCTGCCTCAGCCTCAGCCTGCATCAGCCTCAGCCTCAGCCTCAGCCTGCCTCAGCATCAGCCTGCCTCAGCCTCAGCCTCAGCCTGCCTCAGCCTCAGCCTCAGCCTGCTTCAGCCTCAGCCTCAGTCTCAGCCTCAGCAGCCTCAGCCTCAGCCTGCAGCCTCAGCCTGCCTCAGCCTCAGCCTCAGCCTCAGCCTCAGCCTCAGCCTCAGCCTGCAGCCTCAGCCTCAGCCTCAGCCTGCAGCCAGCCTCAGCCTCAGCCTCAGCCTGCCTCAGCCTCAGCCTCAGCCTGCCTTCAGCCTCAGCCTCAGTCTGCCTTCAGCCTCGGCCTCAGCCTCAGCCTGCCTCAGCCTGCCTCAGCCTCAGCTCAGCCTGCCTCAGCCAGCCTCAGCCTCAGCCTCAGCAGCCTCAGCCTCAGCCTCAGCCTCAGCCTCAGCCTCAGCCTGCAGCCTCAGCCTGCTTCAGCCTCAGCCTCAGCCTGCCTCAGCCTCAGCCTCAGCCTGCCAGCCTCAGCCTCAGTCTGCCTTCAGCCTCGGCCTCAGCCTCAGCCTGCCTCAGCCTCAGCCTGCATCAGCCTCAGCCTCAGCCTCAGCCTGCCTCAGCCTCAGCCTGCCTCAGCCTCAGCCTCAGCCTGCCTCAGCCTCAGCCTCAGCCTGCCTTCAGCCTCAGCCTCAGCCTGCCTGGCCCGGGAATGGAGTTCTGGGAACTCGAAGAGCACGAAGTGGCCTACAGTTGGCTCCGGGCATTCAAAATCATGCCCAGGAATGGAGTTCTGGAACTCGAAGACCACGAAGTGGCCTACAGTTGGCTCCGGGCATTCAAAATGTGGCCCGGGAATGGAGTTCTGGGAACTCGAAGAGCACGAAGTGGCCGACAGTTGGCTCCGGGCATTCAAAATGTGGCCCGGGAATGGAGTTCTGGGAAATCGAAGAGCACGAAGTGGCCTACAGTTGGCTCCGGGCATTCCAAATGTGGCCCGGGAATGGAGTTCTGGGAAGTCGAAGAGCACGAAGTGGCCTACAGTTGGCTCCGGGCATTCAGAATGTGGCCCGGGAATGGAGTTCTGGGAAGTCGAAGAGCACGAAGTGTGTGACTGTTTGCGAAAAACGTTTCGGACACGAGTTCGGACACAGCTCCCCGGGTCCCGCCCCGACCCCCCTGTGGAGTCATTTGCTGCTTTTTTTTGACACCACTAGAAACCTATCAGCAAAAGCTGTTAGGTAATTTTGCCTTTTTCGAGAAATGCTTCCAGACACTTTCTCTTTCGATTCTGAGCACTCTCACGTGCGGAAGGAGCTCTGCGAGGTTCCCGGCGGTGACCAGGTTGACGGTTCACCGCCGGCGCCAGTTCCGGGGCGCTGGAGAACTAGTTGGCAAGAAAAATCTCGACGGACCTTTTGGTGACTTTTGGTCGGTTCAAAATTCTGTCTTCGAAATTCAACAATTCGTTTGAGCTCTAGTATTTTTTCCAGTGGCATTCGATCTTATTCCCGCTCGCCGTCTTAATATCAGCTCGATCGGGTAGATACTACTGCCAAAAAGCGTGTGGGCGGGATCGGCTGTTTCAAGTCATCTTGACATGCGTTGTCGGTTTTTGTATTCAACTCGATGTAGGAGAGCTACAGAGCTTTTATTAACAGAAACCGATTCAGAATCATCAGGCGCGCTCGTCGGTTGCATCCAGAGGTCTGAACTCGGTTTGCTGCCCGAGCTAGGTCCGCGAAACTATTTGTATTGTTCGAGTCATCTTGAGAAGTGCTGTCGGTTTTCTGTACTTAACTCGGGCTGTAGGGGGCTACAGGGCTGGTAATTACAGAAACCGATTCGGAGACATCAGGCGCGTCCGCCTGTCGCATGCAGAGGTCTGAAATCGGTCTGCTACTCGAGCCAGGTCCGCAAAACTTTTCGTATCGCTCGGTCATCTCGACAGGGACTGTCGGTTTTCTGCACTTAACTCGAGCTCTAGGGGAGCTACAGAGCTGATGCGCACAGAAACCGCTGCAGAATAATCAGGCGCGTTCGTCTGTTGCATCCAGAGGTCTGAACTCGGTTTGCTATTCGAGCCAGGTCCGCGAAACTATTCGTATCGTTCGAGTCATCTTGAGAGGTGCTGTCCGTTTTCGCACGTAACTCGGGCTGTAGGAGAGCTACAGAGCTCATACGCACAGAAATTGATTCGGAATCATCAGGCCCGTTCGTCTGTTGCATCCAGAGGTCTGAACTGGGTCTGCTACTCGGGCTAGGTCCGCAAAATTATTCGATCCGCAAAACTATTCGTATTCTTCGAGTCATCTTGACAGATGTTGTCCATTTTCTGTATTGAATTCGGGCTGTAGGAGAGCTACAGAGCTGTTACGCACAGAAACTGATGCAGAAGCATTGGGAGCGTTCGGTCTGCTACCCGAGCTAGGTTCACAAAACTATTCGTATTCGACCGATAACTTTTTTCCAAATGATGGTGAATTTCTTCATTGAACTCGAGCTGCAGAGCAGCTCGGGAGCTCTTCGGCCGAAAAATCAGAAGGACATTATGAGGCGCGAAGCATCTAGACGCTTTGTTTGGGTCTGCTGTGAGCGCAGACGCCAAACACGGATTCGTACTCTGCTATTTTCTCCCTAGTGGTATTTTTTACACACTGCAGATGAGCTATAAGACTGTTCAGCACAGCAATGGGATATCACTAGACGCCTGAGATCAGTCTGCTATCAGCGCTCGGGCTGAAAAACTGTTCGTTGTCTGCTAATTCTTTGGACATAATATATGGTCAGGAAGCTCTATGGAAAGGTTGACGGTTTGCCGCCGGCGCCCAGTAAGAGGCTTCGCTTCGCCTGAGACTTCGTTGGGCCTGGCCTCAGTGGCCAAGATGGTCCCAGCAAAGACGCAAAAATACCAGGTTGACGGTTCACCGCCGGCGCCATCGATGAGCTAGAGGAATTCCGGCGCGGGGTGGAGCTAGTTGTCCCACCCGGCCCGAAAGGACAATGTGCTAACTTTGGGTCGATTTTGTCAAGATTTGAAAGATATTTGACCATTCATTTTGAGAAACCAGATTTTTACTCCCAGCAGTAGTGTCTAAACTTTGTTCTGAGAGCAGCTCAGCTCTCCCGAGGGAGTTTTACTGGCGGTTCACTTCGGGAACCGACCTCATATCAACATCAAAAAGTACAAAAATTATCCCGGCAAAGCAACCTAACAGCGATGTGTAGGAGCATATCTGGAAGCATCCCCCTTAAGATTCGCATGATATTCCAGTTGTAGAATTCTTCTGTTCTCGCAGTCGTAGTCGCATTCGCGATGACAGTCGCAGTGGCAACGGCAGTCGCAGTCACAGCCTCAGCCTCAGCCTGCCTCAGCCTCAGCCTCAGCCTGCCTCAGCCTCAGCCTGCCTCAGCCTCAGCCTCAGCCTGCTTCAGCCTCAGCATCAGTCTGCCTTCAGCCTCGGCCTCAGCCTCAGCCTGCCTCAGCCTCAGCCTGCATCAGCCTCAGCCTCAGCCTCAGCCTGCCTCAGCATCAGCCTGCCTCAGCCTCAGCCTCAGCCTGCCTCAGCCTCAGCCTCAGCCTGCTTCAGCCTCAGCCTCAGTCTGCCTCAGCCTCGGCCTCAGCCTCAGCCTGCCTCAGCCTGCATCAGCCTCAGCCTCAGCCTCAGCCTCAGCCTCAGCCTCAGCCTCAGCCTCAGCCTCAGCCTCAGCCTGCAGCCTCAGCCTCAGCCTCAGCCTCAGCCTCAGCCTCAGCCTCAGCCTCAGCCTCAGCCTGCAGCCTCAGCCTCAGCCTCAGCCTCAGCCTCAGCCTCAGCCTCAGCCTCAGCCTCAGCCTCAGCCTCAGCCTCAGCCTCAGCCTCAGCCTCAGCCTGCAGCCTCAGCCTCAGTCTGCCTTCAGCCTCGGCCTCAGCCTCAGCCTGCCTCAGCCTCAGCCTGCATCAGCCTCAGCCTCAGCCTCAGCCTCAGCATCAGCCTGCAGCCTCAGCCTCAGCCTGCCTCAGCCTCAGCCTCAGCCTGCTTCAGCCTCAGCCTCAGTCTGCCTTCAGCCTCGGCCTCAGCCTCAGCCTCAGCCTCAGCCTCAGCCTCAGCCTCAGCCTCAGCCTGCCTCAGCCTCAGCCTGCCTCAGCCTCAGCCTGCCTCAGCCTCAGCCTCAGCCTGCTTCAGCCTCAGCCTCAGTCTGCCTTCAGCCTCGGCCTCAGCCTCAGCCTGCCTCAGCCTCAGCCTGCATCAGCCTCAGCCTCAGCCTCAGCCTGCCTCAGCATCAGCCTGCCTCAGCCTCAGCCTCAGCCTGCCTCAGCCTCAGCCTGCTTCAGCCTCAGCCTCAGTCTGCCTTCAGCCTCGGCCTCAGCCTCAGCCTGCCTCAGCCTCAGCCTGCATCAGCCTCAGCCTCCTCAGCCTCAGCCTCAGCCTGCCTCAGCCTCAGCCTCAGCCTGCCTCAGCCTCAGCCTCAGCCTCAGCCTGCTTCAGCCTCAGCCTCAGTCTGCCTTCAGCCTCGGCCTCAGCCTCAGCCTGCCTCAGCCTCAGCCTGCATCAGCCTCAGCCTCAGCCTCAGCCTGCCTCAGCATCAGCCTGCCTCAGCCTCAGCCTCAGCCTCAGCCTCAGCCTCAGCCTCAGCCTGCTTCAGCCTCAGCCTCAGTCTGCCTTCAGCCTCGGCCTCAGCCTCAGCCTCAGCCTGCAGCCTCAGCCTCAGCCTCAGCCTCAGCCTCAGCCTCAGCCTCAGCCTCAGCCTCAGCCTGCAGCCTCAGCCTCAGCCTCAGCCTCAGCCTCAGCCTCAGCCTCAGCCTCAGCCTCAGCCTCAGCCTGCAGCCTCAGCAGCCTCAGCCTCAGCCTCAGCCTCAGCCTCAGCCTCAGCAGCCTCAGCCTCAGCCTCAGCCTCAGCCTCAGCAAAGGCCTCAGCAGAAAACAAGGCTCAATTGAAAAAAGGAATGGAGTCGAAGTGCACGAAGTGGCCTACAGTTGGCTCCGGGCATTCAAAATCATGCCCAGGAATGGAGTTCTGGGAACTCGAAGACTACGAAGTGGCCTACAGTTGGCTCCGGGCATTCAGAATGTGGCCCGGGAATGGAGTTCTGGGAACTCGAAGAGCACGAAGTGGCCTACAGTTGGCTCCGGATATTCGAAATGTGGCCCGGGAATGGAGTTCTGGGGAGTCGAAGAGCACGAAGTGGCTTACAGTTGGCTCCGAGCATTCAAAATGTGGCCCGGGAGTGGAGTTCTGGGAAGTCGAAGAGCACGAAGTGGCCTACAGTTGGTTCCGGGCATTCAGAATGTGGCCCGGGAATGGAGTTCTGGGAGGTCGAAGAGCACGAAGTGTGTGACTGTTTGCGAAAAACGCATTCGGACACGAGTTCGGACACAGCTCCCCGGGTCCCGCCCCGACCCCCGTGTGGTGTCATTTGCTGCTCTCTTTTGACACCAGTAGAAACCTATCAGCAAAAGCTGTTAGGTAATTAAAATTTTGAGAAAATCTTCATTTTAGTTCTCTGCTTCGATTCTGAGCACTCTTACGCGTGCAAGGATCTCTACGAGGTTTCCGGCGGTGACCAGGTTGACGGTTCACCGCCGGCGCCAGTTGGCCCACCCGGCCCGGGCGGACAATGTGGTAACTTTGGGTCGGTTTTGCTAAGATTTGAAAGATATTTGGCAATTCATTTTGAGGAACCAAATTTTTCGCTCCTGTGAAAGACTCTGAGGGCCTCTGCGTCTTAATATGAGCTCCGTAGGCGCACTTGTACTACCAAAACACTTGGGGGAACCAACTTCATGTCGACATGAAAAATGCAGAATTTAAGATTTCACGGAAATCTTCTGCGAAGTTCTCTACTTCGATTCTGAGCACTCTTACGCGCGCAAGGAGCTCTACGAGGTTCCCAGAGAAGACCAGGTTGACGGTTCACCGCCAGCGCCGGTACCTCGTAGAGCTCTTCGGCATCGATGAGCTAGAGGAATTCTGACGCGGGGTGGAGCTAGTTGACACACCTGGCCAGAAAAGAAGATGTGACAACTTTGGGTCGATTTTGGTAAGTTTTGGAAGATATTTGACACTTCATTTTGAGATATCAGATTTTTCGCACCTGTGAAAGATTATGAGGGCCTCTGCGTCTTAATATGAGCTCCGTAGGGACACTTTTACTATTTAAACACTTGGCGCAACCAACTTGATGTCGACACGAAAAATGCAAAATGGAAGATTCCAAGAAAATCTTCTGCGAAGTTCTCTGCTTCGATTCTGAGCACTCTTACGCGCGCAAGGAGACCTACAAGGTTCCCGGCGGTGACAAGGTTGACGCTTCACCGCCGGCGCCAGTTGGTCGACCCGACCAGAACGGACAATGTGTTGACTTGGGCTCGGTTTTGCTAAGATTTGAAAGATATTTGACCATGTACTTTGAGATATCAGATTGTTACGTCCAGCATTAGTGCTGAAACCTTATTCTGAGAGAGAACCAGCTCTCTAGAGAGATTTCTACTATCGAAATATTTGGAGGAACCGACCTCATGTAAACATGAAACAATGCAAAATTCAAGATTCTAAGAAAATCTTCTGCGAAGTTGTCTGCGTCGATTCTAAGCACCCTTACGCGTGCAAGGAGCTCTACGAGGTTCCTGGCGGTGACCAGGTTGACGGTTCACCGCCGGCGCCAGTCGATGAGCTAGAGGAATTCCGGCGCGGGGTGCAGCTAGTACCTCGTAGCTCTTCGTTATCGATGTGCTAGAGGAATTCCGGCGCGGGGCGGAGGAAGTTGGTCGACCCGACCAGAAAGGATAATGTGTTGACTTGGGATCGGTTTTGCTAAGATTTGAAGGATATTTAACCATTTATTTTGAGATATCAGATTTTTACGTCCAGCATTAGCGTGTAAATTTCAATCTGAGAGAGAATCAGCTCTCTAGAGAGAGTTTTTACGATCGAAACATTTGGAGGAACCGACATCAGGTTGACACCGAAAAATGAAATTTTGACGTTTTTCTAGAAATGCTCCGAGAAGCTGTCTGCTTCGATTCTGGGCACTCTTACGCGTGCAAGGAGCTCTACGAGGTTCCTCGGCTCAAGAAAATCTCGGCTCAAGGCGCGTGACATTTGATCCCCTCTGCCTGGGTAACCTCCAGTGGGATCGAGTGCGCGTCAGGGAGTCACACTTTTGTCGCCTAGAGTGATATTGCACTGCCATTCTTTTGACACGTTTGATCGCCTTGAGTGGTCTGCAATTGATTTGTTTCACACGTTTGTCGCCTAGAGTGATATTGCACTGCCATTCATTTGACACGTTTGATCGCCTTGAGTGGTCTTCATTTGATTTGTTTTGCTGGGGCTTCCGAGGCAGTCTCTGCAATCTTTCGCTATGCCACACGTACGGAGTGCAAGTGCTCGCATCATGCGTCGGGCGCTGGCTGTTCAAAACGGATACTGTGTGCATTTACCTATTCGTTTGCCTCTGGATGGTTTGGTGCCACCTACGTATCTCCCACCACCAGGGCTGGAACGGGCGACTGCCGATTTGGTTCTAGATTATCTCTTGTTGCGCGATCCACCTGTTGTTAAACGCAGTTTGGAGGAGGAGGAGGCTGACATTACGACTGTTTCGGAGAATCTTTCTTGCCGTATGCAGGCTTCTGAATCGCTGGTTGATGTAGGTATTGGAGTGCAGGCTTCTGAATCGCTGGTTGATGTTGGAGTGCAGACGGTTGATACACGCTTGGCGGAGGAGGAGGTGGAGGCTACCGTTGCGACTATCTCGGAGACTCTTTCTTGTCGTTCTCTTGTTGACTCAGGAGTGCAGACGGATGATGCTTGCCTGACTGTGCTACCCAAGGAGGAGGCGGCCGTTACGACACATTCGGAGATGTCTTGTGCGGATGTTGTGGACTTTCATTGTGAAGTCGGCTGTCAGACAGAGATTGTCGTTGGGATGGAGGGAGGAGCTTCAGGAGTTCTTCTTGGGAAAGTGACTGTGGAGGCTGAGGAGGAGCTGGAGGCACCCTCGAGAGCGGAGTTTTCTCCGAATGTGCAGGCTGATCCGGATAGCCACGCCTTGTCAGGAGCGTCCCAGGGGTGTCTGAATCGTCCCGTCACGCTCAATGGGATATCGAATCCGGGTTCTGATGCGTTTGTCCGTGTCCGGATGGACGTCTCCAAGACAGTGCGTCAGTCGGAGGAGGAGTTCCAAGCTGTTCCTCCGGATTCCAAGCGTTCTGATGGAAAAGGGGATGTACGAGGGCACCGCAAAGGCAGAGGCAAAGGCCAACGATATCATAGCAGTGCCAAGCCTGCTAAGAGCTCTAAAGGCGCCAACATCGTGTTTGACGAAGTGTATAGGTTCGGTAGGACGTTGACGGACTGTGAACGAAGGTGTAAATCTCAGGTTTGGCCTCTGTGGTAGATTTTTCGTATTCTTCGAGTGCTTCTTTTCATTCCGTTATTATTGTATTGGATTGTTGATTGTGATTGCATAGTCTCTTTTGTTTGTGCTCTAAGAATTCAGTGTGTGCATGTTCAGTCCTTGGCCAGGTCTCCTGGCTCTCACGTCGTAACATTATCCTTGCCTTATCGAAGCCAGCTTTGATGGGGGCTTTTGTAGCCGCGGAAGTGCCTGTGGTGTGTGTGGATACAGATTGGTCTGCGAAACAAATATAACTTCTCGCGGACCGACATCATTTTCAAGGATGTGTATCTTGATGCTTGGTGTCTGCCACCAAGCGCCACTGTTACAGATACGGAACTATCAGCGGCGGAGCGCGTATGCTATGTGCTCACACAGGTAGTGCAGACCTTCTTTGATCATTCGCAGGGATAAGTCACACATTGTTTCTTCTTTATCTGTGTTCTTGTTTATTCCAACAGCTTCGCTGTTCACTGACTCATTTCTTTGTGTGCTTTGCGTTTGATTGTGTCATTGCGGCATGCGTTTCTCTTCATTCCTTCAGCTTCGCTGTGTGGTATAAGAGCGGACTGCTTGCGTGATGAATAAGAGGCTCTGTTTCGCCTGATACTTTGTTGGACCTGGCCTTAGTGGCCAAGACGGTCCCAGCAAAGACGCAAAAAAGACCAGGTTGACGGTTCACCGCCGGCGCCAGTACCTCGTAGAGTTCTTCGGCATCGATGAGCTAGAGGAATTCCGGCGCGGGGTGCAGCTAGTTGGCCCACCCGGCCCGGGCGGACAATGTGACCACTTTGGGTTGGTTTTGCTAATTTTTGGAAGATTTACGACAATTCATTTTGAGAAACCAGATTTTTCGCACCTGTGAAAGACTTTGAGGGCCTCTGCGTCCGAATATGAGCTCCGTAGGCGCACTTTTAATATCAAAACACTTGGCGCAACCAACTTCATGTCGACATGGAAAATGCAAATTGAAGATTCCAAGAAAATCTTTTGCGAAGTTCTCTGCTTCAACTCTGAGCACTCTTACGCGCGCAAGGAGCTCTACGAGGTTCCCGGCGGTGACCAGGTTGCTGCTGTCCCTCCTCGGGGATCTCAGCGGTGGCCTGGCCCGTCGGGGGCTTCCTCAAGCTTGTCTCCTCAGGCTGCCCCCTGGGCGGCCGTGTGCGCGCGGGCGGGCCGTGCAATCAATTCGGGTACTTCGTCGGCTGCGACGACCTTCTCTCCTTGGGCCTACAGACGATAGGTGCTGGAGGCCAGCTCTGTTTGGCATCAGAAGTGGGACTGACTTCAACGCATAGGCCGCTGTCGTCGCTTTGTACTTGTTTGTACTGCCTGCTTGCGCTTTCTCCATTATTGCTCTTGCACACGTGTGTATTCTTTGACATTGAGGTACTTTGACAGTTGTGTGACATTGGAGTATCTTGAGATTGAGGTTCTCTGCATTGTATCGGCGTGCCTGTTTTCATTTTTTCTTTCTTTGAATCGTATCGATCAGAATTCAAGATGCTTGAGTGCGTTATCAGACACTCAGTTATGCAGGTGATTCAAGATACTGAGTGCGTTATCAGACATTCAGTTATCCGAGAGTTACTTCTTGAGTGCGTTATCAGACATTCAGTTATCACACATTTGACGTGAGCATACGACTCTTGTCTTACCGAGGGTTGTTACGACATATTTCGGACTTTGTGTTTGCGTGACTCTTGCCATGCTGTGTGTGTCGGACATGCGCGCATGTTGGTATAAGAGCTCCGCGTGATCTTCACTTTGTTCGGAATAAGAGTTTTGCATTTGCCCACTCCCGCTCAAAGAGTGGTGGGTGTCTTGCCTGACTCTGTGCACAGTCGACCGCAAATTCGTTGTGTTTCACGTGCATGGTCTTTCAGTGGTGCTGAGACGGTAATCGCTATATGTGGTTACTGCATGGTCTCGCATCACTTTGGAGGGTACTCGTCATTTTAGTTGTTAGTTTTGTGTTTGTCTCAGTGGTGTTGAGACGCTAATCGCTGTAGAAACCAGTGGTTATTGTATGGTCTCTCACAGCTTCTATTCTCAGTGGTGCTGAGACGGTAATCGCTATATGTGGTTACTGCATGGTCTCGCAGTGCTTTTACTCCCTCTTTATATTTTAGTTGTATTCTCGTGTATTGGCAGTCTTGTGCATATCTGTACAGCTTCGCTGTTTGATGCACCTCTGCTTCAATCTTTGCAGCTTCGCTGTCTTCCTGTACAGCTTCGCTGTTTAGGTTCTTTGTGTTTAGGCCTGCTCCCATGGGAGCTCGAACCGGCCTTCGCAAAAGACGCAAAAGACCAGGCTGACGGTTCACCGCTGGCGCCAGATTGGCCGACCCGGCCTGGGCGGACAATGTGACAACTTTGGGTCGGTTTTGTTAAGATTTGAAAGATATTTGATCATTCATTTTGAGAAACCAGATTTTTCGCACCTGTGAAAGATTATGAGGGCCTCTGCGTCTTAATATGAGCTCCGTAGGCGCACGTTTAATATCAAAACACTTGGGGGATCCAACTTCACGCCGACATGGAAAATGCAAAATTGAAGATTTCAGGAAGATCTTCTGCGAAGTTGTCTGCTTCGATTCTGAGCACTCTTACGCGCGCAAGGAGCTCTACGAGGTTCCCAGCGGTGACCAGGTTGACAGTTCACCGCCGGCGCCAGTTGGAGGCCTCTTGGGGCCTCTTGGGGGTCTCTTGGAGCTTCATGGCGGCCTCTTGGAGCCTCGTAGAGATCTTGGAACCAACCTGGGAGCTTCTTGGAGCCTCTTCGGGGCTTCTTGGGGCCTCATGGCGGCCTCTTGGGGCCTCTTGGAGGCCTTTCGGAAGCCTCTTGGGGCCTCCTGGGTGCCTATTGGGGCCGTCTAGGAGGAGATCGATCAAGGAAGAGGGTGGAGTACCTCGTAGATCTCTTAAGATAAGAAGAGCTAGAGGAATGCCTCGTAGAGCTCTTAAGATAAGAAGAGCTCGAGGAATTCGGGTGCAGGGTGGAGCTTGTGGGCCGACCCGACTCGCACGGACAATGTGACAACTTGGAGTCGGTTGGGCTAAGATTTGAAAGATATCCAACCATTTATTTTGAGATATTAGATTTTTCCTTCAGCATCAGTGCGTAAACTGTACGCTGAGAGAAAATCAGCTCTCCAGAGAGAGTTGCACTATCGAAATATTTGGAGCAAACGACATCAGGTTGACACCGAAAAATGCAAATTTGTCGTTTTTTTTCTAGAAATGCTACAAGAAGCTCCTCGCTTCTTTTCCGAGCACTCGAGCGTGCGAGAAGCTCTACGAGGTTCCCGGCGGTAGCCAGGTTGGCCAGACCAAAAATAGTTACGTTACGTTCCATACCTCACTTATTGAACATGCGAGTAAAACAAAACTAGACGGCCTCCGTGGATTCTTCGACGGAGGTCGCTCTGTGGAGGGATGTGCTGCAGGATGGTGTATAGATTTGTGTGTACACGGGACGTGGCAGTTGGTGGCGGAGGAAGCTTTCTCGCTTGATGCCTCTGCTTCTGTCATGTTTTGTGAGATGATTGCAGCACAGCGGCTCTGTATGGCCGTGGGGCACATTTTGGGTAGCATCTTTCATCCAAGCAGCTGACTCATTTCATCTTGCTTGGAGCTCTCCAACACCTTTACAATTTCACATGTTGTACTGCATCCTTTTCCTTGTTCCTGCATCCTATTCCGTTGCCTATGCCTCAGTGGCTCGGCAGTGTGATGATAAGAGATGCCCTCCCCTAGCTACCCTGTGCTCCGTTTGGGAGTCTTAGGGCTCAGCTGTCACAGCTGTCCGCGCCCTGACTCAAACTCAAAAACCAGGTTGACGGTTTACCGCCGGCGCCAATTCGGCTGCAGGGTGGAGCTAGTTCGCCGACCCGACTCGGACGGACAATGTGACAACTTGGATTCGGTTTTGCTAAGATTTGAAAGATATTTGACCATTTATTTTGAGAGATTAGATTTTTACCCGCAGCATTAGTTTTTATTTTTTCTGAGAGAGAATCAGCTCTCTAGAGAGAGTTGAACTGTCGAAACATTGGAGCAACCGACATCAGGTTAACACCGAAAATACATTTTTTTTTCTAGAAATGCTCCGAGAAGCAAGCTGTCTGCTTCGATTCTGAGACCCTTGCAAGCGCACTGAGCTTATACCTCGTAGAGCCTTGAAGAAAAGGCGAGCTAGAGGAATTGGGGTGCAGGGTGGAGCAAGTTGGCCGGCCCGACCAGTAAAGAAGATGTGACGACCTGGGCTCGGTTTTGCTAAGATTTGAAAGATATTCAAGCATTCATTTTGAGAGATGATATTTTTGCGCTGAGAATAGGCATATCAGCTCTGTTCAGAGAGCAGGTCAGCTCTCTAGATGAAGTTCTACTAGCGGTTCACTTCCGGGAACCGACCTGATATTCACATCAAAAAATGCAAAATTGAAGATTTGAAAATCTTCTGAGAAGTTCCCTGCTTCGATTCTGAGCATTTTTACGCATGCAAGGAGCTCTGCGAGGTTCCCAGCGGTGACCAGGTTGACGGTTCACCGGCGCCAGTTAATTAGCCTTGCCCCCCCAAGAGGCCAACATGGGGCCAAAACCTTGGTAAAACCGATGAGTTTGGCTTCCTCGCCGAGGCCGTTTTGGACGCTCTAATTACCGGCGGCCCCCCCGTCCAAGTCGAGGGGAGGGATTGGGGGGAGGGGTAAGCCCCTCCCCGAAGGGGAAGGAGGGAAGATGGAAGAGGAAATTCCTTAAACAACCTACGCCCAGAGGGCTGGTGATATTCAACGATTCGTTAGAGGTCAAGTGTTTTTTTCGTCATATTCGATCTTATTCCCGCTCGCCGTCTTAATCGCTTTTCGATCGGGTACATATCACTGCCAAAAAGCACTTGGGCGGGATCGGCTGTTTCGAGTCATCTTGACAGGTGCTGTCGGTTTTCTTAACTTAATTCGAGCTGTAGGATAGCTACAGAGCTGGTAGGCACACGTAATCGATCTAGACTCGTCAGGCGCGTTCGACCGAAGTATCCAGATGTCTGAACTCGTTCTGCTACTCGAGCTAGGTCCGCGAAACTTTTCGTACTCTATTGTTTCTTTTGGAGATGATCATGCGTTTCTTGACTTGACTCGTAGAGCTTCCATAAGAGCGTTAGCAGCGAAGCTAGAAGAGTAATTCCGGCGCGCTGGGGGGCTAGTTGGCAACAAATCTCGACGGAAGTTTTGTCTTTATTGATTTATTTCAATTGACTTTCTCGAAATTCGACCATTCGTTAGAGCTCTAGTACGTTGTCTCCTCATATTCGATCTTATTCCCGCTCGCCGTCTTAATCTCAGGTCGATCGGGTACCTATTATTTCAAAAAAGCACTCAGGCGGGATCAGCTGTTCGGGTCATCTTGACAGATGCTGTCAGCTTTATGTACTTAACTCGAGCTGTAGTAGCGCTACAGAGCTTGTATGCGCACCTAACCGATATAGAATCATTAGGCGCGTTCGTTTCAAGCATCTAGATGTTTGAACTCGGTCTGCTATTCGAGCTAGGTCCGCGAAATTATTTGTATTCTATTTTTTTGGAGGGGATGATTAGTTTTTCGACTTAACTCGAGCTTCAGATCAGCTACAGAGCTCTATGGCACATGAATCGGGAGGAAATCATCAGTCGCGATAGTCTAAGGTATCTAGACGTCTGAACTTGGTCCACTATCAGCGCTGGAGCCGGAAAAATTAGTTCTACTCTGATATTTTTTTGGAGATGGCGACGACTTTCTTGACGTAGCTCGAGCTGCAGATGAGCTACAGAGCTGTTCGGCAGAGGAATCCTAAGTAAATCATTTAGGCGCGCTAGTCAAAAATATCTAGGCGCCTGAAATCAGTCTGCTATCAGCGCTGGGGCTGAAGAACTATTCGTAATCTGCTAACTGTTTGGAGATGGTGATGGTTTCCTTGACTTAACTCGAGCTGCAGATGAGCCACGCAGTGTTTGGCACATCAATCGGAAGGGAATCATCAGGCGCGCTAGTTTCAATTATCTAGACGCTTGACCTCGGTCTGCTATCAGCGCTGGGGTCGAACGATTATTCGTACTCTGCTTTTTTTTTGGAGATGGAGATGGTTTCCTTGACTGAAGTGGAGCTGCAGACTAGCTGCATAACTGTTCGGCGCAGCAATCGGAAGGAAATCATCAGGCACGCTAGTTTAAATTATCTAGACGCCCGACCTCGGTCTGCTACCAGCGCTGGGTCCCAAAAAGCTGTTCGTGCTCTGCTATTTGTAGAAATGGCGACGGTTTTCTTGATTACACTTCAGCTGCAGAAGCTGAAGAACTGTTTGGCGCAACAGTTAAAAGAAATCATCAGGCGCGCGAGTCTAAAGTCTCCAGACGCGTGAACTCGGTCTGCTATCAGCGCTGGGTCTAAAACAACTTTTCGCGACCTGCTAGTTGCCTAGAGATGGTATTGGTTTTCTTGACTTAACTCGAGCTGCAGATGAGCTAGGGAGCTGTTCGGCACAGCAATCGTAAGAGAACAATGGCGCGTTAGTTTGAAGTATCTAGACGCCTGAGCTCGGTCTGCTATCAGCGCTGGGGCCGAACAACTACTCGTGCCCTGCTAATTTTTTAGAGATGGTGATGGTTTTCGTGACGCTGTTCGGCGCAGCAATCGGAAGGAAATCAGCAGGCGCGCTAGCTCAAAGTGTCCAGACGCCTGAACTCGTTTTTTTTTTTTTTTTTTTTTTTTTTTTTTTTTTTTTTTTTTTTTTTTTTTTTTTTTTTTTTTTTTTTTTTTTTTTCTTCTTCCCCTCAGTCCTTCTTCTCCACGCCCTCCTTCATGAGACCGCGCCCTCGCGCGCGCAATGCGAGATTGCCGCGCCCGCATTGCGCGAGGAAGCTCTACGAGTTCCCGGCGGTAACCAAGGTTGGTCTTATTGAGAACTCTGTCGGTAATGAGGCGGTCTTTCAATTTGAGGGTGTCTGCACTGATACGCTCCCTTGGACAACGTGTGTGAAGACAGGTTCCAAGGAAGGACCTGACCTGTGGACTGCTCAATCCTTGGTCATGTTTGGTGATATTGCGTCTGCTTGGGCGAGAGATGCTGTCGGTGTTGCACTCTCTGGTGAAGCGGGAGGTATTGTTGTGAGTCACTTCATATGGGCGGACAACGTGCTTCTTACGGCCCCTGATCGCCCCACACTGGCTAACATGATTTTACAGTTGACGTGGGCTCTCCACGATCACGGCTTTCGTTGGAAGCAGAGCAGTCTTGAGTTTATGGATGTGGGAACCACCACCGGTGTGACGGAGCCTCTCATGGTAACGTTGTTCCCGCCAGGTATGTCCAGGGGGCCCAATGTGTCTCTCCCTGAGAATATTACCATTCCGCAGGTGGATGAGATTATTGTGCTTGGGACTATGATTGCGAGGAATGTCAAGGATCATGCTGATGTGCGATATCGTATGGGAAAAGCTGTTCGTGCTTTCTGGAATGATCGAGCGTTTTTCACCTCCAGGAGGATTGCTTGGAATAATAAGTTTAGACGATATGAATCGAGAGTGAGATCTAAGTTTCTTTTCGGCTTGGAAGGAGCCACGGTTGACAGTTCTACGATTGCATTTAGACATAAGGAGGAGGGGGAGATGTTGAGCAGGATGACGTGGAGAGCAAAGAGGGAGGAGGAGGGATGGGCTGTATTCATGTCGCGCATGTACAGAAGAGGGAGGCGAGCGTTTTGTGAAGCTGGCAGACCTCCACTCGCACAAGTCTTCTTGTATCGGCAGTGGAGACGGGCGAAGGATATTGCATTGTCTTGTTTTGGCAGAGACGGAGGAGGCGTGGAGGAGGTTTCTGTGGTGGGTGGCTCACAATTGGTGCCGTCTCCTTTGTATGCTCCTGGTGTTTCTGCTGATGATGCGACGCCCTCCGAGCCCACGAACCGACGGAAAAGAAAGACGATGTGCATGAATGAGGCCAAACGTCAGAGGACCCAACTTTCACAGAATACGGCGAGGCTCAGAGACAGGTTCGAGGACCCAACCCGCTATTACAATCAGCCTACGGTGGTGGACACGGGCACTGCTGTCAATGGCTACCTGCAGGCACGACTGTCCATGTTGCACGGAGGAGGGGAGTTGGAATCCAGGCGGGATGATCTGGTATTATCTCTAGGAAGCCAGGCTGGACGTGCTGGGACTCGTGCGAGGACTGGCCGAGTTCCTATCGGCATGCGCCCGTGGAGAACACCTTTTGGGCTCGTGTGAGGGAAGTACTGGTGCCATGTTCTGGAATGGACGGAGGAGGCCTGGGTCAAGTTTGCTCGCGAAGTTTTTACGCTTCTCCAGGTTCCTGGTGTTTCTGATTTTCTGGTTCTTAAAGATCCTATTCCTTGGAAGCCTATGGAGGAGAGGGAGGAACAGGTACTTTCGGAGGAGCTCAGCAGGAAGAAGGAGGAGGTGTTGTCCAAACGGTATGCTAAGATATTGGAGGATTACACGGAGTGGGAGTTCCAGGTGGGAAGGCTTGCCGTTGAACTGAAGGGAGACTCTCAATGCGTTGTGCGGTGGATCCAAGGCTTGTATTTTACTGCTAATGTGCATTAGGACAAGATTGTGGGCGGTATTCAGAATACTTTAGACATTCTAGCTAAGAGATGTGGTGTGCAGGCGGCCTCTCTTGGGAGACATATCTTCAAGTGGGTGTACAGGGAGGACAATACTGCTGCGGATGAGTTAACGCACAGAGCTCGACAGGGCATTTGTAGAACACGTTTTAGGCATGATTTCCTATCCCATGTTAAAGCTAACGCTATTCTGATCGACGCTATTCGGGGAAGCTTCGGTGGTGGAAGATCTTATCTGGGCGTAGGCTGTGGCTGGCAGATTGATTTCCATTTGTGCTCCTCTTCTGTTGCTGAATATCCTGTCACTCTCCCGAGTGGCGTGTGGGGGCCCAACGTGGCCTCATCCTCTTTCCTCCTTCCCCCCTCGAGCACTATCACTGCAGCTGAGTTAGAGTCTGCCCGACAACTCCTTTTGGGAGTGGAGGAATGCATGCGTTTGGCAGGATACTAGGCCTCCTTGTGTGGCTATCGCCTGGGCGGTGACCCGACCCTGCTGTGGCGGCACGCAATGCGCAAAAACCAAGGTTGGTCTCGGGGCCCGCGAGGTGGTCCTGCCGCGTGTTCAGTCGTTTGAGATCCTGGGAGCCACTCTGCAGGAGACCTGGAAGGACCACTCGGATTCAGAGGCCATGCTCCAGAAAGCCCAGAAGGTATTCTGTGGGGAAGTCGCTTATTATCGCTGCTCTGGTATTGATTTCGCTGAGAGATTTACTCGTTATCAAGCTAAAGTGATTGCTGCATTATTATTCAACTGTGAGGGCCGAACGCCCGACTATTCCACCATTGCTGCTGTTCGCTCCTTTGAGGGGAGATGCCTGGCGTTGACGTCAGGTCTACGCAAGCGGAGAACTGAAGGATGGTCTGAGTTTCAACGTAGGCGATACAAAGTTGGACGGCAGAGGTTTGTTGAGCTTGGATTTCGAAGTGCGGTGCAGATATGGATATTTCGTTGTTGGGATTGGGCCAAGGATGTCTCAGTTGCTGCAAGTATTCGTATGAGGAGGTACACGACGCACACAGTTGCGGAGGATGTGGAGACGGTGCCAAATCGGCGTCAGAGAAAAACTCGGGCGATGGCGGCGGCGGCGGCGGCTTCTCAAATATCCCAGATCTCCCAGATGTCGAGTGGGGGTCGTCGGCGGACAACGGATGATCAGCCTGCCATGCCTGAGGAGTCGAACATCTCACGTGAATGGACGATATCTAGGCTGGCCATGCTACATGGAAGGGGGAGGTGGACGGAACATCGGGACACATGTATTCTGGCGTTGCCTGCAAAAGATAGGAAGCATCTCACACGCATGAGCATTGGTGCACCCGCCCGTGGACATACTGTATGGGATTGGTGTTTGTGCGATCTCTTTGGTTGTGAGTGGTGCCTCTCGTTCGACAGCTCCGCCGGGTCCCGCGAGAGATATTGCAGACATCTGCTGATTGTGATTGGCATGCAACACTTGTTCGAGTTGTTTGTTTTACCCAGGCCACCTGGTGTGAGGTACGTGAAGGCGGAGGAGGAGGTGGAGAGAGAGATGAATGAGAGGATTAGCAAACGTATTGCCGCTAATTATGAGAATAAAACGGAGTGGAGGTGTGAGAGTATTGAACGTCTTGGGATGGAGATCTTGGGAGATAGTAAGACGGTCGTTAACTGGATGTGTGGTGAGTGGCAGATTCGTAACAAGCAGTATGTACGACTGGTGGGAATACTACAAAATACTCTATCGATGCTGTCTGGATGGGGACTGACCTCACCTGCATCGGGACAGGACCTGTATAAACATTTCTTTCGTGAGGGTAATGAACGTGCGGATAGATTGTCGTGGGTGGCCAGAGGTGGCCAAACTATTACTCGCTGGTTTGCATATGATCAGTTCCTCAGTACTCGTAAGACTGCTCTCCGTGGTGCATTCGATGGGGGTGTCAGTAATGAAGGATGTGGAGGCGGGTGGTGGCTTCAGATTGGCGTAGTAGGTAGGGGTTCCAGCGTGCAGGTTGATTTCCCCATCTCCTCCTCCTCCTCCTCCTCCTCCTCTTCCTCCTGCATCAGCTCGCAGAGCTTCCATTGGCACGATGTGGCCGAGGAGGCGATGAGCTTGCCTCCAGGTAGCACGGTAACCTGCTGTGAACTAGCTGCCTGCGCTGCCCTGACGGGAGCTGCTGCTAGGGTGGCGCGCGCTCTGCTGCGACGTACCTAAGAAGGTGGGGGCTCAGTTGCACTGTTCCGCCGATTCGGATTCGGATTCTAGTGGCGGACCGCAAACCGCAAAAAACCAAGGTTGACGGTTTACCGCCGGCTCCCAGTAACTCGAGCTCCGGATAAGCTACAGGGCTGTTCGGCACAGCAATCGGAAGGAAATACTCAGGCGCGCTAGTTTAAAGTATCTAGACGCCTGAAATGACTCGTAGAGCTTCCCTTAGAGCGTTAGCGGCGAAGCTAGAAGAGTAATTCCGGCGCGCCGGCAAACAAATCTCGACGGAAGTTTTGCATAAGTTTGCTCGATTTAAAATCGATTTCTCCAAATTCAACAATTCGTTTGAGCTCTAGCATTTTTATTCCCATCTTCGAGCTCACTCCCGCTCGCCATCTGAATCTCAGGTCGATCGGGTATTTATTATTGCCAAAAAGCATCCAAGCGGGATCGGCTGTTCGGGTCATCTTGAGAGATGCTGTCGGTTTTCTGCACTTGACCTTGAGCTGTAGGGGCGCTACAGAGCTGGTATGCACACCTAATCGATCCAGAATCATCAGGCGCGTTCGTCTCCAGCATCTAGAGGTCTGAACTCGGTCTGTTCTCAGAGCTAGGTCCGCGCAACTATTTGTACTCCACCAATTTTTTCGAAATGATGATGGTTTCTCGACTTGACTCGCGCTGCAGATGAGCTAGAGAGCTCTTTGGCACAGCAATCGGGAGGAAATCGTCCGCCGCGCTAGTCTAAAGTATCTAGACGCCTGAATTCGGTCTGCTATCAGAGCTCGGTCCGAAAGAGTATCCGTACTCTGCTAATTTTCAGAGATAGTGATGGTTTTCTTGACTTAACTCGAGCTGAAGATGAGCTACAGAGCTGTTCGGCACAGCAATGGGAAGGAAATCAATTAGGCGCACGAGTTTAAAGTATCTAGACGCCTGACCTCGATCTGCTATCAGAGCTCGGTACGAAAAACTGTTCGTACGCTGCTTATTTTTGAGATGGTGACGGTTTTCTGGACTAAATTTCAGCTGCAGACGAGCTGAAGAACTGTTCGGCACAACAATTACAAGAAAATCATCAGGCGCGCGAGTCTGAGGTATCTAGACGCCTGAACTCGATCTGCTATCAGAGCTGGGTTCGAACACCTATTCGTATTCTGGTATTTTTTAGAGATGTCCATGGCTTTCTTGACTCAACTCGGGCTGGAGATGAGCTATTGAGCTGTTTTTGTCACATAAGTCAAAAGGAAATGATACGAAGCGCTAGTCCCAAGTATCTAGACGCCGGAATTCGGTCTCCTACCATAGCAGTGTCAGAACAACTATTCGTACGGTGCTAAATTTTAGACAGATGATGGTAACTTCCTTGAGGTGACTCGAGCTACAGAGGAGCTGCAGAGCTGTTTGGCACAGAATTGCCAGGAATTTACCAGACGCGCTAGTTTCAAGTATCCTGATGACCGAACTCGTCGCGCTTTCAGGGTTGGAACAAGAAAACTATTCGTACTCAATTCATTTCTGCAGAGGTGCTTTCTTCTCACTCCTTCTTTTCCTCCACGTCCTGCTCCATGAGACCGCGCCCTCGCGCGCGCAATGCGAGATTGCCGCGCCCGCATTGCGCGAGGAAGCTCTACGAGTTCCCGGAGGAGTCGGACATGTCACGTGAATGGATGATATCTAGGCTGGCCATGTTACATGGAAGGGGGAAGTGGACGGAACATCGTGATACATGTATTCTAGCATTGCCTGTAAAAGATAGGAAGCAGCTGACGCGCATGAACATAGGCGGCCGCCCCCGTGGACATACTGCGTGGGACTGGTGCTTGTGCGATCTCTTTGGTTGTGAGTGGTACCTCTCATTCGACAGTTCCGCTGGGTCCCGTGAGAAATACTGCAAGCATTTGCTGACTGTGATTGGTATGCAACACTTGTTCGATTTGTTTGTTCTACCCAGGCCGCCTGGTGTGAGACATGTGAAGGCAGAGGAGGAGGAGGAGAGTGAGATGAATGAGAGGATGAGCAAACGTATGGCCGCTAATTTTGAGAATGAAACGGAGTGGAGGTGTGAGAATATTGAGCGTCTTGGGATGGAGATCTTGGGAGATAGCAAGACTGTTGTAAACTGGATGTGTGGTGAGTGGCAGATTCGCAACAAGCAGTATGTACGACTGGTGGGAACACTACAAAATACGGTATCGATGCTGTCTGGATGGGGACTGACCTCACCTGCATCGGGACAGAATCTGTATAAGCATTTCTTTCGTGAGGGTAATGAGCGTGCGGATAAATTGTCGTGGGAGGCCAGAGGTGGCCAAACTATTACTCGCTGGTTTGCATATGATAAGTTCCTCAGTACTCGTAAGACTGCTCTCCGTGGTGCATTCGATGGGGGTGTCAGTAATGAAGGATGTGGAGGTGGGTGGTGGCTTCAGATTGGCGTTGTAGGTAGGGGTTCCAGCGTGCAGGTTGATTTTCCCATCTCCTCCTCCTCCTCCTCCTCCTCTTCCTCCTGCACCAGCTCGCACAGCTTCCATTGGCACGATGTGGCCGAGGAGGCGATGAGCTTGCCTCCTGGTAGCACGGTAACCTGCTGTGAACTAGCTGCCTGCGCTGCCCTGACGAGAGCTGCTGCTAAGGTGGCGTGCGCTCTGCTACGACCTACCTAAGATGGTGGGGGCTCAGTTGCACTGCTCCGCCGATTCGGATTCGGATTCTAGTGGCGGACCGCAAACCGCAAAAAACCAGGGTTGACGGTTTACCGCCGGCTCCCAGTCGGTCTGCTATCAGCGCTGGGGCCCAAAAACTATTCATGCCCTGCTAATTCCTTGGAGATGATGCTGGTTTTCTTTATGCTGTTCGGCGCAGCAATCGGAAGGTGCTTTTCCCTCACTCCTTCTTCTCCTCCGCGTCCTCTTTCATGAGACCGCGCCCTCGCGCGCGGAATGCGAGATTGCCGCGCCCGCAATGCGCGAGGGAGCTCTACGAGTTCCCGGCGGTAACCAAGGTTGCTCTACGAGTTCCCGTAGCCATATTGGCTCAAGCTCAACGAGGTGCCCGGCGGTAACCAGGGTTGCGGAAGCGGAGCTTACCTCCCGCTCTCCCGCGGCCTTGGCCCGTCGGGGACTCCTCGAGCCGCGTCGTGCGGACAGGTTGTGCATGCGCACGTAACGTACATCTCTGAGTACCGAACTGGTGATCTGTCGGCATTGAATTGATTAGTTGTTCTTGCGTGCCCCTTCCTTGTGCGGCATCATGACAGCGCAATTTTGTTCGATGAGTTCTGTTTCGACCAGTTGGAAAGAAAAACAAGGAGAATCAAACTGGCGATTTGTAGACAAGCTGTATTTTATGTTATGCAGTTTAATGCTCGTGATCCATATTTTGTGGCTGATCCGAATACTTTCCCCGCGTTTGGCTGGTTTGATAACCTCGATGATTGTGCGCGAAACCCATGCCCGTTTCAGGGGAACTCGGAGGAGCAGGTCAGTGTATTGTTGAGTTCCTTATCGGTGCCAACTGCTGGGCCAACTGATCGTGGAGAAGCTTTCTCGTTTCATTCGCTTGCGTATTCTCCAGATGTGGTGCAGTCTCCAGATGGTGGGCTGCAGTCGAGACTGGGCTCTGTTTCTTTTGATCCTGGTGTTCAGAATGAGGAGTTGCAGGACGAGGAGTTGCAGGATGAGGATTCGCAGAGTGAGGGGGTGCTGAATGAGAAGTTGCATTATTCTCAGCATACTGTTTTCTTGGGTTCAAGCTTTGAAGTTTGCCGCGCTCCATTTCCTGACACTCTGTCGGCTTCTGTTGACCCAGGTGTTCGGAAAGAGGATTTGCATGGTGAGGAGGCACGAAGAAGCCCCGCGAGTCCCCGTGACCAGACGCCGTCTTGGTTACCGCCGGGTCGTAAAGATAACTGTGCATCTTCTTCCCGGCTCTGTTCAGATGAGTTGCAGAGCAATCGATCTGAGTGTCAAGCTGCCAGGGACTCGGCGCGTGCCAATGACGATGCAGTTGCTCTTTGGCGGGAATTCGAACGGCTCCCGAAAGAGGAGTTTTGGGCTCGGATCGAGGCGCTCAACGCATACAAACTTCGAATGGGAATTGAGAGTCCCGAGGAGGCGCCGAGTCCTGAGGAGGATGCTGGCCGTGGGAAAGGCCAGAGGCACCGCAGAAACAGGAGGCGGGCAAGGGCGAAGGCTCAGGCAGTTCTAACTGGCTCTTCTATGTCAAAGTCGGCCCATCAATCTACTTGCGATCCTCCCCAACCTCCGTCCTCTTTTCACGATTCAGTTTCTTCCGCTCTACCCGCCCCAGTTGTGCCCTTGTTGCCCGAAGGCGACAAGGAGACGGAGGTGGATGAGTTGCATAACTATCAATCAGAGTGCGATGAGGACGCTGATTCGGATGCGGCCTTCCACGCATGGGATAATATGGCCACCCAGCGAGTGGGGGCAAATTTTTACTTGAAGCAGGCTGCTCTGCACCGTTTCTGTGAGGCTTTGCGCCGTGATGGGGGGGAGGGCGCGGACATCCAGAGAACCTGTGGGCTGTGTCGGTTGGACAAGATAAGGATGCACCGTATTGCAGGGTGGTGCTTCGGACATTGGCGGTGCTTGACATTCTACTCAAGTGGTGCTCAACGGTTGATGGAACAACGCTTGCAGAGCCACATTAGGAACCTTTGTGTAACCTTTTGGCCTTAACTGTGGCCTTAACTGGCGCCTGGCGCTGTTCAAGACTGGCGCCTGAACGAACTGTTCAAGACTTCAACTTTAACTTTCACTCTGCTTCGCCTGTGATATACAACGTAAACATGAACGTTCGGCCTCCACGTTTTCTTCGTTGGAGGGCGGTCTGTGGAAGCATATGCTGCTGATCGGCTGTTGCTTTGATCAATGCAGTAAAACGGCATTGTATGGCCGTGGAACACGTTTTGGGTAGCGTTTCAACCAGCTCTTACACCATTCTCTAACCTGTTCCAACACCTTTGCATTCTCACATGTTGTGTTGCATCCTTTTCCTTCCTGCATCCTATTCCGATGCCCATGCCTCAGTGGCTCGGTAGTGTGATGATAAGAGGTGCCTTCTCTAGCTACCCTGTGCTCCGTTTGGGAGTCTTAGGGCTCAGCTGTCACAGCTGTCCGCGCCCTGACTCAAACTCAAAAAAAACCAAGGTTGACGGTTGCCGCCAGCTCCCAGTTTATGTCTTCATCACGCCTGCAATCCGTGCTGTCTATTGTTAGAGCATGACGGATATTGATCGCATAAAAAGACGCTGATGGGCCCATCTGTCTGGGTCAACTGGACAATCTGTATTCACAGGCGTAAGCGTGACAAGTCTGGGGGTGAAGTGCCAGCGTCTTAGACTCTTTCCGTGCTGAGTCCAGTGATCCTTCTTGTTTTGAAAGTTAGCGGCAGCAGCGGGGGGCAGATGAGGAAGAAGAAGGTTGTAACCAAGCGTGTCTTCTGCCTGCTCGGTTCTAGCTCGCTCGGGTTGTGATTTCACATCGCATTCTATACTTGACAGATCCGATGCATCAGATTTGTTTTCACTCTCGGTCCGGTCAAACATCGCTCTAATTTCTTTTTCCTCCTTTGACTTAGTTTTGTCGGAGCTTTTCCTGAAACCTTCTCTATTCGTGACAGGAGGGGTTGCGCCCGCTACCCCGGCTTGGCCGGGTGCGTTTGCCACCGCGGCGTGGCCGGGGGCAGCGTCAGTGGCAGCGGGGCGCTTGGCGCTGCTTGGCGCCGCTGGAATATTTATTGGTTTCCCTTCTGATTCATCTTTTTACTGGATGCAGCAGCTCCTCTCCGCGAGGCTAGGGCCTAAGCGGGGCTTGAGAATCCCTCCGGGATTGAGGGGAGGGCCGTCAGAAAACATCGAACCTAGATAGTCTTGGTACCGCCTGGCGGTCCAGAACTTGGGAGTCACTACGTTGACAAGATAACACTTTGACCCTGGCCACTGGTCTATGAATCGCTCGTTCCAATATCGGCAGCCTCTTTCTGTGTCCGTCCATACTGAAGTTCCACTATACCTCGGGAAAACTGTTCAGAAAGTTCAGCAGCATCGATACGATGAGTTCGAGGAAGGTGCATAAGCTTCATGGACCGTCCCGCTTTGATGACCGTGCACACTGCCTGGTTATCTTCCAGGAAAAGGCAACGTATTTGTCGTCCAAGCAGTATTTCCCAGAGCGGAAGAGCCGCGAGAAGCTCTTTTCGCAGCGCAAGGTCGGCAGCAACAATCTCAGCTTCAAGGGTGCTGTAGGAAGCACACGTCTGTCGCTGAGACCCCATATTTTGTCCTGCTCTAGCTGCTCTAAGGGCCCCAAATCGCTTGATACTGGCACTTGTGCCCCTGTGTGTTCGGATGTCACTTGCCAGATCCGCGTCGGAGTGTCGCTTCAACAAGACATCCTCCATATTATCCCCTACCTACGAGGACATGCGGTAATGGGAAGTAGACTTGATATAGCAAATGAGCGGAAACGATCCATGTCTTGTTGTTCTGTCCACTTGGTAATGCAACTCGCTGTATGGCCAGCGGCGCGGAGATGGTCGTATCGGGCCATTCTCGCACCGTATAGGATCTTCATCAAGACGCTAGCCGCAATGAGCTGGAGCGCACCCGACTTGGTCGGTGGCTCCGGATCGTCGGGGCCGGCCGCCGCGGCAGCGAGGCCGTGCGCCGCTGCCTCTGGGTCAGGGGGCACAACGTCGACGTTAATACTCAAAGCTGACGCGAGGGCCTCCTCTGCAGGAGGGCAAACTTCGCCTCGGGGCCCGCCTTGGCCGTCCTCGAGGTCGGCAAGTTCGGGGCCGAAAGGGGTGCCTACAGCGGGATGCGTAGATGGGTCGGTATCTGTGAGCTGAGCATACAGTGTGAGGCAGGAATCGAAGAATTCGGTCATGTCATACTCGATGACCCTGGCCTGTTTGGCTTCTCTAGGCTGGTATGGCTTGGGCGGCTCGGCCGCTGAGTCACCCCCCGTTTCCTCCTCGGCACTCTTGTCGGGGACGGGTGCGTTCTTCTGAACTTTGGGAGGCGGTGGGTCTAGTATTGCAATTGTGGGCAACTCACCTTGCCATTCGACAAGCTGCGTGGAAATCCGGTGTTCACATCCCAAGTAGCGTCCGACCGCGTTCGGAGGATCGATTACTATGCCCTTGGGGCAGTTGCGAGATGGGGATTGCAACAGCTTCCATCCTTGAGCTAACTTGTCGGCAGGAGCAACCAACTTGAAATCATCAACGTAGATAATCAAGAAGAGTTTCAACTCAGGGTGAACATAGCAGCTACGCCGTGGGCTACATTTGATAAAGCCGTTGGCCGTGACATGCCCTTCGCAATGCTGCTCCCAATGCCCCCCTGAATCAGGGTGTCCATATACAGATAAAATCAGTGGGCATACGGGATTGCGCATGTCCGTCCAGGACTCCGGCCACTCTTCACGGGGCAGGAACACCCATGTCGTGGTGCCGCCCAGCTTGGATTGAGTATAGGCCTGACGGGGCGTCGGCTTGTTCAATGCTATGACCGTCAAAGGGCCCGTAGGTGTCGGCTGCTTTGCTGGCCTGCATTGTAGCAGGGCTGCTGGGAAGATCCTGAAACAAGGCCACATCTTTGTTCTGATCTTTCACTCTGGAGCCGTCAAAGACGACCCGGCCCATATATTTACGATCTTTATGTCCTAGCGGCAGCTCGGATTTCTTTTCTACAAGGATGCGAACAGTCGACCACAGTGGGCATCTTCCCTTTGAGTTCTGCAACAGCATCGGCGTACTCTTTGACGCCTTTCTCATTCCATGTGCCTATCTCTCGCAATCGATCCCATTCTTTTCTCAAAGCGGCCTTGGCATCTTGATTAGCCTGGGCTTCAACTTTGGAAACAGATCGCGCAACTGCGGCATCAATCCGAGTCTGTCGCCATTCATTGGGGAGTTGGAAGGGCCCTTCTACAACTGAGATGATAGCAGTGAAAGGGTTGTACAGGTAATCCAAGCGAAATCTTTCCTTTTCACGGTGACCTGGCATTGGGGCCGAGCTGTCCTGCAACGGCGTCCGAGGCAAGCTACGCCGCAGTGCGGCGGCCGCCGGACTCGAGGTCTGGCTTGCCGCTCCTGTCACCTCAGATTCCGCGTCAGATCATGGATCCCTACCGACTTGGCCGGAGGGATCGCCATCGCGCGCGATGGCACCGCCGTGCCAAGTTTGTTTCCACCAAACATCGTCGTCATCCGAAAAAACATTCATCTTCTCCCGAGTCCTCCTCCGCGGAGGAGTCGGTGGCCACGGCTGCGGCTTGGCCGCCCTGTGCCGCTTGTCTTCGAAATCGCTCAACTACCCTCGGAGTGGCTCTCCTCGCCTTGGGATGTGCTGCAAGGTAAGCAGCATCTTCTTCAGAAAGTGGAGGCGCCGCGGCTGGCTTGGCCACCGCGGGCTCGGATGGAGGTCTTGAATCTTCCACGTCTAAGACTATGTCGCGCAAGAGGGCAATGCAAGGGCCAGGATCCTCAATACCAAAGAAACCTTCATTTTCGGCTTTGTATTGTTCGACAGCCGCTCGGCGTTGAGACTGATTCATATTAAACCAACGACCAGGGTGAATGCCAGGGTTGGTGGATTCAGGCAACTTTTTGAGCCATTCGGCACCGTGCTTTGGATCTGGGTCTGTAACCCGCACTCGAGTTACTGGAACGTAGTCGGGGTCATAATAAAGTACAACTCGAATGCTGCATTTTTTTCGACGACCTGTCAATGGGAGCTTTTTGGTTAGCCCGTCGTTCGTTAGGCCAACAACAACACGGCGATCTTCATAGTATTCCATCGTATCAAGGTTCTGAGTCGTGCGAGCAAGGAGCTGTCCTTTCCCGGGAATCCTGTCGCGCGGCTTGGCCGCCGAAAAGTTCGATTGACTATCCAAATGGTATTCAATATGTGCGAGACCTAACTTTTGATCTTGATTTTCGTCGGGGCGAGAGTCTCGCTGTGGGCCCCAGCCGTCAACAACCACAGGCTCGTCATCCCCGCACGACCCCCCCGACCGTCGTTATCATCGGAATCGGCCTCGGAGTCTTGTGGTGGTGCGTCCTCGCCTCCTCGGGGAGGCGGTGGCATAATCGCGGCGGGGTCACCCGCGCAAAACGGATGGACCGACTGTGCTCCTGTTCCCTGCCCCGGGCCGTCTGGGACGGCCGCGGCTTCGCCAGCGGGAGGGGTTGTAACGGAACGCGCTTCAGTCATCGCCTTCTCATGCGCTTTCCTCGTGGGAAATTGTAGCGCTTGGTCATCAGCAGTGCCATCTAGGATGTTGCTGTAAATTTGATCGGACTTCTCAGCGGTGGGTCGCTTGCCTTCAGGCGCGCGCCCTGATTCCATGTTAAGTCTGTCGAGCTGTCGAAGCGGCGCTACGTAACTCTCTGGCCCAACCGTGCCCCCCGCTTTGTGGACATGCCCTAGGTACAACCCAGGGATCATCGCACCACCAGTCTTGGCGGTTCGAAATCTTGACTCCGGCGGGGGCACATAGCGCGCAAGGGGCCCGAAGGGAAGCAGCGGAGCCTCAAACTAGTGTCCAAAGGGACGCTCCCAACTAGACTTCCCCTCTTCAGGGGTCCTGGCGTTGTAGCAGAGACAAAAATATATAACAGCATATGTCCAATATGGCGGTGGGGGGCCGGCTTGCATCAGAAGGGCCCGGGCCCCCATCTGCACCGCGCCGTTCGCACGCTCAGCAACGGCGTTTTGCTTCTTGTTTCCTGGGATGGTAGGATCGTGGGCAATCTTGAGCTCGTTACATGCCCTTGCGAGCTCTCGTGCACCATCTGTGAAACAATATTCTAACTTCTCTTCCGGGGCTTTAAGGTTTACTTAAAAGTTACAGATGTGAACCGCAGACTTGTCGTGAACACCCTGAGCGGCGAGGAAATCAGTAGCTCGGTCGCGAAAAGTCACACACGCGGTCTCATCGTGGAGCCCCCGCGAGAGGTCACCCATCGCAAACCAATGATCCATCTTCGTCAGATGTCCAAGCGAAGTGGGGTTAGCGTACGGGCGGGGAACCTTCAGCCCTTGTTGCGCGCTTTGCGCTGCTGTCGTCTCCGAGCTTTGGCCCAATTGCATGCAGAACATTACGGGTTCTTGGGAGTATGAGTTAGGAGATGCGCGAGGGAGGCTGCGACCTTCTTGAGTCGCTCGTCAAGGGAATCCGACACCTCAACCTCTGCATCGTGTGGATCTAGTTCTGATGGCGCGTCGATGTCGACTAGGTCGACACCATCAGCGTCTCCAACTTCACCCTCCTCGGGCCCAGGTCCATCGCAGACGCCATGGACGACCTCCTCTCCGCGCCGGCGTTCTCAGTGGTCCTCTTCTTGGTCTCAGGACTCCACCCGCACGAGTTCTCCCTGGCCGACACCCCCAGGGACCCTGGCAGGCTGGACCGGAAGGCATGGTCGCATCTCGGCTTCCTCTACGACATGGGCATAGGCTAGGACGCGATCAACCTGGTCTACAACAGGTTATGGGCATGCCTGGTGTTGGTGATGGGCCTAGGCGCCCCCTGGGAGGACAGCGACCGAGCCCTATCGGATGGTTCGCTCACGCCATATCCGTCGGCGAAGGGGCGCGGCACTCGCCCGCGTGCAGGGCGCCAGTGCACGCCGAAAGGGTTACTGCGGCAGGTTCCGGAAGCCTGGAGTGACACGGCGCGCGATTGTTGTCGCCGCAGGGCGCGCCCCGGCATGGGCACCCTGGCGCAGCTGCTGCGCGCGGCGCCCCGGGGCCAAGAGCTACGCGACAGGCTCAAGGACACTGGCGGCCAACCCCTGGACACCCACAAGGCCCAAGCCCTCCTAGTCATCATGCTGCTCATGAGAGGAGAGCCCAGGACATTCCTTTGGCCCTGCCCCGACGTCATCGAGGCTGTGCTCGGTCTCTGCGTGCCCTGGCAGGACGCGCACCTAGGGTTCCGGCAGAGTTTCGCAGCAGCGTGGAACCTCTCGCTGGGCGACTTCGTGGAGCTGCAGGGAAAATCGAGGACGCGCTCACCCAGGTCTCGCGCCTGGTAATGAACGACATCATTATGCGGCGAAGGCGGCTGGATGCCCACGGTCCTGGAAGAAGATGGAGAAGGCCGACTTCCTACAAGTGCTTCATATGCGCGCTCCACTCTGTCCTAGCCGGGTCCGAGGCTGGCGGCCCGGCGCAGAGCTGGTCCCCCTCGCCATCAGTGACGACAGGCTGCAGAGCGAGCTGAAGAGCGTACTCTTCACCTGCGACGGCTGCCGTACGACCAAGATGAAGTGCAACGACGGGACCTGGGGGGGCGATGCCGTCAGGGACCTCCTGGCCAGCAACAGGCCTCAGGCGTACCTGCATGGGCAGAACCTCACCTGGCTGTGCGAGAACTGCTGGGTAGCCAGCCTCAACAGGAGGGGCGTCCCAAGTCCAACGGGCGCGACCGTCGCCGCCAAAGCACTGGACTACACGGCCTGGCGGAACGGTCGCTCTCCCCCCGCTCCCCAGCCACTGGCCCCCAGGTTGCAGATGCAACCCCTTCGCCAGGGGCACCAGGACGCTGAGTGACCTCCTGATGGTTCCGTCTGGCCAGCACCGCCCACGGCTCGCCAACACTATTCTGCCAGCGAAGAGGATCTCGGATGGAAGGTTCGGAGCCGATGTCTACAAAACGGGCTCCTATTCCGCCAAGTGCGACACCTGCCCGCCCGACGGGCCACTCCTGGTATGGCAGGTCGACGCGTCAGCGATTGGCCGCTTCATCTGGAAGGCCGAGGCCGAGGCACAGTCCCCGAGGTCCTGGGTATATTCCCAGATCTACCGCCACCAGAGGCCCTAAGACTAAGCTGCAGGAGTGTCTCTGCGCTAGCCTTAGACGAGGCAAGTGATTCCAAACGCAGCCGCTACAACAAGTTGAAGGAGGCCCATCCCGCCCTCGTCGCCTACCTACGGGACTACCACCCCGCTCTGGACGGGCGCTGGATGGATTCCGTCAAGGCAGTCGGCGTTGAGATTCCAGCACCGAAAGATCACTGCACATCCTGACCCGCGCACCAGCTGACCCCCTTCCTGGCCAAGGTTTACGGCGCAGAGATTCCAGAAGGCGGCCTCCTGGAGGGAGCCCCTGGGACGGCAAGAGATGGGCAGCGGCCAGGGTGGTATGGCACCTGCTGTGCAGCGCGAAGCACAAGGAGGCTTGGGCAGCTCACTACTCGGGCCTGGCCCTCAGCAAGGGCCCGAGCCCCTTCCGCCATGACTTCACCGTCCTAGCCAGCTTTCTCGCCAGCCTGGATCCAGGAGCTTTCGCAGCCGCCTCCATCGCCCCCTCGCTGGACAAGGCCCCCCCGCGGTGGGCGCGGACGATGCTCACTCGGCGTCCCCAAGGGAAGCCACGAGGACCAGGCTTGCGCCAAAGTCCGAGGGGGCAGCGACGGCAGCGGACGGAGTAACCTCGGCCTCCCGTGCCCTACCCAGCGGCGCGGCCCCCAAGGAGGCCGAGCCACCCACGCCGCAGGCAGAACGCGCCCGTCAGGCGGCAGAGCAGGAGGCGGCAGAAACCTTCCCTGGTAAAGGGCAGCCTGCTCTCCAACAAGCCCAGCGCCCACCGAGAAGGCCGACGGCGAAGGGATCGACAGCGGCGGCGAGGCCGGCGCCGACGACGTCCGGCCGGCGGCCTCGCCGCCGCCTGGTGAAGCAGCAGAGGCTACTGCCGACCTGGCAAGCAGCTCGTTCCCACCCTCGCTCGACACCGCAGGCAACGCGACCGGCGGCAGCCCCTCCAACGACCCCCTGAGCATCTTTGGCAGAGGCACGGCCGGCGCAAGCAGGCCCGAGCAAGGCCCCGCAGGGGCCAAGGCCAGCGTCGGCTCGCCGCGCAGGGCAAGCCGCGACCCGCCGCGCTGGCAAGCGGCCCCAGCCGGCGCACCTGGTAGCAGCAGTTCGCCAGCAGCAACTCCAACGAGGCGTGACGCGACCCCCCCGTGGAGGCGCAGCAGGTCCTTGAGTCGGGTCTTCGACGACCTCGTCGACCCAGTGAATGGAGGCCGCATGTGCAAGGAACTGATGGGTAACGTTGAGCTCGATAGGGTCGGCGAGACACCAGCAGCCAAGATCACGCGACTTCCGAAAGTCATGGAAGGGGTCTTCACCGGCGTCTGGCACGCCTACACCAGAAAGCACCCCGCGGGACCCAAAGGCAATGCGAACAGTGACCCCGCGCGAAACTCCGATGCATCCTGCCGCGACTTCCTGGGCGCCTGGAAGCGCTGTGGGTTCGACGCCTGCGAGATGGACCGTCGGCTTGACCTTCAGGTCGACTGGGGCCAGGAGCGCGCAAAATGGGCGGGCAGCCAGGGCAAAGGCGCCCTCCAGCCAAAGGGCCGAGCGACAAGCTCCCAGCATCCCTGGGACTGGGACACCTGGTCCTGGACGCGCGCCTGGGACGGCGATGACTGCCAGACCGGGGGCAAGCGAGGCGGTGACAGTGGCGACGGGAGAGGCGACAAGCGCTCCCGCACATGGCGGTGGCCCAGAGGTTCTCGGCAACCAGTGGCCGTCAGCCACTCCCTGGCAGCACTTGCGGCTCCCCCCCCCCTCGCGGCATCTCCCCCGCGGCGGCCTCCAGCCGCCTTCCGGGCTCCCCACTCTCTCCCAACACTGCGGGCTCGCCCGCCCTTGTTTCGCACTAGACGCAGCCTGCCGCGCGTGGACGCGAAGGGCGCTGTGGCTACTTTACAGAAGGTGCCGCCTTCAGCTACTCCCTGGTACCCTGGTATGCCGACCAGCAGTGGGCCACAGCGGACCACTCAGAATGAGGGCGTCAGGCCTCCTCTGCTCGGAGGACGCCCAGCAGCAGAGAGGATGCTCGCGGGGGTCGTTCACGACGGCGACACACGACGCGACGCGCGTTCCCACGCAGGGTGGGATCCCCTCTGTACTCGGCAAACCAGTGGCCTTCAGCCACTCCCTGGTAGCACCTCCTGCGCAGCACTGCGGGCTTGCCCGCCCTTGTTTCACCCTAGACGCAGCCCGCCGCGCAAGGGCGCTATGTTTGCTGTGGTCACCTTGCAGAAGCGCAGCCTTCAGCTGCTTCCTGGTCCCCTGGTATGCCGACCAGCAGTGGGCATCAGCGGGCCACTCGGCAGGGGGGCGTCACGCCTTCCCTGCCCGGAGGACGGGCCCAGCAGCTGACAGAAGACTCGCGGGGGTCTTTCTTCCTTCTGTAATCGGCAAACCAGTGGCCGTCAGCCACTCCCTGGTAGCGCTTTCTGCCCAGCTCCCGCTGTCCCCCGCCTTTGGGATTCTGGCAGCGGCCTGCTGAGAATGCCGGCACGTGGACTGCCGCTGGGGCCGTGGTCCACCCGTCCTAGTTGGCCCCTGGCCCTGCTGTAGCTGTTTTCACCGCGGTTGGCGCGCGCCACTCCCCGCGCCCACAGGTACCCGCCGTGCTGGAACGGCTCGCCCCGCACGGTTGGGCTGCCCTGCCCCGCTCCTTCCTGGCCCCTCCCCCGCTCAGGCGGCTGGGCGTCGCAGCGACTCCGTCAGCTCTGGCCCCCAGTCTCCCCAGCTCCTACGGCTCAACCCCATCCCGGGGCTTCTGGGGCTCCCGAGTGCACGTGGTTCAGCCTGTGCTCTCCTGACTGTCGGACGACCGTGTTGACCCGCCCCACGGTCCCTGGCGGCGATGCCCACGGCATCCTCTTGTTCATTCGCCCCGGTGCTGAGACGTGGATCTCCCTGTATTGGTCAGCTCTCAGTCGGCGGTTCCTGCTCGAGAGTGCGCGTGGCTTACCTGATCGGGTGGTTCACGCGTTTTACGGTGTCGATTACATCCATCGTTGCCCTGGCTACTTCGCTCGTTGGGACCATCCCGTAGACGGTCGTTCGCAGGATCAGTGCCCGCTTCTGGAGACGTGGTGTGCGATTTTGGTGGCGCCATCCGATGCACCAGTTTGGGTCAGTTCATGCACCCATGGCAGTCGACGCAGTGTACTGGCTGGTTGCCTCCCTGGTCACATCCTGGTACGACCCTCGCGCCATCTTGGCTGCGCTCCAACCCTGGGTGGCTAATCTTGCATGTGCGCGCTCTTTGGCCTTGTCCCTGGCAGCTGCAGCTTGCGCCCCCCCTCGCGCCAGCCCGCCCACCGAGGCGACGCTGAGGTCGCTGGCCCGTCGGCGTTAGGCAATTCGGCTCTTGGGCGGCCCGCTCGGACCTGACTCGCCGCTCGCGCCCTCGCCTGCGGTTGCGACAAAAAATATACCCCCGCCAGCTTCGTAGCCCCCCTGGCTCAAGCCGTCTGGCAGGACCCCCATCGCTCGAGGGGCCGCCCGACGCTGCGCCGCGGTCCCCTGGGCCCGCGGCCGCGGCGCCGCCATCTGCCCCCCGCGCGCTAGTGTGCCGCGCGGTTCCCCCCACCAGTGCGACCGCCTTAGCTAATGGAAGATCGTCCTCCGGGGGGCTCCGGATCGGGTGATTGTCCGGAGTTGCTGCGAAGCTTGGTAGTCTCGTCGCTGTCAGGGGGCGAAACCGATCAGGGGCCCCGCGGGGCCGATGATCAAACGGGACCACCCGCCGTTGAACAAGACATTGTTGGACGGACCCGTTCGCTTCCGATCGAGCAGGCCCCAGACTCCGTTCCGCCCTCGGGCTCTGCTCGAGAGATCGACCTTTCAGGCCTTGCCACTCTTGCCAATCATGCGGCTGTCAGCTGCTTACTAGTAAAGCCTCGATGGGATCGCCCCCTCGGCGGCGAACGCCCCGGCGGAGTGACGGGCAGCCAACGGATCAGAGACGAGGTCGATGGCTCTATCCCCTCCAATCCACCAGACGTAGGCCACTCTGAGTCGGCGGAAAGCCTAGCATGCCCCCAGCGAGAGCTGCCTGGTTATGCCCTCCCTGCCTGGTGACGCGGCTGTCACGTGCTGCCCTGCCACTCAGACGCGGCCGACCGCCGCGCCCGCCGCGGGACAGGGCGCCGGCGGATCGGGCCGCTCGCCTCCAACTGGACAGGTGCCCGAAGCCGCCGGGCCCCCGGGCTCCGTTCGAGAGGTCGACCGATCAGGCCCCGCTACCCCTATTCACCATGCAGCTCTCAGCTGCTTTCTAGTTGAGCCTCGATCGGATCACCCCCTCGATGATGACCCCCCAGCGGCATGGCGGGCGGCCGCCGAAGCGGGGGCGAGGCTGGCGGCTCAGTTCCCCCCGAGCCAGCAGACTTCGGCCATGCAGAACCGGCGGAAAGAGGGGGCGCCCAGCATGCCGCCGGCGGGGGCCGTCTGGCTTTGCCTTCCATTCCCGGTGATGCGGCTGTCAGCCGCTACCCCCCTATTCAGACGGGGCCGCGCGCCTCGCCCGCCGCGGAGCAAGAGTTGGCTGGGCCGGGCGGCTCTCCCCCGCACGGGCTGGCGGGCTCCGGTCGCAACGTCGATCGATCAGGCATTTTTGTCCCGACCAACCGCGCGGCTGTCAGCTGCTTTCTAGTCGAGCCTCGATCTGATCGCCCCCGGAAGAAGTGTCTCCCAGCGGCGTTGCTGGCCGCCGCCAGACTGGAGACCAGATTGACGGCCCAATCCCCCCATGGCCAGCAAGAGCGGGCCATTCAGAAGCGGCGGGGGCAGGATGTCCAGCACCCCCCAGTGGGAGACGCCTGGTCGCGCCCCCCCTTCCTGGCAATGTGGCTGTCAACGACCGCCCACCTACGCAGGCGTCCTCTTTGGGCGCCAGAACTCGTGAGGGCGCTGTTGCGGGGGAACCGAGCTGGCAGGGCTGCCGGCCCCCCTCTGTCTCAATCGATAGTGCGGCTGTCAGCTGCCAGCCGCGAGGCGAGGCAGCCCTGCCGGACTCGGAGCCCGCCGCCAGCAGGGCACCCCCTGGCCTCAGCGCAGCGCCCGGTGGATCCCCAGGATTCAGCTCCCCCCCAAGGACTCGGCGGGGCCTCCATAGAGCCGCCCAAGCAGGCAGCATATCCAGCTCGGCGGCAACGACGATGGGTGCCCCCACCCCCATCGCCGTGGCCTCCGCGGAGGCTCGCGTGGGGCAGCGAGAGCCCCGCCAGGCTCCTCTCGGCGATGGTGGGCAACCCCTGGCAGGCGCGGGCGAGGGCGGCCCCGGCCGCCTGGGCGCCATCGGCGGAGGAGGCCCTCCCCCGCGAGATGACCCTCGGACGATCGCGGGGGCAGCGCCAAATCCCCCCGGCGTCGCCTTACGACGAGACCGATCGACGCGCGAGCGGGCGACTCCCCTCCTCGTTCCCCCCCCACCTCCTTTCCCTTCCCTCTCCGCTGCGGCTCGGGCCCCACTTGCGTTCGAGTCGAAACGCCGCCCGACTTGGCCGCGACCCAGTCCCGGTGGAGCCGCTGCCCACGGGCAAGACGAAAAGGGGAGCGCAACTCCCTCTAACGAGTTCAACGGCGGCCCCCCCGGGGCGAGGAACACCGCCGGGCCTCCGCCGGGCCTCCGCCGGTCGAGACTGGGCAACGGGACGGCGAGAATGCCCGCGTGGGGGGTCCATGCCCCCACCCAGGCGCCTCCAGGGAGGAGGCCTCCCTTGCCCCCCAGGTTGAGGGCCCCCGCCGTGCCGGCCGCGGCGGGCCGCTCCCTGCAATTTTCGAAGCCGCAGAGCGATCCGGTGGCCTTTGGCAGGGCGAGATGTGGCCCCCCGCGCGCGCGCCCACACAGCAGAGCAACCTCGAAATCCTCCTCCACAGCGCAATTGACAGGGCGCCGCCCCCCCCGCGCCACGGGGGGCCCCGGCGGCCTTCTTTCGAGGGCAGCGGACAAGACTTTGAGCTGGGCGACGACGACCGCGCCCAGCACGTGGCCAGTGCCCTCTGCTACCTCGATATCACAGGCCTCGCATGGTCTGTCAACGGGTGCGACTGCGAAGCAAGGGTGGGAGGTGTCAAGTCCCATCGCGCCCAGATGCTCGCCTTCAGGCTCCTGGCGATCCTTCTTGGCCCCGCCCTCCACGACCCCGAGGAGACGGACCTTTTTCCGACCAGCCTCTACGACGATGCCTGCACGGCCGAAGTGGAGGCGGCTTCGGCCGAGTACGCCGCCATGGTGGAAGCAGCCGTGTATTGCGGCTTCCTTCCCTCGGACCAGCAGATAGAGGAGCGTTCCCCCCTGCCTGCGCCACCGCCTATCGAGATTATGATTACTCCCGAGGCCCGCGCCCAGCATCCCGACCCCTGGGGCCCGAACACTGTCGCACGCGCGACCCAAATCCTCATCGACGAACGCAGAGGGGTGGGCAGTATGCACCTCCCAGACTACGAGCTCTTGGCCCCGTGGGCGCGCCTCCACGGCGCGGAGCACAGCTCTGGGCACGACGTCCACTCCCTATCGCAATCCGGGGACGGCCCACTATCATGGGCTACCGGTGCGGTCCTTCAACCTTACGCCACGCTCGTCAATGGCCCCCCCCCCCGCTCGCCCAGGAACCCGCCTTCCAGCGGCTGAGGGCAGGCCCGACGTCCACTGGCCCTGGGGCCGCGCAGCCGGGCGACTTCGGATAGAACCCTTCTTCGGCCCTGGGCCCCAATGCCCATGGTGCGGCGCGTGGGCGCTACGAGAACCTACTCCAGGGCTATGCCCGGCCTGCCATCGCTTGGGTACCCCGTGGAGGACCGTAGAAAAACCCCGTCCGAACGACGCCAGGCCCGCGCCATTACTCCCACTCGACGGCCTGGGCCCCCTGCTAGCTCTGCAGCGCACCAGGGCCGCTAGCAGATACGCCCCCATCCATCGCCAACTGCGCGGCGAGGAGGGTGGGGCAGTGGACTACACAGCGACCTGGTTGATCACCGAGCTCCTCGGAGGATGGAGACATATGGTGGAAATCTGCGACGACATCCGTTTCGACCTCGACGCCGCCCATTTCGCCCCCTAACCGAGAGGCGGACGTCTACACAGCAGCCGTTGCCCTGTCTAGACTTTGCGCCGCCCCCTTTGAGTGGGCTGCGACGGCTTGCTCGGATATGCGCTACGTACACCCAGCGCAAAGCGACGCTCATCAACCCCCGCCCGCTAACGAGGGGGACGTCCCAGGGGGTCGACTTGACCCGCCAGTTTTTACCCGCTCACTCGCGAGCTGGCCCCCTCCAGCGCTGCGCAACTATCCCGCCGGCAGCCTCGCCAGGGAACCAGTTCACCCGGGACCTCCCGCACTGGCAAATGCGGACTTCCAGTGGCTCCGACAGCGCGTCGGCCCTTCGGCCCCCCGCGCCGAACCTTAACTCAACGACTCAACGGCCCAACCATGATATGCACCGAGGCCGAGACGATCGCGGCAAGAGTCCTGGTCAACTCGTGCGCCTCCCTCGCCAGGGATGACGGCATGCGTCTCAATGCGGAGAGGCCCCGCACGTCCGACCCCCTCGGCGCCGTCCTCGGACGAGACGTGGTGCTCCAGATGCGAGCCCTGCAAGACCCCGTCCAAGATGACCCCCAGGACCTGGGCGACGCCCAGATGGACGACTTCCAGGGATATAGCACCTCAGACTCCGACCCGCCCTGCTCGTGCTCTCCCCCTCCGCCTGAACGCCCGCGCCCCTTCAAAAGGCGCGCCGACCTCCCCGCGGCCCACCGGCGCGGGGCCGACGCGTTCGTCGACAAAGTCAGGCGCGTCAGGAGACTAGGGGCCACCGATGAAATGCCGCCAGGGTACACGTGGAGCCGCGTCCTGGCCCCCTTCACCTGGGACTCGGCCGCTGAGAGCGGAAGGAGCGCCCTCGCCGAGGCGTTCCGCGAGGTCCACCTCAACCTAACGATCTTGGGCGACGCCCAGGAAGCACGGAGCGAGGCGAACCAGGACCGCCGCAGATGCCCTCGGGGTCATCGTAGACACCCAGATACAGCATGATCAACAGCGACCCCCTGGCCCTGCTCCTATTTCCGCTCCGGTCCTGGGAGGATACCTAGCGCCGAGACTTCAGGAATCCATGATGGCCATGCTCGACCCTTCCAACGCCCTCCTGGCGCAGATCCTGTCAGGCGACAGGGAAGAGGCCTGCGCGGCGCTCAGGTCAGAGCGGTGAGGAATAGTCCCAGGGGTGGCCCCCAGCGCCCTCCGCAACCAACCACAACGGACATGGGGCCCCGCCCCGCCCCCAAGACCATGGGAGGCCTCGCACGTTGGACAAGAGTACGCCCCGCCCGAGGCGGAAGGCCCCCCCAATGGTAACCAGCAGCACCACACGGACCTCGGCGATGATTGGCTCATGGACCGCGCCACCAGGCAGCTCGACATGGCTCAGAGGGACGACGAAGCGGCAGGCATCCAGCCGCCACCCCCGTCGTCGGACCGGAGCTCGATCGACGGTGACGCCGCGCGAGCCGACAGGCGGCTTCGCTGTGGTGAGTTCCCCCCAGAGAGGTCACGCGAGTGGACCTCTCTCGCCTTCTGGCTCTGCCTTAGCCCGCACTTCACCCCCCTGCTAGAACCCCTCCTCCAGGTACGAGGGATCACGGCAAGACCCTTTAAAGTATTGCCAAGATGGCTACGGGTAGGCAACATCCACGCACCTGCCAGCCTGTTGGGGCCCTCTTGGGCCCTTCTTGGGCCTCTCAGCTGTCTTTGGACCATCAGGAGGCCCCCAAAGCCAATCGGAGGCGAAAAACAGAGACTGCAACATACACGGCTTTTCCTACGATTTCGGAGCCTTTTGGTCTCTTGGGGGGGTCCTCGGAGGGCTGGCTTGGCGGGCACTGGAAATCATTTTGGCTCCATCTTGAGGCCTCCTGGATGTGCGTCGGAGGTTATCTTGAGCCATTTTGAGGTATCTGGATCCATCTTGAACTCGCGGCGGAGGCCCATCTTTGACCAGTAACCACCTTTGACACCCGGCCCCCCTTCCAGGCGGTAGGGGGAGGGGTAAACCTCTCCCCTGTGCAGGGGAAGTATGGGGTTGAGCACATCAGAGCTGTGAAGAGGAAGGGGGAGAGTGGCACCCTGAACATACACCATATACCACAAGTTTGGGTGTGATTGATATATGGGGGAACGGATGGTGGAGGGCTTGCAATTTCGCCATCATCATCATCATCATCATCATCATCATCATCATCATCATCATCATCATCATCATCATCATCATCATCATCATCATCATCATCATCATC